>VZRN01000342.1:911243-1028788 GCA_013397935.1 Dasyornis broadbenti | reverse complement strand
GTCCTTGTCCCTACCCCTGCCCGGCCCTGCCCGGCGGCACACGCCGCTCCGCCGCCCGCCCGTCCCCTTTTGTACGGCGGCGGCGGGGGCGGGCCGCGCTCCTCCTCCCGCCCTCCCACGGCCGCCGACCCCGGCCCCGCGGGCGGGGAGACAAAGCGAAGCCCCCCGATCCCCTTTCTCCCCGGTGCAGCCCCGCCAGCAGTGCTGCAGCCCCCGGCGCAGCCCGGGCGGAACGCGCTGCCGACCCCGGCGGGGGCTGGAAGGGGCTTGCACCCCCTCCCGGCCCCGGACCGCTCTTCTGCCCTTCTCCCGATGCCCACTCCCTGCGCACTGGGTGTTTGCCCCCACGGGGTAGCAGGTGCAGCGGGGTCTGGAGACCCCTGGCTTCTGGATCCCCCCAAGTCCGCAGCTCCGCTCTGCTTCATCCCGGAGCGCAAGCGAGAGAAAGCCTGAAGCGACCCTAACTCTGCCCCCGAGGACGTCTGTGCTGCTGGATTGGCAGCTGTCAATCATATGGCTGGCACCAGCCCGCTCCATCGAGCATTGCCCAGCAAACCCAGCACCTGCAGTAATGGGGAGAGGGGAGTGCTGCTATTTTGGAAACCTCCCCAGATTTTGGCTTTGGATGCAGGCTCCAGGAGAGAGGGGCAATCCCTTGCCTTTCACTGCAGAGCCCTGGATCTTCCATAGCCAAGCACATTTCATCTTTTGTGGCTCTGGGAGGCATGTCCGTGTCTCTGTCGCATCCTGCCCTGCAGAGATCCCTGCTAACCTGCCCCCTGATACCCCCACCCACAGGTGACCCACCACAGGGTGCTGTGCCCTGAGCACCCTGCCCTTCCCCAATAGAACTCCCCAGGTTCCACATCATTAACCACAGCAGTGCAAGACCCTTTGAGTGAGCTACAGCAGTTGGGTGGAGGGGAAAGGACCTGCGCTGGGCATTTTGGGAGGGAGTAACATCCCTGGTGTTATCCAGTAGAGGTTGTCTTGAAGCCCCACAGAAGTGAAGCCATGCCAGGGAGCAGGAAATTTTGCCATATATGCAGACACAGCCTTGGGCATCCCACCAAAACCTCACCGGGGGTTTGATGAGGCTCCTGTCTTGGCTGGCAGAGACCAAGTCAGGTGAGCACCATGCTGAGGTGCCATGCTTCTCCGAAACTCTTGGAGGAAAAGAAGTGGCTGAGAAAAGGTGGCTGGGTGAAATTCCAAATAAAGGAGTGAAATCTGCTGCTGGGGGAAGGAGGCATCAAGGCTTGGGCTGACACTGAAACAGAGATGATAAGATACTGAGACAAACGGCCTTTTTCAGTTAAAATGAATCCTTGGCTCGGTCTGAGGTGAGTACGGAAACATTATCAGGAGAAGAAAAATCCATCAGAAGGCCCTGCTGGGAGAGGCAAGCTGGACAGACCAGGCGAAAAACCAAGAGGAGGAAGCCTGAGCAATGAAGCAGTGCACCCTCTCAGTTCAAGCTGCTGCAGGGTGTTGCTGAGCCGCCATGCGCCTGTCAGACTGCACCCCAGAGGTGCTGCAGCGTGGTTTGTACGTGGTATATTTGGCAGCACATGAAGCAATCCTCGTCCAGCCGGTGCACGGAATTGTTCCGCTCCGCTGGGATGCTGCAGCAGAAACGGTCCATAAGCAACTCTGTAAAAACAAACAAAAGCCGACCGAGCCTGCCTGGTTTAATGCTGGATGCCAAAGTGGAGAATGAAGCTTGAGAACAGCCTTAATTTTTTTTCCCTGTGCGCAGAGAGTGTGAGCCAGTTCTAATAACAGCATGCTGCACGTGTGTGTCTGAGGCCTCCGGAAAAAAACATCTGGTGTTGCACGGTTTCAGAACGAGCCCTTGGCTCCAGGCTTTGAGCTTGTGCTGCACTGAATGGGTACAACGGGGCAGAGTTAAAAGTGCTCATTCACTCTCACCACCTTGGCTGGGAAAGGGAAGAAGGTGGGAGCCTTTGCTCTTGGGTGGGTGTGTCTGTCTGTCTGCCTGCCTGTCAGTGCTATTCAAACCCATCTTTGAAGCACAGATTGCTTTTTGCCAGATTTCAGAGTGAGGCAGGGTCCTCAGAGAGACTGAATCCCATTTTCTTGTTCTGTTGTCTAATTGTTTATTAAAAAAGACATCTGAGTAGACAAGAGAATGCCAAACTTAGGTCCCAACTGAGGAAATGGATTCATCAACTCTATAAGATATCAAATAATTGACACAGGAGAGAGCCATTATGAGTGTCCCAAAACATGGGGAAAACTCTCATGTGCCTTATTAGCCATGAGCTAATCCAGCCATGAGACACAGAGCAGTAGGAAACTGGGATCCATTCAGTTGCCCTTCTCAGGGAGCAGCTCAGGTTGGACTCTTTGTGGTGCTCAACTGTGCTGCTGCCAGTCCCCACCATGCCGTGAGCCCTGGCCGGGCACAGGAGGGTGCCCGTGTGGAGCCTGGCATGGCAGCCTGGCTTTGGAGAGGTGCTCATGTGGAGAACAAACAGGAGACTCCTTCCTACCGGGGCATCCTCCCAACATGGGCATGTCCCAGGGCTGATAGAGAAGGTGCCAAGCCCCATCTCGCAGAGCTGTGAAGCATGTGCTGAGCACTGAGCTCTCCAGCAGAATGGAAGGGCTTGCCACATGGAACTGCTGCCAAAAGGCTCTGCAGAGCTGCTCGCTGGCCAGGGACCACCAGCCCTTGGTGCTTCCCAGAGGAAAGCTGTGCTTTCTTTCCTGGCTCTGCCTGGAGGAAAAACGGGATCAGATCAGAGCTGCTGCTCAAATCTGGATTCTGGCAAATTCCACCCACAGGGGTGCCTAACCTGGAGGGCTGTGTCCGTCAGTGATTCCATATGAGCACCTCCCACAATGGCTCAGCATGTGCCTAGGGAGCTTCGTTCTGCACTTGGACTGCCAGGAGCTGGAGTGTCAGGAGCTGATTATTTTGGGTCCACTTCTCACCCCTGCACAGCTATGCTCCAAGCCAGCCCAGAAAGAAACAGGTAGAAGTTCTTCCCTACTAAGGATCCAGCAGAGGACATCATGCAGGACACAGCAGGCACCCAGAAACAGGAGCTGAGCAGGAGATGAGAGCAAGAGCAGAGGCACTACAGGCAGCTACTCCTCTGCTCCGACTCCTGGGGAGGGCTGGGGGAACCACCACAAGGCTAATTTCACGAGCGGATGACACCAAACAGTGACCTGTTCTGCTTCCCATGCTTTTTAATTAACACTTGCATGGCCTCATCAGCTGAATAATTGCCTCCCTTCATGGGTCAACAAGCCAGCATCCCCTGACCTCCTGTTCCCATCTGGGTATGAGGTTTGGTGCCTGCACAGGGAGCTGTGGGTGTGCACTGTTGTACCACCAGACCTTTCAGCGGGCAGCACAGTGACAGCAAAAGTGATAGCACAGTCCAGGAACTCTGCAGCTCAGCTTGATCTTGGCCAGGACCAGCCTTGCCCGCCCTCACACTGAGCTTTAAACAGGTACCACTGGTGGAAAACCCCCCCACCACGCACTGGGCAGTAAGAGGGCAGTTGCTCTCTGTTGCCATGGGATAGGAGCAGATTGCAGAAAGGGAAAGTTAAGTTGAATATTAATAGTAAAAAAGTATCTACTAGTAAAAATAATATAGCTGTGGAGGAGACTGTATTGAGCCATCTGGAGATTTTAAAGGAAAGGTTAGATAAAAAAAAAAAAACCTGTCAGGATCAATTTGGGGTAGGGAAATAGATTGGATGGCTTCCCAAGAGCTCTCCCAGCCTGAGTTTTTCCAAGTACAAATTCATTTCCCAAAGTGGCAAGGCAAGAGAGCAGCTCTATTTAGAGGCAGAGTTTCTCCCTAGTGATTCCCACTGGATCAAAGGCATTCCTTGAATTGGCACTCACAGAGGCCTTTTCTCTTGGCAGCGGGTCTGTGTCTGTGTGAGAGAGAGCCTTCTGGGCAGCCTGGATTTCCCAGGTGCACATCCATCAGGACCCACTCAGGGCTCATTCTCCCATGTCATAATCCCTGGGAAGATCCCACCGCTATCCCACGCTGCTCCCCCAGCCCCAGGGAGGAATGGGGACGCTGTGTTGCCCAAAGTGGCAGGCAAGATGCATGTCCCAAATGCCACAGCAGTGCAGTGGGATACCAGTTCAAGGAGGACAGGGATGGCTGGGGCAGTTCTCCGGGTGCTCCAGCTCCCAGCTAAACTGGGCTCAGCGAAGCCCACCATGCTCATGATTCAGCTACAGGACTGGAAGCTCTTTTTGGCTTCCAGCTTTTGCCACATCCCTGCTCTTTGCTGCATCCCTCAATGGGAAGAGGATGCAGTTGTGCAGGCAGGAGGCATCCCTGGTCCATCAGAACCCCAGACAAGGTCACAACATCTGCCATGTTTGGAGGTTGGTGAGGTTTGGTTCTGAAGCAGCCCCTGGCCCCATTCCCAGGGTGTGATTGCAGTGTGTGTCCCCCAAACCATGGGGTGGGGGCACCTGGGCTTGCCCAGGCTCTGGAAGGTGTGGCCAGGGGCTGAGAACAAAATCCCTTTCTTCATGGGAAAGCATAGTGACTTGAAGTGGTCAGACAGCCTTATCTCTGGTTTCGAAAGCCACACGCTGATCATTTGTCAAGATTAGCGCGTGCAGTAGAAGGGATGGAGCTTTTCCAAATCCATGCTCACATCTCTTCCCCGGGCTCACGGCCATTCATAAAAATGCCAGAGCAGCAGCAGCGGCGGCAGCTCATACTGGGGTTGTGGTTTGGGGAGGACTAGTAGGGGTCAACCACAGGTTATACAAGCTCTGAGCAGGGAAAAGAATACATAGGTTGCTTTAGTTATATATGCATTAGCGTCTTTCCTTCAGGAAAATGTGCAGGGAGACTGGCAGTGGGAGATTTAGCAAGGATGAGGGGCAGGCAGGAGGTGATGCGCTTACAAAACTTTTCCCAGCTATGCCAGGACTCCAGGGATGACAGCATTAACAGGAAAAGCCATGGAGATGGAGCAGGAGCAGTCCCAGGATTCAGCAGCACACAGGTCAGGATGAAGAGGATGAAGACTGAGGAAAGGAGCAGATGACACCTTCCCAGGAAGCCCCAGTGTGTTGATGGTGGGACACTGGTGACCTGTGGTGGGGTGGCCCTGTGAGCCCCAAGGAGGAGCAGACCTGATCTCAGCTGGTTCCCGTCAGATTGGGCTCAGCAGAGCAAAAGTCTGGGAATGCTATAAAAGGCTGGTGTCCGGGCTCGGGACGAGTAGGAGGTTTGTTTCCCATATCCAGGGTGTGAGAGGAAAGGCTGCTCAGCAGGCAGGTAAAGATCTGGGAGAGTTCCCTAGGGCAGGAAAAGGGTTAGTCAGCTCCTGCCTACCTGAAAGGATATCCCTGAAGCCAAAGGAAGGCGGTAGGAGAGGAAAATGCCTCCAGAGAGAGGGCTTGAGGCTGTGTCAGGCACAGAGCTGTTCTGGCATGAGCAGGACTGAAGCCGCATGCACTGAGGGAAGGTACTGGTGCAGCTGGGGAGCTTTGGCAGGACAGATCCTTGCAAGGAGGTTCCTGTCCATCCTGGCTTTGCTACAGAGGGCTCTGGCAGCAGGTCAAGGGCTTGTTCAGCCTGGCTGGGATCACGGGGGTCCCTGGTTCAACCCCTCACAGGGGATCACCCCATGACATGAGACGTCTGAGCTGCCCATCCCCTGGACCCGGGAGAGGGGCTTGGTGTCAGCTCATCTCCAACAGCAACAAAATATCCTCCAGACTCTGCTGTCTGCAGGGCCCAAGGAGCCCCGGCTCTGGGGAATTGCGCAGCTTCAGGGCTCCAGTATTCTCCTCTAGGGACTGTCCCTGGTGCGAGAAACAATTTCACTGCTTTTGGTTGAAAGAAATGCCTCAGAACTAATTAGATCATCTTTAAGGTGCCTTCCAACCCAAACCAGCTGGTATGTTTGATTGCTTCTCCAGCACTGAGCCTGGTCCTTTGCAGAGCTGTGCCTCAGGATTTTAGGAAGATCCATACTTGTCCTTAGCTGTATGTCCAGCTGAGTCACTTTCTGCCTTTTCTGGGAACAGGATGATGGCAGCAACCCAGCAACTGAGCCACAAAACCTCTACTCAGTGACCTCATTGCTGCACGCAGCGGAAGAAAAGCACCACAGGAGCGGAAAGAAAATACTTCTCCTTTGGGATGTGGGGAATATTGAAGGACAATAATACAAACAGCCTTCCTAGGTGATTTTTTTTTTTTTTTTTTTTTAAAGGCAGCCTCAGGTGTCTGGTTCCTACAGGCAAGGGGAGGACAAGGAGAGAGGTCTGCTGAGGTGGCTTGAGCAAAAAAGAGGGACATGAGGGGCAGCTGTGGATACAAATTTCCCTTTACCTGGTGGGCCCATGGGGTGACGGACAAGTGCAGAGGCTGCTCCAGGGCTCTGTGAAGAAGCATCCTGAGGGTTGTCCTCTCTCCCCCATCTCCTGCATTTTAGAGGCACAAGCCTCATAGAACTTCCCTGGGTGCACCAACAGCCTGCTTGGATGAGGATTGGCCCAGTGAAAAATGAGTGTTTCTGTGGTGAATGGTAGAGAGCAGCCCACCTGGGATAAGTTAACCTGCACATCTGAATCTCTGTTTTGTACCTATTTTTGCCCTAGCCATGGACATTTTGCCTGGAGATGGGGTCCTGGGGCAGCAGGAAGTTTTCCCATACCTCAGGCCTGCTTTTCCTTGGCTGTGGTCATGACCTGCTTGTTCCAAGCCATGGACAGCACAACTCCCGCATGTCCCCAAGCACTGGGTGACTCTGGATATACCAAATGTGGGAACAGCTGGGCTGAAACCCTGCCATCACCCACATCACTTGAGGCAAGGGGATGAGTGGCAGTTATTTTTGGGTTCAAAGAGGGGCCCTTCATGTCCTGTTGCTGAAGCCAGCTCTGCCCCATCCTCTGAGGTGACCCCGCAGGCACGCGGGCGAGATGAGAATGGCCGTAAATAACAGGTGGTTATTTATGCACAGGGAAGAAAGCGTAACTGATACCAGCTTGGGCTCCTTCCAGACCTGCTTGGAACTGGGACCTCATGGCTGATACTTGGCTTCACCCCCTTCCCTTTGCAAGCAGCTGTTCCTGCAGGCCCTGCATCTGTGCTTGGCCTTCGGCGGTGTTTGCTAATCCTCTTTCTCACTGTACAGCAACGTGCACTCGCCAAGGTCCCACTGACCCATCACCAACAGAAAAAAAAAAATAGAGGAGGAGGAGGAGAACTTGATATCTTCTGCAAGTGAAATAGCTTGGGTTCAGTCTTGGAGAATTTCCCGAACTCTCAAGGAATTTCCTGATCCTAGGAATCTGCCAAAATTTGGGATCTGCCTCCGTTGGGCTGCACACATTTCCAGAGCACACGCTGTGGTGTTGTGTTTTAGGTTTCCAGCCCATCTTTGTGAGGGCATGCTCTCTCTGAATGGGTCAACTACGCCAGAAAGGAAAGTCTCCCTCTGACAGGCTGCAGGAATACAGAGGGATTCATTTAACATCCCTTTATTTTGGGATCAATGGGATTTTTCAACTCCTGTCTTGCGTCCCCATACCAAAACCCAGGCTTTTACTGCAGCCCTTGTGAACACGGAAACTGGGGTGCAGTTGTAAATACTTTGGGTTCGTGGCTCACTGGCAGACCTGGAATTAAAGGCATAACCTCAGATTGATTAGTAACCCATATTTTTACCAAAAAAACAAAAAAAAAAAATTGCCTTTGCAGCAGAAGGCAACCTTCTTGCTTGTAGCTGGGACTCAGCATTCATGGGTTTATCGCACTTATTCCAAAAGCAAACAAGGTTCTGGGTGGGAAGAGCGCAGCTCCTACCCTCGGAACAAACTCAAATGAAATTCCTCAAGATCTTTTTCCAAAAATTAATGTTGTCTGGATTGCAACCAGGTTGTTTTTGACCAGCTTTAATCTGTGAAATCAACACCAACTCAGGAAATGCTTAGATCGACTCTGAAGGAGGATTTGGCCAGAACTTTTCTCCTATTTATAAGGAATACTTGGAAAACAGCAAAACCTCCCAGAGGGGACCTGTCCTGACCTCCCCATTTAACCAGCACAGTCCAGAGGGTTTTTATCATCCCTTAACGCTTGGTTTTGTCCCCAGGAGCTCAGCAGCCCCCTTGAGTCATGCACAACGCCGGAATCTGGGACAGTTTTTCCACTGGCTTCAGCGGGCTTCGGACCAGTATTCCTCTGATATCAGTGCTATTTTGGGGTAAAAAAACCCAGATCCTGCAGACAATGGGTCAGAGCTGAAGCCTTTGAAGCACCATCCTCCTCCCAGCTCCAACACGTACCAGCCCAAGGAGCTGCTCTGTGCCTCCGTGTTTGCTCTGGATGCCTCAGCATTGCGAGGTCTCCATCCCTGGGGCTTGGGTTGAGCAGAGCCTGGTCCAGAAGAGCCCACGGCATCCCCCATGTCCCCCCATGCCTCGCTGTTGCTCCTTCCCCATGAAATGCCTTGCAAGGGCATCACAACCGTGTCACTCTTGAGAGAGGGAGGAAAAGAAAACCCAGCATGAGCACATGTGGCACGCAGGGGGAAATGGCTGCTGCAAAGTAAGCAGTGCCTTTAAAGAAGTGTTTGTCTGGGGTTTGTTTAGTTATCCTCTAGGTAATTTTACAGCTGAGGAGGCTGGGCCATTCAGGCAATGGCCAAAACAATATCCCCACTGTCTGAGCAGCTCTCGTGGCTCGGCACGGCTCGGTGGTGCTGGGGGGGCAGAGGGAGGACAGCAAAAAGAAGTTTCTTTTACCGGCCATAGCCAGAAAATGTCATGGAGGATGTCCTGTAATTAAGACATCGCTTCGAACGATCAAGTCACTTGGCTGTCAGGTTAAATAAGCCTCTGGGCTCAGGCTGGGTGTGAGAGGGGGAGGAAGGGAAAAAGCCCAGACCCGTCATTTTGATCTGAACTGTGGCTCCAGGTTTGGGGCACAGTGGGAAGCTCCTTGTGGAGGAGATGGATGGGATGAGGGCTAAGGTCCCTTGCTCCCTTGGGCAGTGTGGAGTTGGAGGTGAGTCTGCTCTCCCTGTGCCCATCTCTGCCCCCAGGCCCTGGGAACCTGCAGCTCCAGCCTGTCAGACACAGGGAACTGGGACTCCAGAGTGCTGACTCACCCTCGTGGAGATGTGTGTGCCAGGGCAATCCTGCCCCCATCCCACCGAGGCATGGTTTGTCCCACAGGATCCCAGGCTGAAATCCCCAATGCAATCCCCAGGAAAAGCTCTCCTGCCTCTTCCCAAGGCCTCGTGCAGCCCAAGTTGGAAACGTGGGGGCTCGAGTCTGTGAGCACTACGTGCAAATAGCTCACATCAGCTCACAGAGCTGTTCCCAAGAGCCGGAGCACTCGCTGCTGGCAGCCAGCTTGCAGGAGGATACCGATATTTCATGCAGACATGGCGAGAAACCAGCCCTGTTTCCCATTCACAAGGGGTGGCTCCAAAACAACACAGAGATCTGTCACAGCATATATGCGGCATCTGTGCAAATTGGCCTGACTGCCTAAATAATTCTGTATATATTTATAAACTGTGAGATGTAACGTTTTTTCCTGTTTACTTTTCGGTTGAATTCCTTGCTCATGGAAATGAGAGCTGCAGCGCGGCGGCTAGACATAACCATTGTATGGGGAAGACACTGTACAAACTGTCCTAGAAAATTCTGCCAAAATGCCAGGCCATATCAGCCCTGATCTGCAGCCCCTCGCCCCTTCCCACACATTCTCCCCTGTTCCCTCGCTACACCCGTGCATGGAGCTGAACCCAGCCCGGAGCTCTCTACCAAGGCGGGTGTTTGCCCAAATATTAATTGCGAGAGAGATTGGTTTGGACCCACAGCAAGGATGGTAGAAAAGAGGGAGAAAAGGGTGGGGAAGCTTTCCAGCCTGCCAGGATTGCTGTGAATCTGAGCTGGGCAAACCATCCATGGATGAAATCAGAAGAGGTCTCTGCCTCATCAGCCACGGGTGGGATGTCCTCTCCCATGTGCTGCTGAGCATTGTGGAGCTGGCAGCATCCTGCGCTGGCACTGATGGAGGTTGGCAGTGCGAGCCCCTTTGTGGCACGGCTGGGACAGCAGCACATCACTCTCCCCACCAGGATCTCCCATGGCTGATCTCAGTGCTATTTGCTGAGCATCTCTGGGGTATTGCTGAATTGCTGTGCCCAGAAGAGTAAGTTCAGCCAAGGGGAGGCAGGTCCCTGGCTCTCTTCCTTGGTCTGTTTTTTGTGGCCAAGCACATGGTGTGGTGCCCTGGTTATGTGGGAGCTGCAGTGCTTATACCAACTGCAGCCCTTGCACTCTGATGTGGGTTTGGGATTGAGGTGTCCAGAGCATTTGTGCTGGAATTTGAGGGACAGATGCAAAATGACTGGTTTAAGGAGCTCACAAGGCTTCTGCATCAGCCAGCAAGGGAGTCAATGCATGCACAACTCTTGTTGTCAAGGGTCACAGCCTCATGAAGGGCTAGGACTTGCTGGAGCGAGGGATAACACATCTGCTAGGGGAAGAAGGGAAAGGAAAGGGAGAAAAGATTTTAAACATTGAAAGTGAAATGTAAACTCCATTAATGGCTGCATGGAGGCCACATGTGAGGTTGTCCACTGTCCAGGGGGGCTCTGGGAGGGTGGAAAGAGGGGCCTGAGCTACTACACCCCTCCAAGGGGCTCAGCCTTCTTCATGTACCTCAAGGGCTGGGTTGGCACATCCCACAATGTCTGGATCATCCAGGTCCAGCACAGCCAAGGGGAGAGAAGGAAGGAGGAGCCTCTGGGTCCCACAGGCTTTTCCCCATCTCATGGTACCCAGCTCCCCTCTCATGGGCACTCTCAGCCTCAGGAGGACTCACTGTAGAACACTGGCTGTTTCTCAGCAGCCGCTCCAAAGCAGGAGAGGGAAAAACAGCACTTCCATGGCTGACAGACAGCGAGAATGGAGCAGGGCAATGAGAACACGTGGGGCCTCCATGTGTTTGCACTTGCATCACCCTGGTCGCTCCCCACCTCAAATCCATGTCACCTGCTGGTGGCATCTTTGCTTTCGACTCTATTTATACCATCAATTCAATTAAAAACTTATTTAGCAGTGACCACAGCTATTGTGTCATATTTATTTATAGCCTTTCACACTTGCTTCTGCTTACTCTGTCGGTTATTTCAGTCACATTTCTTGTCCCTTACATAAAGGTCTGGGAACAGCTGTGCTGGAGCAGATCAAAGGCCTGGGGAGCCCCACGTCGCCTCTCAAATATGAGCCAGCAACAGGAACTGGGAAAGGAGGAATGAAGTAAGCGTGCAGGGATGCTCCTGGCAGTGAAAGGGTGAAGCACACCTCCGGGTCAGCCCCCTGCAGCTCCCCGGGACCTCCCTGAACCGCTCTAATCTCTTTTGCAATGCGGTTATACTCCTGACCTCCCCCCTGCCCCACCACCAATGTCATATTTCATGGTGCCCGGGGTGAAAGGGGACTGTGACCATGGCATGCATTCCCCTGGGGACGAGCTGGTGGTGGCAGGGATGCCCTGTGAGCAAGAGGGATCATAATAATTATAGAGAGTAACTGGTGAATTCCTAAAATGCCTTAGAATCAGGGATTTCTGTGCTTGCACATGGCTTGGGGAGCAGGTGGGAGCATGGGGGCCTCCCAGCCTCTGCCCTTTGTGGGGCAATGATGTGGGATGGCCAAAGGCATTGGTAGATCACCAGCCCCAGAGGCCTGAGTTGAGGATGTAGATGAGCTCCCACATGAGTGATGGGATGTAGAGACGGTCCTGGCTCCTGCCCAGCAGTGGGTGCTTCGCTCAGAGCCCTAAGGCAAGTGGGTTGTGGGGTGGGGAGAGCAACTGTGCCTGCAGGAGGGTAAATGGGACTCCTGAGATGGAGTTGTGCATGTGAAGAATCACCATTAAAGCAAGTTTCCATGGAAAGCCTGACTTCTGGACACAGCTGTTTCATACACTGACAAAGACCATCAAAAAGAGGGGAGATAGGCAGAAAGGAAAGCATAATTGGATGTTTTGGTAATCCTTTTCTGAAGGAGACTCAATGGCTCGTCCGACCGGAACAGGGTAAAGGCTCATCCTCCTGGAGCAGCTCTGCAGGAGCTCTGCAGCCCCATGGAGTGGAGTGGGGGGCAGGCAGCAGCGTCCCCTCTGGCACAGCCAGCAGTGCCAGTCTGGGTCGTCCCACCTCCTGTCCTCTCCCTGGCAAAGGGCAGCTGGTCCGGGTGGGTGAAGGATGGACACAGCAGCTCCTGGGCTGGAAAGATGATGGTGGGGCTGCCCCATGGCTGCTGCTGCTGCTGTCCATGGGACACCATCACCATGGCTGTCCCCTTTAGACAAGTCTCAAGCCTCCATTTATTGGGTCAGGCTGAGGTGTCTGTACACCTCCCTTGGGTGCTACATGCTCCCACCTCGACTCAGAATCTTGTCCCTGCTCAGGGTGACATGGCTGACAGGGTCTAAACCTTTTGCTGCAGGACTGAAACCTCATTTTTCTTTACCTTGCCAGCCTGGCCAGGTGTTATTCTGAGGGAGAAGGGCCTGAAGAGTGCAAGTGGGGACAGCACAGGGGGCAAGGCACTGCTGGCTGCCGGTTGGGCCTGGAGGGAGGCAGGACGGTGGCAGAGGGAGGTTCTGGTGCTCTCCCGAGCTGCCTGGGGTGCTTCCCCCACCTCTAAATCAGGGTTTCAATCAATGTGGAGAAACCCGTGGCAAAGTCAGTCCCGCTCCCCCCACTCTCCCGTGAAACTGGATCTATTTCCTGGGATTACATGCAGCACCTTAAAGAAAATATTTACAGAATTTATATTCACATCCCGTTCGCCCTCTTCTCAGGGGGCTCTCCCGTGCCCTCCCTCCCTCCAGCTCGCACTTCATCTCCCCCGCGCCTCCTCCCGCTCGCCTTCCCCCCGTCCTGCCACAATACCCGCCTTTGTGAGAGGAACAATGTTTACTCTCCATCGAGGATGGGGGGATTGGAAATGAAAAGGACTGCCTCCCCCTCGCCCCGGCCCCGGGCTGCACTCGGTGGCGGGAGAAGGAGGAATTCCTGCAGGAATGCCGATGGCGACGGCCGGCGAGAAGACAGCCCAGACGAGGGGATAAATATTCATGTTGGAGGAGAGAGGGAGGAAAGAAAGAGAAAGAAGGGCCTGGGGACCGGTATAATCCAGGGTCCATCATTTTTCTCTGTGGCTTAAGGGTGTGCTGGAAATTCCGCGCTGACCCCGCTGGGTTTACAGGTCCGTGATGCAGAACGGGTGCAGCTCTTTCTTGGCCTAAAGCAGGAGATGAAAGGCATGTTTGGGTCGGGGAGGGCTGTTCAGCAGCCCCAGGAGCGGAGAAGGGGATCTAGGGCTCAGAGGCGAGGGCTGTGGGAGCCAGCATGTGGCTGCAATTACGGGGATGCTTGCAAGGATGGTGCGCTCGAGCATTGGAAATGCATCGCTTTCCCTCCCCGCCCTTCCCTGCCGCTGGCTGCCTTTCCCCACCAGAAGCCAAGATTTCTCCTGCTGCTCCTTGCTGGGAATCCATCCAGTTGGAAAAGGGGAGTGCTGTAGGGAGAGCTGCCCTGCAGCTGCGGGTGGGTGATGGGGATGGGGACCCCAGCCTGGGCACCCTCAAGAGTTGTGGCAAGCCTTTAACTTAGTCCAAAACGCAACTTTTTCTTTTTCTCTCAAGGTAAAAACATGGAAAGCTGCAGAAGCTTTTATTACAGGATGGCTTTGCCACCTTCAGTGCCCTCTGCCGTCCGGCACCAGCAGCCCTCGCTTCCAGGGCTGGGTGGCAGCTGGAGTCAGGCACTGCTGCTCTTTCCCATTGCAGCGCTGGCCCTCCGCCAGCTTTCCTAAGCCTTTCCCCATGTGAAAAGGGGGCTGGTCAGAGCCCACAGGGCTTGCCATGGGCCAAGGGCATTTCAGGGCCCCCCAGTGCCCGTGGGAGGCCTGGTGGGGCAGGAAGGACATGTGGAGTTGGCACCAATGCAACAATGGGCTTTGGAGCCAGCCCTAGTCAGGAGGCCAGGAGCCATCTCCAGAGGTGAATATGGAGCTTCACACAAGCCTCTTTGTGTTTCCTGAAAAATCCCGGTGTCTAAATATAGCAAGTACTTGGGCATTTTACTCTGGGAAGGGAAAACAGCTCCAGTGCCAAGAGAGATCCTCTTCTGTTTGCACAGTGTGAGGGCTGCATGTCCTCTGCCTGCACCCATCGAGGGGGGTCTGTGCTGACAGGGGCTGGCTCACCCCAAGCTCTGTCTGTCCCTCAGGAAGCTCATCCAGCAAGCCTGGGTGATGCCAGAAATCCTGTACCGTGCTTTGGGCATCGAATCCAACTGATGCGTGAGCACACTGAAAGGCTCTGCTCTCTCCTGGAAGCAGCACAACTCTCTTCCCAGTTTGTTCCAAGAAAAGGAGAAAATATTTGCTGTTTAATTCAGGACTGAGGCAGGAAATCGTCATTCCCAGGGCCCCCTCTCCTTGCTGATCGGGACAGTCTGGTTGGGTACCACATCCCCTTACCCAGCAAGAGAGGAGCCTTAGGAAGAGGCATTCACTGGGATGTTCCATTCACTCAAATACTCTCACAGGTTTCCTAAGAGGAGATTTGGGCATGGGGACCTGTACCCTGGTCTCTCTGTGTCACAGGCAAGAGCCCCAGCAGCTCTCTGAGCACTGTTTATTTTCAGCCTGACAAGTGGGAGGATGCTGTTATCCATCTTCTCCCCAATTCCCAACCTGATTGGTGCAATGGGAACACTCAACCCACCCAAAAATGTTTTCTTCACCTCATTTCCAGATGTTATGCTAGAGGAAAAGCAGACTGTGCTGTTTATGGTTTATTGGGTTTAACCCTGCTGTCCAGGCAATCCAGGCCCTCACCCATCCTCGGGCTGTTGGGAGCAGCCAGGCACCACCACAGGAATCCATCCATGCTGCAGCTTGTGCTCATCCCCTCGGCATTCCCCACATGGCTGTGGCTCTGGTGTGCAGAGGATGGCAGGTCCCTCTTGGCTCATCACTCCCTGTCACCACCAAGGGCTGTGGGTGGTCTGGGCAACCCACCTTTGCCCTGGCCTTTGCTCCCCAAATCAAGGAAAACAAATGTGTGGCACCGCAGGGGCTCTGTGCTTACAGGGCTCTCCGCCTCACTGCCTTCCCGTCTGCTCTTCTCCTGTGCTCTCCTTCAAAGGAGGATGCTGGAGATCCAGACATCTCCGTGCCATCACACCTGACACCTGGGCACACCCCTTGGTGTGGGCAATGGGTGACTGCAGAGAGCAGAGAGAACAGGGCTCTGCTCCGAGCCAAAAGACATCATGAGCCCTTGGAGTGCCTGTAGCGTTCCCAGGCTGTGCAGGGCTCAGAGGCGAGTGCACAGCTCTGGAGCAGGGGCTGGGAGGCTTTGCCTGCCTCTATAAATTGTTTTCCTGTCATTCCCCAGTGGTGCAGGGCTGCAGCTACCGGCAGATCAGCAGCGCAGCGGGGCCGTGGCGATAACAGCGAGTCCAGACTGGAGACACCCCGAGGAATTGCTGTGTCTGACTGGGAGCGAGCATCATCCTGCCGCGGGGAGGCCAAGATCTCCGTGCTGCTCCAGGAGCAGTGCTTGGCACACACACATCCCCCAGCACCAGCTCCTGCTTTCCCTGGGCTGCCATGCTGGCGGTGTGTGATGTTCTGCAAATGTCACCTGCCACAGAAGGGCCACCATGGTCAATGCCAAAAGCTGCAGGCATCAGGTTTTGCATCAGATTGCTTGCACAGGGAAAAGGTGTTCCAGACTGTGTGTAGAACAGTGGGGCTCCTCTCCCCGGGTCTACTGGAGGAGGCTTTAATGGAGAGCAGGAGTGAGTTAAAGGGTGGAAAGAGGCCCTGGCTTTCTCTGGGAACGCAGAGAGGATTAAAAGCTCTGGTCCCTATATTGCTTTTTCTATTTCCTTTCTCCTTTTTTTTTTTATTTTTTCCTTACGGTATTATTTGATGGTTAGAGGAAAAAAATCTGGAAACATAACTGCATAAATTGCTGTTATTTCCGGCTATCCCTGCAGAGCCTGGCTCTCTCCTCTCCAGATGGACTGGCTTAGAGATCCTCCAGCTCCAGCGAGGCTCCTGGGGGCCCAAAGCTGCCCTCTTTTCATTTGCCATCTTGAATTTTGCTCCCACCACCCATGCTGACCGAGGGAAGTAGTCCTGCTCCCTGAGCCAGGTATGGAGGCAGCTGGGCTCCATGGGCCCCTGATCCTGGCTGGGAAATGCTGTTGACAGTACTTTGGTGTGTATCCCTGCTCTCCTTTGCAAAGACCAAACCTCCCTGAGGTCTGCTTTCTCCTCACCCTGGGTGTGCAGGGGTGTTTGGGCCAGTTTATCCTTCCCCAGGGACAGGATTCCTCCTTGTGGATGTGAGGTAGGAATCAGTCTCTCCTAAGTAAGAAGCAGTGGGACAGGAGAAAATGACCTCGGGTTGTGCCAGGGGAGGTTTGGAATGGAGATTAGGAAAATCTCCTTCGTGTAAAGTGTTGTCCAACCCCGGCACAGGGCAGTGGTGGAGTCACCATCCTTGGAGGGATTTAAAAGATGTGTAGATGTGGCACCTGGGGACACGGCTTAGCGGTGGCCTTGGCAGTGCTGGGTTAATGGTTGAACTTGGTGACCTTGCAGGTTTTTCCAGCTTGAATGATTCTGTGTCTCCATGATGCTCTGGGGACCAGGGTCGGGAGGGTAGCACGGGAGAGGAAGAATCCTATGGCAGTGATCTTGTGATCAGTGTCCAGCAGAAAGGAAGAGACCTGCCAGGGTCAAGTCATCCCCAGTAATCCCACAGCTCCTTGCCTGACTGAGGAGCAGCCCAAGCCCCAAGGTGACCTGTCCCTCACCTCAGAGAGCTGCTCCACAGTCCTGCTCTGCTGGTTCCTGCCCTATGGCCAGCAGAGCATGCAAAAATTCTTCAAGTGCAGAAGCCACGATGTGTTCAGCCTCATATGTGCAGAAAAATATGTATATGTTCCATATGCACAAGAAAGAGGCCTTGAAAACTGGGAGGATGCAATGATCAATAAATTATAGCTCGGATAATATTTTCCACCATCACCAAATAAATCAGATCTTATTTTTCCCCTATGTCCACAGATTTAATGGCAGCAACAGTGCCCTTGGTGGTCATAAAACTCCATCCTCCTCCTGAAGGGCCTCCCAAACAATTTGTCATTTGCCCTTTGCCTGTTTGCTTTAAAATTAGCCAGTCCAGATATTTAATAGCCCAGGAGCTAAGAAATCCATCAACCTATCCCTGCTTCCAGCTATCTCCATGTGCACTCCGAGGCTGCATCGCAGCATGGTGGGGGAAGGAGGGATGGGGAGGGAGCAAGCTGTGGAGTCAAGGATCATGGAGGATATTTTTCATTTGAGCTTTAAGATCACCTTTCCTATTTCCACTTCTTTCTTTCTTCCCATCTTTTCTTTCCCCTCTACGGTCACATCACCTCTCCAGCTGCCATGAGCAATACTCTCCTTCCAGCCGAAGTGAGCAAGTCAGGAGCTGACCCTTTCTCATAGGTGTAAACACTGCCTTGTTAAAAGGGGATAATTACCGGGGTCTAGTTAACCCTGGTGTAAAATCAAAGTGAATAGAGCCCTGCTGAGACTTCCAGCCATGTGGACCATGACGCCTGGGCTCTGGAGTAAACAGCCAAGGCTTCTCTGCTTGTCAGCTCAGTGCATTCAGTGGAAAGTTAACTTCTCCCTGACAGAGAAACACTGTCTTTTGGGCTGATTTATACCCCCCAGACACAGGATCAGCTGAGGGGTGAGTTCTTTACCCATCGGAGAGCCTTGCCAGGAGTTGAGCTGTGGAGGGGAACAAGCAGGAGTTGAGCTGTGGAGGGGGCAGCAGTGTGTCACTGCATACACAGTAGCCACTGCTGGGACTTGATGAGTATTTTCAGCCCCCGTGTCCCTGCACCCTGTGAGAGTCCCTGGGGTCCCAGGAGAGGCAAACCTGGGACTGCACACAGGAGCTGGGAGGGTGCCATTGTCCCTGTTTCTTGGAGGAGCTTGTGTATCACCATCACAGAGAGGTTCCTCTGCAGCTGGAGGCCTCTCGTGGAAGCTGAAAGGCTGATGTGGCATTTCTGGCCTCTGCTGTCCTGACCTGCATCCCCACAGTGTCCCGCTTCCCTGGGTCATGGGCAAAGGATGGCAGCAAGGAAGCTCCTAAAGCTTCTCTCGAGTGGCAGGAAGGCGTGCACAGGAGGTAGGTGTGGAGGCCAGATTTTTCCATGAATCCTTCCCAGCGGAGCCCACTCCTGCATCCAGAGCTGGAGCAGCTGCTGCCCAGGCATGCTCAGCTGGGTGGGGAACAGGGACAGCATGCCTAGGTGGGATGTCCTGGACAAACCACACAGCAGCCAGTCCTGCCTCCACCTGAGGGCCATTCCCAGGCCAGCAGGCAGGAGCAGACGCCCGTCAGGCTCCTCCAGCCATACTGAGAGCGCAGCCAACTCCCTCATGTTAATTTTTCCTATATGACCGGTGAGGCCAGTCATAGACAGCTCCGGTAATTCAACCTGAAATGCCAAGAATCCTATTTCTGCCTCTCTTCTCACTCTCCAAGCTCTGCCCATGGCCTCAGAGCGAGATAAACCATCTGTGGGTGAGTCTGGGCTGTGAGCAAGGCCCACGGGTTGGCTGCAGAGAGAGGGGCTCTGCCGGCACTGAGCTGAAGGCATTTTGATTGCTTCCAGGATTACTACCCAGCATGTTTATTCCTCCAGTGAGGAGGACTTCATAACTCAGGGACTCCTGACAATGTATATATATTGAAATCTTATAAGAGTAATGACCATATCCAATGATATTTTGTTCTCATCTTGCCAATATAAACAACTCGCT
The DNA here is from genome assembly GCA_013397935.1 of Dasyornis broadbenti. Classification (NCBI taxonomy): domain Eukaryota; kingdom Metazoa; phylum Chordata; class Aves; order Passeriformes; family Dasyornithidae; genus Dasyornis; species Dasyornis broadbenti. The sequence goes on along the minus strand of VZRN01000342.1, from coordinate 1,009,866 downwards.
GAACTTACCAAATTGCATTGGGTCATCCTGAATAATTAGGCTCGCATGTTCCATTTAATACCTTGAAAATCCTTTCTCATTGTATTGTATGTATATATATATGTATCTAAATGTAATATGTTCAAATGAAAACCAGATCCAGCTGCGAAGGAATTTGAAATATGAGTCTGAGAGTACAAGAAGCGGCAAAAAGGTCCTCTGCTAATAGGAAAAGCCAAGTCGTCCGGGGCTGCGGAAATCAGGGAAAGTCAGGTGTGAGCTGTGCACAGGGCTCGGCTCCGGCTGCATCTCTGCAGTCTCATGTTTAAGGAATTCCAGTAAGTAGCTGGTGAGGCTGCTTACCCTGGCAGGATGTGGGGAGGAGCAGGGTGGGATCCTGGTGTCTGGATCTGCTTTGATGTCCCCGTCAGTGCCAAGGTCTCTTTGCATGGCTGCAGACTGTCGGTGGGGTCAGACAGTGTGACTCCAGAAAGCATCTCCAGACCTTTTCAAAAACCTTTGTTTGGGATCCAGAAAGTCTCCCACAGCATCAGCAGGCAAGAAACTGTCAGCACCTTGAAAAAATGAATCCACAGCAGGGTGAGGCAGGAGTCCTGGCTGCCCCTGGTATGGGGATGAGGGGCGAGTCTGGAATGAACCCAGACAGCCTTGCTAGTAGAAAATATAAAAACCTTCACTGGAGCCATGATGGATTCATGGTGGGGTTTTGGAGAAAAACAGTGGGCTCTGTATTTCACTGATAATGCCCCTGTACAGCATAAACAAGGCAGAGAATTAACCCTCAGGATCTGGAGCTGTACACAGTCTTTGGCAAAACTCCCTCTCCCCTTCACTGAAAAGTGGCAGGGAGGTGAGCATCTCTGCAGGGATTCCCAGCCCCAGCCTGCTGGGATGCAGTTCATCATTGCTTGTCTGCTCAGGAGAGGCAAAATGACATGGTCCTGCAGTGCAAAACACAACTTTCACAGCTTTGCTTTCGCTATTCTTCCTTTTCAAAGAACATTCCTTGGCAAAATTAGGAGGAAATGGATCTCACAGATGCAAGTGACTTGCACGGCTGGGGTGTTGCATACCAAGACAAACTTGGGACTAGGAAACCCTCTCTGGACACTCCACACCTCGCCTTGGCTTGCTGATTCCTGCAGGGCTCGTGGCTATTGGCCTTCAGTGGCAGATTCATGGCTGGTTTGGTTTGTTTTCTCAGTAGGGACAAGGAGGAGAAATCTGAGGGTGGAGCAGACAAATCCCATCCCTGGAAGTGTTCAAGGTCAGGTCCAATGGGGTTTGAGCAACTTGTTTTAGTGAAAGGTGTCCCTACCCATGGCAGGAAGGTTGAATAGATGGTCTTTAACTTCCCTCCCAACCCAAACCCTTCTGCGATACTGTGATTCTATGAAATACAATCTGTGTCAGCCCTTGTGCCTTTGGTATCTTCCTCTGTGAATATTGCCACAGAAAACCCCAAAATGGGGGCGAGGCAAGAAAACCTGACCCATGTTCTGCTTGATTAAAACTCTGCTTTCAGTTCAAGAGCAAGGTGTGAGCCACAGTGCCTGTGCCTGCAGCCAGACGTCGCCCAAGCCAGCTGAAGCCAGGCAGAGCCAGCACTCGGCCACAGTAAGGATCCTGGAGGGACAGAGCTGGCAGCAGGACAGCAGGAGCACCCAACAAGGATATTTCAGGTCAGCAGGGAGGTGCAGAAGGATCAGTGTGTGGGAAGCTGGAGTAGCCCTACCGGCTCTCCCCATGGTTCTGGCCAGCGCTGCCGAGTGCTTCACTTGCATGAGCACCGAGAGTAAAAACAAAATGACATTCATTAGATGTTTTAAGGAGTGTTCAGGCATGTAATCCTCCTGGAATGAGGCAGCCATAACAAGTTACTGTAGTTATTGATGGTCATGTCAGTTAGCCTTTTCCAAGGATTAATCACCATCCTGCTCCTGCCCTACAGGATGTTTTTATCTCCGTTTTCTCCCAGTGTTGCAACATGCAAAGCTGACTGGGCTGACTGGTGTGGCTTCCGAATCTGGGGGGGAGGTAAACTCACACTTAGATCTTAAACACTTTACAGTTTGGAAGAGCACAGCGTTTAGAGTAATTGCTGGGGCCAAGCTGCAGCATTTCCAGGTTTCGCCATGGAGAGTCTGAATTTAAAAGTCCCCATCACTGGAGTCTCATGTGCAAAATGATAACCCCAAGGCAGTTTGCAGCCTTCAGGAAGGACACTGCTTCAAGAGAGGTCTTGCTTTGACTACCACTGCTGTTAGAGGTTCACCTAAGGCATCATCCAGAGAGGATGGTGCACAGCTGAGGCAGAATTTCTCGTATCTAAGGGGACAGCAAACAAGATGGTACCATTAACTAAAACACCTGAAAATAATTATTTGTTTGCTTCGTTCTGAATAAAAGGGGGATCTGGGTGTATGACTGCACCATTGCTGAGCTCAGCATGGCAAGAGCACAGCGTGAGGGTGACACAAGCAGCAGCTGCCAGAATTTTCCCAAAACTGAGGCTGCCTTGAAGAATCATTGAATTTGGGCAGGCTCAGAGGCTGAAGCCGACATGTCCAGGGGAATATGTCCCAGCCATGAGTCCAGCAGTGACATAGAGCAGTTGAGCACCTGAGGACAGACAGTGCCATCCCAAAATCCACCCAGGCCAGAGAATGGACGCAGAGCAGAGGGAAATACCCATCTGCTCACGTGCAGGTGGAAGATCCTGGCATGCTTGGCTTAAAGGGTGTAAACGTGCCCAGGATCTTCAGCTGCTCTTTGGAGCACTCCCGGGGAGCTTGGCCCTGGCCCAGAAAGAGCTCTGTGGTTGTGGCCACAGTGGAGGTGTACAGTGCTCACACAGCCAGCCCATGTCTGTCCCTGGATGCTTTCTTGCAAAACCTGGCAGATCTTGGTGTGCAGCTGACTTGTTAATTGGGAGCAAGTGACTCCAGGAGGTCCTGACCTCCAGCATTTGGTCAGACCCCGTTGCCTGTGAAAGCTGCAGAGCGGCGATGGCTCAGGGAGGAGGGGCTGCCCCTTATCTGCCCACTGGCCGGTGCATCCAGGGCCAGGATTTGTGTTTCTTGGCGGTGCCAGCATAGCCAAACCTTCAGCTGCAGATGGATTTGGCCTCTTGCCCCACGCATTTGCATTGACACTCCTCAGCTTGCCCCTCCTGCTTCATGGGATGATCCCAAAACTCATTTTCACTGCAACCCCAATGCTGGCAGTCTGGAGTCTGAAAAAGGCTTTCAGAAGAGCCCAAATCCCCAAAATATCTCAACTGCCCAGCTGCCCTTCTGTTGGGAGCAGAGATTTTACCCCGACCTCCCTTGCGCCTATGCACATCACCTTCCTGGTGCCTGCAGAGACACAGGGATGTTTCTTGCCTTCCTGATACTCGGCTCCCTGCCTGCATGGAGCAGCAGCAGATGATACGGGGTCTCACTGTCACTCTCTGGCCCCTGCTCATGTCCCATCAGTGGCTTGGTGACTTTGACACTCAAGTATTTCTTGAAATAACTGTCCCAACAGCAAGGAATGGTGAGAGACAACCATCAGCCCCACCAGGAAAACTGCCCATTCATTACAGCAGGCTCCCACGGCATGTGTTAGAACCAGGCATGCCGGCAAGGCTGGAAAAATGCGGCAGAGCAGAGGAATTAGCATTAATCAAGCCTAATCCCCTAGGGGAATCGCCTCTATGTGTGGCACAGGGTGTGCTGCATCCCAGACAGGCTGGCGGGTCCTGGGCAGCCCCTGGCCGAGGGGACCCTGGTGATTTCCCCGGTGTTGCCCCCGAGAGCAGCGACCTCTGACGCGCGCTCTTCTTTTTCCCTCCTCCTCGGCGCCTTTGGCAGACCTGCCCCCTGCCTGCTTTCCAGAGGTTTCCCAGGAGCTGATTAACCTCGCTGCCAAACGCCAGGGCAAGTCAAACCGGGTTTGATCGGGCGTGCTTGGGGCTGCTTCGTTACCCAGCCGGCCGGGAGCCCACCGGGATGGAGGAGACTCGGCTCTGGGAGTGCAGTGTCCGGCATGGACAGCCCTTCCACAGGCACAACCCAGGAAGAGAAAACAGTCAGGGAGAGGTGACCTGGATCCATGGGAGATGCAAGAGCTTCAGCAAGTTCTGCTCAGCTCAAACGGGAGGTGTCCTGCTCCATGCCTGGAGGCACGAGGTGTTTCACTGCCAGAAGCAGAAGAGCTGCAGGGACAGCTTTGCTCTGACCCCTTCGGATCTTCCCGGCTGTGCCTTGTGTGCTGCTTAGGAAGCAGTGGGAGAGCCAGGCCACTTTTCTTGCAAGCCAAGGTTCACCTCATCCACTCCGGCTTTTCTGTCCATCTCCAAAAACTGATGCTTGTTACTGCTGCAGTGGGGTAAATTAAACTTTTTGACAGCATCTTTTCCTCTGGTTCAGCTAGGTGGGAAACTCTGCATATTACAGCCTCTTGGCTTCCCATTCAAAAGAAAAAAAAAAAAATAAGAGGGAGAGAGAAAGGAAAAATACCCTTTAAATAGAACTTTCCCTGCTGGAAGTACCTCTGGAAACACAGTGGATGGGGAGATATCAGCATGAATGATAGGTGCAGGCACAGAGGGGTCCAAGGGATGGGGAACAGGACACAGCTCGTGGATTCATGGCTTGTCCTCCATTTTCCACGTGGCACGACCGTGATCTCCTTCTGCACCCTTTGGCTCAACTCTCCCTGCCATGCTCTGCCCTCAACTGGCAAGACCGAATCCAGAGCTCCTGCCCTGCCCAGAGCCACCCCAGGAGCCTGGGAGCCCTCCTGATTCCTTGCCATGTCGAGGGCGTGTGCCACCCCAGTGCCCTCTGGACACAAGTTGCTCCTTTATCACCCCTAAAACAATAGGAGACATTTGCCATGCCCCAGCAGAACCCTGTCTCCAGGGAGTTCCAAATGCTTCTAATTCTGCCCAGGTTCTGGCTGTTCCCCACCCCAGGTTAACCCCTCCATCTACTTTGCTCTTTCCCCAAGTTTGTTCAACAGGAGAACTCCCGAGATTATTTTTGTGGCCAGAGCAGCTGGTGGGAAGGCGGGCTGCTTACAGCAGAAAAAGAGAAACAGGATGCTTGGCTCCTTTTTCCAGCTCCCTGGCCCCTGATAAAAGCCGTGATCACCAGAGGAGACCACCAACCCAGCCTTTAAAGTCCAGGCACAACTGGGAATTCACGTTTGGCTGACAATGCTGTGGATGCAGAGTGCCCTTCACCTGCTCAAGCTGGGAGCTCTGCAGAGCAGAAAGAACTACGTTTGCTTGAGCACACCCTGGGCAAAGTCAGACCACGTCACCAGTGTCCCAGCAGCCGGACAGCTTTGTCCCTGTGAGCCCTGATCAGCAGCTTTTGATTTTGTGGAAGAAAATCCTGGTTAACCATGGTGGGAGATTGGTTTTCAGTCTTTTTTTACAGTACAAAGCTGCAGGTGTGGGCATGTCCTCAGCTAAATGCAGCCATTTGGGGGAAGAACACAACCAGATCTCTGATGGAGGGCATGACCCATCGGGGACAGGAATGGGGAGGGATCTCTCTGAGACAGGGAAGATACTTCAGTTCATGGATGCGTTGCGCACTGCAAAGCTCAGAGCTGGGCAGATTTTGCAAATACAGCCCTACAGACCTTACTGCTGTATTGTCCAAGTAATTCACAACTATTTTATACTCTTTTTTTCTATTTTTCCCCTTCTGTCCGTTAAGGAAACTGCGGTATCTTGCACACCAGGCTACCTGCACTTAATGTATTCCTCAACATGTTATCGCCAGGGATCATTATTTTACACTGTAATGATTTATCTGTCTGTGCCTTGGCAGATGCCATGGGTGCTGTTTCTCTGCTGGGATGAGACGAGTGTGACCCATGCCGGAAGGAAAGGTGGGACAAGCCACTGGGATGTCCCAGTGCCTTGGAAAGTGGGAGAAGACACTCCCACTTGTCAGAAGGACCTAGAGAAAAAGTTACACTGTTTGCCCTGTTTTATTCCTAAAATATCTAAATGTGCTGAAGATGTGCTGGCTGCAGCCCTGCTGCTGGCCTTGCCCTCGTGCAGAGCGAGACATTAAATGTGTCACCAAGTGCAAAGGTGGACACCAGTCAGACTTGCCTGTGCCAGAGGGTTTGGTGACTCCCTGCTCTCCTGGAGCCCCAGGGGCAAAGCCTGAACATTTGTTTTCCATAGTGCTCTGCACAGGTGAGGGTCAGGACACCGGCAGAGGATGAGGGCAGCAGTGGTCAGAGCTCAGCTGCGCAGAGCTTGAGGCCTCCGTCTGATCTCATCTCCACGGAAAACATTTGGGGAGGACACGTCCAGTTCAGATTCGTCATGTGGAGCAGCTTGGCAGGTCCAACCCCCCTGGGGCCCTTTGCAAGCATTAACCAGTGGATTAAACCAGCCCAGCCGCCGCTTTCACTGCTGGGATGTGGATTTCTCAGCCCAATGCCGCTGAGGTGAGCGGAAAAAATGCAGCCTGTCCCTTTAAGTCCAAAATGACGAGTGTATTTCTGGAGGCTCTGGAAAAGGAGTCAAGACTATTGGCTTCTGCGTCACCAGCACCAGCCATTGATTCCCTGGAAATGTTTCATATTTGGCCAAACTGGCTGTTGACAGAATAGTTTCTGATTTAACACTCTCGGCTGCAGCTGGGTCTTGTTAGCTCCAGAGAGACCGTCCTTCCCCTCGCCTGCTGCAGAAATGCTTCCAGCATAGCCCCCTCCTCCTTATTCCCAAACTGACACTTAAGCCACTCTAACGAGATCTGCACAGGAATCCTGGTTATTTCAGCCTTCAGCCACCTTCTATCATTATTATTACTTTACCTTTTGCTTTAATGCAGAAAAATATGTGGGATGAGCAGCCCCAAGCTGGTCTCTCCCCAGCCTCCAGCCCAGCCCTCCATGTGGAGCAGATGTGGGTGTCCTTGAGAGTTCCCATTCAAAAGCCAACACCTTCTCTGCCTGCTCCTGTCAGACTCCATGGTGTGCAGGGGGTCCTCCTGCCTTCTCCTTCCTGCTCATCCTCCCACCCTCCCAGCTTCTCATCCTCTCTGCTCTGCTTGCTCTCTCTCTATTTCGTCTGTGTGTTCAAAACTGCACAAAAGCTCTTACAGCTCCCTGGGCTGTGACCCAAACAGTAAAGAATGTTTATGTGCTGGTCGTCTTCCATTTCTGTGTATTAATATTGCACACACAGGCTCACGCACTCACACACGGCGTTTCTGGTGCCTCCGTGGGCTGCTGGCCAAGGGAGCCCAGCCAAAGTAAAGGCATCTGGGCCCTTCTGGAGAAGGCAGGAAGAGAAGAAAGAAAAATACAAAAGCAAAAAAGGAATTGGAGACAAGCAGCTCCTCCAGTCTGTGCCCCTGTGCCCGCTGTGGATGTGCCTCTCCCAGCAATCCCCGCCATGTCCCTTTGTCACCCCCTCAGCATTCCCTGTGGGCCTGGGGCAGGTGACAGAAGCTCTGTGGGAGCCACAGCCTCACACAGAGAGGGAGCAGATATGCAGAAATTGGGAGTCTGGCTCTGGACAGGGCTGCTTGCCAGAAAGGTGCAGCGAGCTGCTGGAGCCCCACCTTGTCACGCAACGCCTGGCCATGGGGACAGCAGTCAGCCATCATGGAGGTGCTGAATCCCCAAAACAATGCTGGGATGTCAGGGCTGGCAACCCATTTAAGAGCTCTGAAATTGGGTCTGGAGGATGGATGAGGTTCTGTCTCCTCAATATCTGAGGCCACACAAGAGCCTGAACACCACTGGCCAATGGGCTCTGCAACCGGGCTGAGGGAAGAGCTGCTGTGAGCGGCTATGAATCCTGCATGGTCTGTGCAAGCAGGGATGGCTTGTGGTCAGAGGCAGGATAGTCCTCACTACCTCTAAATCACCTGGGGGTGTTTCTAAAAAGGGGGAAAATGAGACATCGTGTGTGGGCAAAGAGGGTCAGGAGTTTCTGCTGGCTCCTGTAGAAGCCCCCTGGGTGCTGGGGGTGCGATGCTGGGATAAGTCTACAGAGCCAGTGGACAACTGGGAAGGGTCAGAGTTTGGCTGAGCTCATGCTGCTCTTCTCCAGGGTCCTAAAAGCAAGGAGACGTGCACATGGCATGACCAGCACCTGCAGGCTGTGATTTAGGGATGGCACAAGAGAAGCCCTGCTCATCCACATGATGAAGATGCTGCCTTGTCCAAGAGACGCTGTGTAGGCTGATCTCTGCTGTGCTGCTGTGGGCTCAAAGGCAGAGAGCAGGTCCTTTGCACCTCTGCAGGACACACAGCCTGTCCAGAACCCCTGTGAAGGGCAAAAACTGCTTAGTGCCAGTGAAGCGACTGAGGCTGCTGCCAGCTGCTGTGAAAGTTTCGTGTGTTGCACAGTTTTTAACCCCAGCAATCTGATGGGCACTGAATTTCCTTCTCATCCTCCAGAAAAATGACCTCCCAGAGGTCTTGGCAGGGGTTAACTCTGTACAAAGTAGTCACGCAATGGGGAGGGCTCGTTCCAAGCACCAAATAACTTGCAGAAGTAATGCATTTGTTCCTCATTAGGATAATTGCCCCATCGCTTCTCTCTGTGGCATTGGCCAACCTAACTCACAAACGTTTGAAAACACCAGCTAAAGTATGACCAAGTTTAGGAGCTGAGTCGAGTAATATATCGCCTTGATTTGCCCTAAAACATGAATTGGCTGGGAGTCCCCTGAATATTGCATTTCCAGGGAACATAAGGAACCCATTGTGTAATTGGCAGTAGTATTTTCAACACGCTGCCTTGGCCATGCTCTGCCCTCCTCTCCTGAGCTACTGCACCTCTTGGGACCCCCAGGATGGGGATGTGAGCGAGTAGGGGGATTATAAGATGTGTCTGCCACAGAAGTGTGGAGGATGGTTATGGCAAATCAGGACAAGGACTTGCCTGCTCCTTCATCCCTCTAGCCTCCAGTTTGGAGCAGGCCAGAGTGGGGATGTGCCTGGCCATAATCCTTCTGGTGGTCAGGAGAAGACCTGGGGACAGGGTGAGGTTCTGAGTTGGAGGATCCAGCTCAGAACCATTGCTGCCTGCCTGCAGCTGTCAGGCATCATCAGGATCTCCCCAGCCAGGGGATACCCTCACTGGGAGCTCAGCACAGCAGCAGAAATCCTGCCCCAAAGGCTGCAGGGAGGGAGTGCAGCTGAGCCAGAGCTGGGCTGCGAGTCCTACTCTGTGCCCTCCTGACTGCCCATACCCTGATCCCCAACTCTCACCAAGGCTGGCTGGAAAGACTCCCCATGATCTCTCATGAGAGATCCGGTCTGTCCATTTAGACCTGATCTGTCCGTTTAGAGCTGGACTGGATCTGACCGTCCCACCCTCCCCACTTTGCCTGCAAGAGGCAATGCTGAACCTTGCCAGGGTGTCCCTTGCTTTGCTCCCCGCTCTCCCATCATGGGGATGCTTCCTTCTCCCTTCCCAAGCTGCTTTGAGCAACCAGGCCCTAAGTAATGATCTAGCACTTGGCTGAGCTGGGTGCTTGGTGTGACTCAGAACATCCTCCAGGACATCAGCTTTCTCCACCTTGGTCTAAGCCCATCTCTGACAACCCTCCCTTCTCCTTCCCTTGGGAATCACCTCTTTACCATGCCAGGGACCACATGTGAGGGCCACACCTGGGGCTGGAGTGGCTCAAGGCAAGGCCTCAGAGGGCAGTACCCTCTCCCTGCCATGCACCAGTGTGCCCAGCACAGCCAGCTTGCAGATGTGATCTCCTGTTTGCAAAGTGCCCAGATGCCTCTTCCATGCTCATCTTTCCACATTTACTCACCCGCTCTGAATGCCAGTATGAGGCTTCATTCCCCGAAGGGTGTTGACATTTGAAAGTTTTGGAGAAACCCTTTAGCACTGTAAAAATGACTAATGCTTAAACTGGGAAGTTAATTCAGTCTCCTCCGTGTCCCATCCCTGCCAGTCCAGGAGATGGCCAGAAAACAAGCAAGAGTGCTTCCCTCCTCCCTTGGCTGTTTGTTGTCAAACCCATGTGTTCACGTCTCACACTTCATCTCGAAATGTTTTCTCTTCTTGTGACTTTTGGAAGCTCTTGGAGGGGTCAGGTGTTGCTGCCCTGGTTAAACAGGGTAGGGATAGTTCCCTCTTTCCCACCCACTCTCCTCCCTTGGAAGAAGGGTTAACAGCAGAAACACCAGCCAAAGCAGGAAAACAAACTAAGAGAAGACTGTCTGTGTGCCAGGACATCCATTCAGAACAATTAGCTGGCCTGTGGGGAGTCCTGCTCTGCTAAAGGCATACATTTCCCTTCTATATGGATTTTCCACCTAATCTCCACATTTTACATGGATGTGCTCGGGGGGAGGGCCCGGGATGAAGTGTTCATTCATTTCCCCTGCTCAGCTTTGTTTCCACACCTTCCACAGGCTGTCTCCTGGGCTGGGTATGCCTTTGTATCCACTCTCCCCTCCCCTCCCCTCTCACCCCCTCCACCAGGCTCTGTCCCATGGCAATGGAGGGAATACACCTCTGATAAACACCACTGGATTTCTGGAACGGCTGTCTGTGCACACTTACTGTTCATCACAGGAAGAAAGGGAAAAGAAAAATGAAAAGAAGAGTCCCTTTCTTTCATAAAACCATGGAAACATCCTCACTCATGGGAGCAGATGGCTTTCCAATTGACTCCATGGCCAAGGCCTACTTCATGTGCACAGCAGAGCCCCCGAGCCCGCCTTGTGCTGCTTTGCAAAGAGGAGAGAGAAAACCAAATCCCTGAGACAAGCACGTGACTGCAATGCAAAGCTAAACCAGCTCCGCAAAAGCCTCACTGCAGATAAAATCAAGCACAAGAGTGGATGTGAACCCAAGAACCCAGACCAGCTCTTTTCCCCCTTGGACTTCCCAGGCTCCAGCTGAGCGCTGATTTTGTCCCACTGCTCTTTGTTTATTTTTTTTGGCACCAGGGAGGTTCAAACTGAGAGACAGCAAACCCAGAGGACGCTTCTCTCACCACACGTTTTCCTGAGCTGTCTCAGAGATCCCAGCCTGGCTGCTCAGTGATGTCGGGGCAGGGTCAGTGCCCCTCCACAGGTGCAGATCTGTCACTGCTCCCCTGACCTTCCCTTCTCCTTGGAGCTGCTGCTCAGCTCGTGTCCCATGGGGTGTTAATAGGGTTGGTATTGACTCTCCAGCTCTTTCCTTCTGTCGTCAGGTAGCAGTTCCATTTTGTCCTCAGGGGAGCCAGCCCCCGGCATTCATTTCTCTCTGCTCTCCAGAAAGCACCTTGCTTTCAGTCCAAGTACATCCCTTTAAATCTCTCTCCTGGATCTGGGCACTTAATAAGTCTTAGCATTTCATTAGCAGATGCTAATAGCCATGGCACAGAGCCACATGTTTGAATTCAAATCCTCCTTGGCTTAGCATGCACCACTCATCCCCCTGTCCACCCAACAGCTAGGATCCAGACGTCTGCTGCATCCCTGCTTGGAGCTCTTCCTACCAAATGGGTGAGCAGCCAATGTTTCCAGCTAATTGCAGTGCTGGAGAAGGGGGACACTGATCCTGTGGCACCAAGACCTGCAGTGAGGGAAGGGGAAAATACCAGGCCTCAAAATGCCTTCAAAAACCTTCCCTTCATCTTCCAGCAGGGAAAAGAACCTCACCAAGCAAGATCAAGCAAGGCAAGAGCTCAGCTGGAAAACATCAGTGACAGCACCAAAACTGGTCCAGAAGGACGTGTGGGCTGGTCCTGTTGGTGTTTACTGAGCTGTTCCCGCAGGCTTGATGGGAAGGTGACAGTCTCTTTCCTCAGATGTTTTGCCTCTTCACTTCCAAGTCCAAAATGTGCTCTCTCCAAGGAAACCTTTGTCTGGCTCATTCCACATAGCAGTCATCCTGCTCAAGTTTTTCTCCCAGCAGGGAAAGCACAAAATGGGCCCTGGGAAATCAAGACATGGTCAGTCCCCTAATTCCCTTTGGCTTCCAACCTTCAATCCCTGGTTAATCTGAATCCCCAAACAATACTTTCCACATGTGTGATGGTGATACCTACAGATAGTCCCAATGAGTCCCGTGGGAGGACCACAGTGCTACCGGGGACTATTCCTCATCCCAGCATTGCCAGTGAGTTCCTTCCTTTTCCCTGCAGGCCTGAGCAAACCAGGGCTCACTGACCCTTCTTGCTTTTGTCCCAAAATGAGATGTGGAACCTGAGACAGGTGCCCAGGATGACTAAAGCTGTACCAGAAAGGACAAGGAAGGGTAGTGCTCATGAACCAGGAGTGATCCTGTCCACCACGGAGGCAGCTGCTCCCTGTGGCACAGTATGGAGAGCTGGCTGCTCCCCCTTGCTCCACAGAGGACCAAGCAGACGCCCTGAGCCCACACCACACATCTGGAAGTCAGATCCATTAAAACAAACCCTATTACATAACAACAGACATCTGGAGCCTGTTACCACTACAATTTTAGTAAAAATGGTTTTTTTGATATGATCTCTCCTAAGAATGTGGCAGAGGGGCTCAGAGCCAAAGTCTTCCAAGAATGGCTGTAACTGCTTTTCATAAAGCAGCCCCCACCTCCTGCTTGGGGCAGGGTTGTTCCCTCTCCCTGCACACACCGTGACTCCACACTGATGCTCGAAGGCACAGAGGAAGATTTCAGGATGAAGGCAGGTGCGGTGCTAGAGGAGAGAGTTTCCTGGATGGATCTATAGAAAATAAACACAATTTGCTTTGGAGATGCTTAGGTACTGCAGGGATGGGTGAGTGGATGGATGGAGGGAAGGAGGGAGAGCCATGGTTTACAGACAGCAGTGTCAGACCTGCTTTTCATAACAACTGGAATAAACAGCCACTTATGGAGTGATAAGTGCTGAGCTCCTGCAGCCTCCACTGTCTCTGTTTTGCTGACTCTCTGCCCTTGCAAGCACAGACACTGCCCATTATCCTGGCTGAGCAGTCAGTCTCCAGGCCATGTCTTTGTCTCCCTCAGCTTCCAATAGCTCCTTATTGCCCTCGTGGGCATGGACCTGTCTGTCCATGGACTTCCCCCAGCCTCCTCTCTGTTCCTGTTGCCTATCAGCTCAGTTGGTCAGTTTGGGACCAACTGCCCTGTCCTTCTGCAAGCCAGGATAATTATGGGATCAGGGCTTCCCTGCCAGCTGTTATTTTCTACCTCTTTGCAAATTGCATCTCCAAACGCATCTCCTTCTTCATCTGATGGCTGCAATAGGATAGTCTCTCTCCATGGACCCTCTGGATTTTGGCTTTCTCTAACTCCCCTGGTCAGACATCTTTCCTGAAGGCTCCACCCTGGCCATGAGCTCATCAGTGCCGAGCACCAGATCATGGCAAATGCAGTCAGTGCTCATCTGGGAGAAGCAGAGGAAATCTTGAGCTGGCGGTGGCTCAGTTGGCAGCTGCCATGCTCCTGGAGCCAGCTCAGCAGCAGCACTATGGAAAGGACCTGGAAGGTCATTTGGGCACATGCATTTGGTGTTAAATATTGAAGAGCTGTTGCTAAGGAGACCTCAGAGCTTCAGCCAGGGCTCGGGGCTAATTCAGGTGCCACTGCCAAGATCCGGTCTGAGCATTCACCAGTTGTTCCCTCTGAAGGTTTTAAATGGTGCAATTCCTGGCTCCCCCAAAGGTCCTCAGCTGGTCCAGGCAATACCAACCACCCAGAGTTGGCCCTGCAGCCAGGAAGGTTTTGCCTGATGCTGTCAGATCCCAGGCAGCAGCAAGGAGGGGTTTGACTGCCCAGACACCATCAGGCTGCTTCACAGTGCAAAGCTGGACCAGCACACAAGGAATGGAAACTCATTTCCTTGCTGTTGATCTATCTGCAAGAAAGTGAGTTTTTAAGGGAAGGGTGGAGCTGGCTCGGGATGGTTCCTGGTTGCCGGAGTCAGGACACACACATAAGACTGGGTATTTTGTTCCTGCATTGATATGCCAGTCCTGAGGAGCCCCAGTGAACATGCAGAGGGTGCTGTTGAGAATGCTCCTCTCTCCAGAGTGTGGCTGTAAAAGTCCTGGCACACAGAGAAATGAGACATCTGACCCGACAACTGAATGCTTCCCACCCTCCTGAACTCCTCCCTGGGTCATTTCCCAAAGCAGAAGGGCAAGGAGAAAGAAAGTGGATCTCTTCTTTAGACTGGAAGGATAAATTTCAGTCTGGATTTTAGGAACTGTGTTGGCACAGTGCAGTGGAAGCTCTGCTTTCTGTACAGGGCTGGAGCTCAACATTAACACCTTTCATGCCTCAGAGCAAGGCTGCACCATTTCCTTCCACATCAGGCTATAAAAGACACAAATTCAAACTCAAACTCTCAAATTTTCTGCCCTTTGTACCAGTCAGACCTCAGTTTTCCAGAGGTTGTAACCTGGGTAGCTTTTCATCCCATTGCCAGCTAATGCACCCTTGGGTGAAGGGCACCTCCCTGCCACAGCAGAGGATTGCTGGAGCTCTTGTGCAAAAACTGCTTTTATTTTTCCTGAGCCCTGTCCTTGAGAATGGAGCTGCTATTTTGGCTGATGTGCAGTCAGCCTAGAGAAGTTCAGGCCAAGTGGTTTGAGTCTGACAAAGTTAAAGGCAAATGAAATCAGCGCCTTGTAGCAAGAAGTGTCAGGCTACATCCATTACCAGTTCCACCTACAATAAAAACTGCTGGAAATTTGTGAGAAGGCTCTTTTTCTTTCCTCTTTTCCTTCTGTTTGGTTTTTTGTTGTTTTTTTTTGTTTGTTTGTTTGTTTGTTTTTTTCATTTGTGGGGGTTTTTTTTGTTTTGTGTTGTTTTGTTTCATTTTGTTTTTACTTTCTTTTGGAGACTCTCACCCACTCTGCAGTCTCTGGCTGCAATCAAAGCAGTCCTACCCTCAGCCTCATTTCCCACATGTACCCTGTAAGCATCCCAAAAGGGCAATGCACAGCCAGCTTCTGACAAGTTGAGGGCAGGAGGAAGCAGGGACAGTGGAAGATGAGGCAAGGATATGGTTCCAGAGCAGTGCTCCAGGCTGATGTGAAGCTGGTGCCTGATTTTGGTTTTGCCTTTGCAGACATTGTCTTGGGAGATGCTGTGCAGCTACTTCAAGCCTGGAAAACAAAAGGTCTTTATTTTCCATCTTTTTTTTTAATTATTATTATTATTATTTTTATTTAATTTGCAGATTCAGACACTGGCTATTAATGCGAAATTCCTGCATGGAAGGAGCAGCAAATGAAGGCTGCTGAAAGACTGAGTGCAGTTCCTCTGTTCGTGCCTCTCAGATGGCCCCTCTGCATTGCTCTCTGTGCTGGAGCTGCCTTCTCTTCCTGGCTCTTTTTCCATCCCTCCCTTTACATTTGGAAGGCAGTGTGTTTTGCCTCTGATTTTATACAATTTTATCAAAGAAAGATTGTGAATAAACAGAGCAATCTGGAGGAAAACCAGACTCAGATTAGCTTCAGTTTGCTTTTGCCTGGCCATTTCCCACCGGTGCTCTCCTCACCCACAGCCTGTGGATGTCATTTCTCCCACTGGAGAAGTAGCAAAGTTGATGGTCTGGTGCTTTTCTGTGCTTTTGGCAGATGATTCACTTGTGTCTCTGGGAGGAGCTCCTGGGACAGGGTGAGAGAAAATGGGAGATTTCTGCAAGTGCCAAGCTCAGGGTAAGGAGCAGAGGCTGATCCCAGATGTGCTCCAAGGGCAATCAGGGATCATTAATTGCTCATCCCACCTAGGAGTGTGTCCAGCTCCCCAGGTACCTCCACCCTCCCATCTCAGGCCATCCCCCAAGAGGCACCAAGGCATGGGAGGAGCAGGAGGAGCCCCCATGACCCCTGGCCCCAGGGACAGCATTGCTCTCTCAAAGGTACAACCACTGCCACATTCCCCCTGCTCTGCTTGGCAGCCCCTCATGGAAAAACTCCTGGACCTATTGCAGTGGGACCCTCTCACACTCAGCTCCCTTTGGGATGTTCCCACATCCTCTGCTGCACATCACTCTGGGCTTTCCCTCCAGGATTGCACAGGAGGTGCCATGGACAGAGCTGCCTGACCCATGGTGCACAGCCAGGCTCCCCAGGAAGTCACATGCCCCACTTTTCTCCCAAAACAGCTCTGCCATGTCATGGGGACGCAACATTTGGCCCCACTGCAGGGAAGGTGCTGGCGGGCTGCCACAGCTCTGTCAAAAATACAGACATTTGGCCTCAGAGTGCTGGAGCATGAGCAATCTCCCAAGAAGAGCAAAAAGTCAAGACACTGATTTGCAGATACTCTTATGAACCAAAGCCCAGAGCTCTGCTCATTGTAGTAACTGACATAATAGAGGTCATTATTTATACAGTATCTGCATGAACATTTGACACTGGGAAAATACTTGCAGTTCCTGAAAGACTGGCAGATTCTAACTTGAGTGTTTATTCATGCCAGAATCTAATCCAGAAACTCATTTTTCTTTCTCAGAGGATGTTTTATCTGATGAGAGTCCGGACAGTGATGCGCAGGCAGAGCTCAGCCTTCACCCAGCTGAGCCACACTGGGAGTGTCTGCACAGGTGCTGGGGAAGAAAGAGGATGCCTCTCAATTGTCCCAATTGCCTCAAAGCTCACTGATCCAGGGAAACAGGCTGCAGAAAGGCCAGTTATTTTTCTTGTTTGTAGGATGAATCCATCCCCCTTAAGGAGAAGGAGAGGTGCTCCTGCAGGTCGCAGCCAAAATCCCAGCAGGCAGCTGAATCCCATCACCCCCAGACCAACGTTGCCAGAACTGATTTACTGCAGGAAGATCCTCAAGGAAATAAATAAAAAAGGAGATGGCCCAAAGGTGAGGAAGGATGAGTTGCAGAGCCCAGTGCAGGGGGACCCAACGTCCCTGCCAGAGCCCTGCACTTTAGATAAATATTTGAAGTCCCTGTAAACAAAGATCTCACTCGGGAATGAGGAGAAGCACTTTCGCTTCTCCCCCAGCAGTCTGGGGAAGGCGAGCATGCTGGCGAGCAGCCAGGCAGGGGAGTGCCCCAGGGGACGTGCACAGGCAAGGGACAGAGGTGACAAGTGGGCAGGGGTCACCGGCCAACCCAGCTCTGACCCTGCTGTGGGTCACCCATGAGTCTGGGGTGGCCTTGGGGTGATGGAACCCTCCTGGGTCCCCTCTTCCAGCGTGGGAGCACACACCAGCTCCCAATGCATCATCACCTTCAGGCTCAGACAGGAGACACAATGAAAAACGTGCCCAGATGGAGCAGAGTGCAGGGTTTTAGCTCCATGCCCCTGTGAGCCTTCTCACCCCAGTGAGAACAGCCCCGTCTTCCTTCCCCTCCTGCACCCCCTGTGCCTTTGGCCCCTTCCCACCGCAGGGAGTTTCCATTGTTCCTCTCAAACCGCAGCCCCATGCTTGGGAACCTGAAACCTGTATTTGCTGGAGAGAAGAAAATCAGATTGTAGGAAATGCAGCACATGAAAAGAGACAGGGGGAGAGCAGGGGGAAAAAGCAAAGCCATTTTTTATTGCTCACAGAATCTGTCCATTTTCCATGGCTGTCACATCCCACTTCCACAGCCAAGACACAACGGAAAATATGTTTGATTTTTTTTCCTGGCAGGTACCTGATTTCTGTTGGTTTTTTTTTTTTTAAAAAAAGCACCGTCTCTTCTCCCCAGCACCACACAACTCTTCCAAGAGCCCTGGGCTGGGTGAGAGCTGGGGTCTGTAGAAGGGAAGGGGAGCTCCTTATTTCTTGAGGGAGATGGCAGGACCTGGTGGGTAGAGAGGGAGCTCCCAGCCAGAATCACTGGTTCTGCCTTGTTTTCTTTTACCTTCCTTTCTTTAAAGAGATCAATTAATTGAAAATTAATAATCATTATTGAATTAATTATATTGCTTAATTAATTTTAAAAATTAATAATTCATTTTATCTCATTCTGTCTATCTGATGGGAGCAGACGAGGTGTCAGCATTGTGACACCAGTCCCAGGACAGCTCAGGAGTGGGGCAGAACTCTCAGGAAAATAAAACTCCCGCATACTTTCAGCCAGGTTAAAAAAAGAGAGAGCAAAAGCTGTGCTCGCCATAGGATTTGATGCTCTCCCTGGCAAGGACCAAGAGCCAGGGCCACTGCCAGGCTGCCTGGCCACACACAGAGAGGTCCAAGCCATGGCCTCGAGCACAGGCTGAACCTGCACCCAGAGAGGAGACAGACTTGTCCTGCCAAAGACCCAAATTAGAACAGACAAGGGGTGTAAAATAGCCTTTGAGGAGCCAGGGTGGAGACAGCAATGCTGGATATCAGCCAAGCAGGAGGGGCCAGGAAGGAGGAGGCAGCAGGACCCCAGGTTTGAGGTTGGACCAGCCCCACCAGCATCTGCCTGTGGTGAGGGGCCTGATAAAAGCACAGAGGACATGGGTGCATCCTGCAACGGGTAGGATCAATACCCAGGAAAGAGTAAGTTTGGAAAAGGGTGAAATACAGGAATAAGTGAGTCTTAAAGCACAAAGTTAGAGAGGGCTGAAGGTGGGAAACATGTCTTGGGCAGAGCAGTAAAGGCAAAGAACTCTGTCACCATTGCTGTGGGGTTTTGCAGTGTCACAGCCCTCAATGACCACAAGCCCACTTATCCCGGGCCCTCCTTTTCAAGTGACCTAGAAAGAGGTGGCACAGCAGAACCCATCCAGTGAGACATCACTAGGAAGGGGTGAGGGTGCCCTGGCCTGCAGGGCCACCAGGATGGATTTGGGGATTGTTCCAAACTCAAAAGCTTCAGCTGCTATTTTTTGAGAAAAACTTAATATTCTTCACAGAAAGCAGCTGGATTTCTATTGATTTAAGCCAAACCTCACATGTGGAATAGCTGGCATGACTGGTCTCCCTACTGATGCTCAGAAACAAGCATAAGGAGGAAGAACAAGGTAAAAGCAAAATAACAGATTTTAAGCTTGGAGTCATCTTGTTTTGCTCTGTTCGCTTTGCTTTCCGTTTCACAATCTTCTGGGAGTTGGTGAAGCTGGGACCTGCCCCCATCCTTGGATACAAGCATAGCAGTGGTGATGTTTCAGCCTCTGAGTTGAGTTAAGGGAAGGACAGAGCTGCCCAGTTTTTTTGCTGCGCGGTTGCATTCGGGGAGACCACGTGCAAAGGGGCCGAGTCCTCAGGCGGAGCGGAGCATTGCCAGAGCAGCGAGAGTACCGCTCATCTGCCGTGCAGCTGCGGGGAAGTGCTGCGTCCGCACACCTCATGCTTGGAAAGCCGGCCAGGAAAGCTGGGGGGGCTGGGGCCATTTGTGCCCTGCTCATGTCCTTCAGCAGGGAACCCTACACAGGCATACGGACCTTGCTGGTGCTCGGGGTAGCTCAGCCGAGCTCCCCGTTGGCAGTGTCTGCATGTGCGGAGCGCCCCGCTGCTGGGGTGAGCTCCACCGGCCGCGCCGTGCCAGCCCCTCTCCATCCTAGAAAGAGCCCTGTCACCCTGCCCATCCTCGCTGGAAATGACAGCGGTGCTTATGCAAACGAGGAAGCGAAAGCTTTACTGTGCTTTTCCATGGTGCGCGGATGGCCGGGGGTTGTGCGCAGGCGAGGCGAGGCGAGTGCCAAACTCCTGCGCTCCCGGCCCGCCGGCCGCACGAACCGGGTTCGAGTTTCAACCGCAACCACGCGAAGGAAGGAACAAAACCGAGGGGCACTGAGACCATGACCCGAGTTCAACTTTGGGGGATGGTGTCCCTCCGGTCCTGCATGCCCCCTTCGACCCTGCCCACTCCCCGGGGGACGCTCGGCTCTG
Source organism: Dasyornis broadbenti (assembly GCA_013397935.1). Lineage (NCBI taxonomy): Eukaryota > Metazoa > Chordata > Aves > Passeriformes > Dasyornithidae > Dasyornis > Dasyornis broadbenti. The sequence goes on along the minus strand of VZRN01000342.1, from coordinate 990,119 downwards.
TGAGCAGGACGTGGTACAGGAGGGTCTGTGGGACTCCGTGGTTTTGGTGCCGATGCAAAACCCTCCCCATCCCGCTCCCACAGGCGCGCTAGGCTGATGGCCCAGGAAATGCTTTCATTTTAAACAGAGCAAGGCCCTCTGTGAGGCAGTTCCTCCCCAGCTCCCACATTGCAGAAAGGCTTCGATCGTTTTAATCTTCCAATAAAACCTGCAATTTTAGTTTTTTTCTCCGTTTCCCGTTTGAGCAAACAGAATCAGATCTGTATCTCGCCAGCAAGTCTCCCTTCCACCTCCGTAGCTTTGCTTATGATCTGGAGATTACCCCTGCGCTCCTCAGCAGCAAAGCGATGCAGGGAAACAGAGCTGGTCCCTTCCTTTGCCCTTGTCAGTTACCTGGGGCTGCTGTAGCACTGGGGAGCAGAAGGAAATACCTGACATTCCTTCTCCATGCTCTCATTTCTCAGGCAGACCCCGCGCAGGCCAGCTCACTGTGCTCCCGTTAGATCCTTCAGGAAGGTTTTCCAGACACACCACAGACTCTGCCTGTTCCCCTGGCTGAGCCAGGCAGGGAGCTCTGCCCGAGGTGACCTCGCAGGCATGGCTCGGTTTGGGAGCCGGCAGGATGGACCGAGGGGGATGCAGGGGACACGGGAATGTCCTGCTGCTGTGCTGTGCTGCTGCTGTGCAGCACGGCTGGACAGAGAGCTAGGACAGAGGGACAGCGCTGGCAAGGGAGTTGGGCTTGGGTGCTGCTTTCCCTTGGTGTCCAGAGTTGGAAAGGCAAAAGGGAGGGGAGGGGAGAGGAGAGGAGAGGAGAGGAGAGGAGAGGAGAGGGTTTCAAGTCTTTATTTATATTTTCCCCTCTGCTCCTGCTGGCCAGCAGCTGTGCACAGCTCCTCCAGCATCTGGAGTCTCTTGGCCACCGGCTGGGGCTCTTGGAGGACGTGTGCGCTCGTGCACACGCTGAACTGCAGCACGCCGGGTGAAGGGAGGAATGTGGCTCTGGCCAGAGCCGAGCAGAGGCTGTGCTGGCTCAGCAGCAGCTCCAGCTCCAGCTCTCCTTCTCCTGCCTGGCAGATGCTGCCCAGAGTTGCCTTCGACAAGAGGAAGAGTGCCAAGGTCTGCTGGGGGTTTGGTGCAGTCCCCAGGCTGGGTGCGGGGCTGAGGCAGGTGAGCCAATGGGGCCAAGCCCAAATTTCCATCTCCGGCCCCATTGCTCCACTCATGGTTCCCAGATGTGGGAGGCAGTGACCAGCATAAGGAGCATTCCTGCAGCAAAGTTTGGGAGAAGCCCAAATCCCAGGGAAAAGCACAGTGGGGAGAGTGGCTGCTGCTGGCAGGGTGTACAGAGGTGGAAAATTTCCGATTGCATGTACCAAGCACCTGGGAAAATGGGGAAAATCCTCTAGGCTTGTGAAACAGCTATCACGAGATCTGGAAGGCAGCTAGGTGCTGAAGTTTGGGACCCTCCTACCCTTCCAGCTACAGCACCAGCTGTGCCCACCTTCAGTGCATTTGTAGGGGGAGATGTTTCGTGGCCCGTGGTTTGCTCAGCTGTGAACAGCAAAATAAATTGTTACCCCAAGTTTTAGAGGGATTTCACACCACCTGAGCCATGCTACCCTTCCCTGCCCCACAGGGCCCTTGACTGCTTTGCCCCTGCCAAGGGTACATGGTGCAACTGCCCACGGACACTGGAGCAGGGCAGGAGCGACTGGGAAACCGCAGCTCCCTCCCAGTGCTGGCGCTGACTGAGCAAACCCTGGCTGTGCTCGCCTTGGCTGGAGCCGCAGCCTATTTTTGGAAGCTCTTGAGACTTCCAGGGATGGAGCCGCCTTTTTTTTCCCTTCATTCACAGACATGGTCATTTTGATTTGTTACGTGTTTGTGTGTGGGTTTTTTATTGTTATTGTTTATTATGTCCTGACTTTTATTCATGGCATCAAAGAAGAAGAACTGAAATGCAGCGGAAGCAGAGGGGAAGCTTTGGGCTCGCCTCTTTGGGGGAGTAAAAGCAGCCAGGCTGCAAACATGGTGGGGACCTGAGTGTCTCTGCCATGAAATGTCTGTTCTTTGTATCCTGCCAGTGGCACTTGCCAGATGCAGGGATGCAGAGGGGAGGAGTCAGCAGGTTTCCACCTGGGCCACAGCCTGGTTCCAGGCTGCCTGGTGGGGATACTGCAGAAACTGCAGCTCTCCAAGAAACTGGGCTCAAGGCTGAGTGCTCCTAAGAGGACCAGTCTGCCTCTGACTGGGGACATTGGGCTACTGACTCCCTTTACCACCAGCTGTAAGGTTTCCCAGCCCTAAATTTTTCTTGCTGGGGTGCTGCCTTCTCCCTGCTCCAGGTGCCACCCAGATCCCATTTCTTGGGAGCACCTGATTCTGCAGCAATCTCCCCAAAACACAAGTGCAGCTGTTCTTCCCGGGATGCAGCAAAGGACCCAGAAAGAGCCAGGCCACAAGAGATGCAACTTTGAGTAGAATTTGACCCTCTGTCTGTGGTGTGGATCAGATCTTGACCTCTCTGGTGACAGCAATGGAGGGCAGAGAGGGCCACCTGGTTTGTGACCCACTGTGGATGGTGACACTAATTTGGATGTCCCAGGAGAGCCAAAGCTTTGGCCTGCCTCAGAGTATAACTAATTGGGGATCCATGGAATGTTCCCATGGATCTGATTCCTCATGCAGCCTTGGTCACAGCCCTTGCGTCCCTGTTGGGCTCCACAACCTTCCCCAGGAAACCCCACATCCCTCAGGCACACGGGGAAGGCAGGAGGGTCAGAACCTTTCCCATGGGATCAGGACTGGCTGGCTCTGCAAGCCCCAGCCCTCCTCCTGAGCTGTCCCCATGGAAAGGGTTAATGCAGGACATGGCATCAACCTGACTGGTGCACATATCCTGACCCAAGCCAGGAGAGAGGACATCAGGAGAGTGCATCAGGTTTTCTCTTCCAGAGGCTGGCTTGCCCTTTCTCTGCACTCCCTGCATCCCAAGGTGCTCAGAGGGACTTGCAGTTCCCCAGGGATCAGATCCCCCGTCTCAGCCAGCCCAGCGAGGTCATGGCCAATGAGATGCCTCAGAGCTGGGCTGTCCTGGGCTGCCTGGGAGCCGAGGCAGGAAACATAAAAACAGGCTGGGCTGTGCTTGCCAGGGCTGGAGCTGCAGTGGCTGGGGACTGCCACGTCTGTGAGTAGAAACAACGGGGACTAAATATGCTCCCTCCCCCTTGCCCCCCCCACCCCATCCTTCCCTGTATGGCCCCTGGGCTCACAGGAAAAGGAAGGAGGGGGTCTTGGGGAATGTTCTGGATGAATCTCAGGGGCACGAAGGCTCAAGCTCAGCCAAGGAGCTGTGGTGGGCAGTTGGGATCCCCCAGTGGGAGGAGTGGGGGTGTCTCTGCAAATATGCCCCCCTCCTGCTGCACTCTGTCCCCTTGTCTGTGACCAGCACTCCAGCCGGGCATGCAGCTCATCTCCGCTCCCAGCCTCGCCTGGTGGGGATGCTCCTGCACCATGTCCCAGAACCACCAGGTTTGTACCTCCACGGAAACCCTGTCTTTGGGGAAAAGTGTCACCAGGGGCCCAGGGAGGGGAGCACTGAGGTTCCGCTCAGCTAAGGGGGTTGGAAGTGGCAATAGAGCAAGCTGGGCTGGTGGGGAGACCAGTGGGGGCAGGCGCTCCACAAGGAAAAACAAAACTCCCAAACTCTGTCCGTAGGGCTTCGCGACATGTGAAAGTGTTTATTTCATTGGATGGAGATGGAAAAACAGAGCCCCAGCAGAGGCGGCGGAACAAAATCTCCTGCAACAACCCCTGGCTGGGAGCTGCCAGCTCCCATTCCTGCAGCACGCTTCTGCTTGGGACCCAGCACTGGAGGTCCGTGGCTCCCAGCCCCTCCAGGGAAACAACAAAGACCGGGAAAGGGCAATAATGAGTCTGCCAACAATTAACACACTTGGGGCCAGGCTCTGCTCAGTTCACCCAGCATAAAGCTGTGACTGGCGGTGTTTCACCAGGGAGACTTTGGTCTGGAGAAGCAAATGCAATCAAATAGTTGAAATTGCTCTACAGTAGTGGGTTGGAATGGACTATAGGGCGGAGAGAAGCAGGTAAATCCCACAGAATGGCATTACATGAAAGGGCCTCTTGAAGTCTGGATGCAAGAGGGGCATCTCTGCACCTTCCTCTTCTCCAGATGGACTGGCAGAGAAACACTGGCACAGGTTCCCAAACATCGGACACCTCTGTTCCCATCATGGGACATCAGACCACGGGGCATTTGCAAGGCTCTTTCCATCAGAACAGGTCAAGGTGCTTGGTGTGTACTGCGACATGAAACTTTGGAGAAAAGGAGCCAGCTGGGGCCCACCGGACTGGGTCTTGCACCGCCCCAGCAGCCGCTGCACCGGCAAGGAAGAGTTACGTGACTTTCCCAAGCTCCCCAAGTGACTCATAGGCAAGGCCAAGCCAGATGTCAGAATCCTGACTCTGGGACTGAGTGGTCTTGGGACCTCCCAACTCTTTGAAAGAGCAGATGTGCTGAGAACCAGACTTGGCGTTAGTGTCCGGGCTTGGGAGGATAGAGAGGAAGGAGGTAAAAGAAAGATAATGCAACAGCTTTGAGGTGGTGAAAGGGCCCATCCAGAGTTCAGAGGTCGTTGGTGTTTCTGTTTTGCCTTTTGCACATGAAAGCAGTCAGACAGAGAGGCTCCAGGGGAGATGAGCAGCCATGCTCCTTCCAGCCTTCCTGACACGATCCCACCAGTCCAACCCAGCAAAAAACTCCTAGAGAGGAGGAGGAGCAGTTTGAGAAGACGTCAAACACCTTCATTGCCTGATAAATTCCTGGCTTCTCCTCTGGGAGGAGACTGGGTCCAGTGGATGTCAGCAAGGGGGAGTGCGGGTAATGTGCAGAAAGGCAACGAGGCTGAGAACAGCCCTCATTTCCCACCGGCTGCAGAACAGCAGCTACAGACATAAATATATGTGTACATTCATCTCTAATGTGTCTGGAAGCTCACAGGGAGATCCGGCCATCATGGCTTCACATCACTCCACCAGACACTTTAAAGAGAGAGCTGCACTGTAAAACTATGTGGGATGGGATGGGGTGGGATNATGGAGGTTGGATTGGGATGGGATGGGATGGGATGGGATGGGATGGGATGGGATGGGATGGGGGCTTCCAGGCTGAAAAACATTTTTGACCCTTACCAGGCTCCCAGTCACTCCCTGCAAGGGCCACCCATGCCTAAGCAAGCAGATGATCTGCCATGCCCAGCTCGTGCACAGGCAGGGGAACAGGCAGACCTGCCTTCCCCGCCTGCTGCTCTCCTCATTTAGATGGGGAGATGAGGGAAACCAGGACAGAAGGTGGGGAGAGAACAAGATGTGATTTTCAAGGAAGAAATATTTTTCATTGTGGGTGGTGAGGCACTGGTACAGGCTGTCCAGAGAGGTGGTGGATGCCTGATCCCTGGGAACATCCAAGATCAGGCTGGATGGGGTTCTAAGCAACCAGATCTGGTTGAAGACGTCCCTGCCCACAACAAGGAGGTTGGACTAGATGGTCTTTAAATGTCCCTTCCAACCCAAGCCATTCTGAGACTCTAATGGAGCTGAAGAAACAAACATACAGAGCTGGTTTTGCTTTGTGATGTCTGTTTGGAGCAAATCCTTGAAGATCACCAGATCTGTTGGGGTGCAGACCTTGAGACCTGGCATTGGCACGAAAGAAGTTTCTCCCTCTGCACTGCATTCACAGAGCAGAACACATTCTTTATTCCATGGCTTAGCACAGCCCCCTCCCATGCCTGGAGCATGTGTTTTGCTCAGCCTGAGAATTTCCAATGGATGGGAGAGGTTGGTAGCTCAGTTTCTCTCTTGATGCTTTGGCCATGAATCTTCTCGGTTCCCTTGTGGCCACAGGGCTGGGAAGGGAAAGGTGGAGTCCTGGAAACATCCTGGGGATGGACAGAAGGCCAAGAAAGTTTCCAAGATGGAAGCCATCCAGCATAAATATAAGGGTTGGGCATGTGGGTGGTCTTCATAAATTAATGCTACTAATTGGCTTTAAAGGGATATTACAAAGACCCACAGCCGAAGTGAGCCCACATGATCTGGGTCCAAGGGAGGCTGGTTCCTCACTGCCCATCGCTCACTGCAGGCTGAGCAGACGAGAAAAATCCTTCCTTACACCTTCTCCAGAAGTTTCCCTCCTGCTCCCTCCTCAACACCCTCCAGTGATACCTGCCCCTGTCAACACACACACACTCATTCGAAAGCTTGCTTGCAAAAGAGAAAAATCTCCAAAAGTAGCAGGTGTCCTTAAGTCCTGTCAAAATGCATCAGCGCTGTCTCTGGAGCACGGCTGGCCCTTGGAGCCTGGCCTGACCCCAGGATCCAGCCACGCCAGGCTGGTCCCTGCAGCAACACTGTAATTAGGGCTTGGGAATGAGCAGCACCAGCAGAGAGGAATTTGCAGCAGTGCTCAGTCCCATTGCCTGCCCCATCCCGGTGCAGGCAGGGGAGGGTGGCAGCAGGGCATCCACCTCCCAAAGGTGCATCCCAGGGATGCTGGACTGCCAGCACGACCCATGGAGAGCACTGGGTACCTGAGCACCGGCTGTTTGGTAGACAGGCACCCCAAGAGCCACGGAGGGCCCCAAGGTGCTGGTGGGGCTGAGGAGGTGATGGGGAATGACAGCAAGGAAGGGGTTGAGTGTCCCCCGGGGAGGGGAATGAGACAGTCAGACGGGTATCTGTTTGTTTGCTCACCCAGAATTAAAGGAGCACAATGTGTCAGGGAAGATCCCTCATTCAAACAGAGTCCACTATAAATCTTCGAGGGCTGGACTGCCAAAGAAATTGAAAAGGGGTTAAGCACTCATCTCTCCGAAGCCGACAGAGTTCAGCGCATGTAGCCTGGAGGTTCTCCAAGTAGCCTGATGTTTTATGTCTTTGGGATGTTTTTGTCTTCCTTCGGTTGTATTCAGTGCTGGTATTGTGTTTATATCAGCAAAATTCTGGATTATTGCCTTTTTTCTTTCTTTTTTTTTTTTTTAAACAAACATCTGCTGCTTCTGCTTGTAGCTCATCGTATCACTGGATCTTGCCAGCGGGGAGAAGCTCCAAGTAGGAGGTGGGTGGCAAATGTGATGCTCTACAGCAGGCAGAGGGGCTCGGCAGAGAGCTCAGCCCGCCACTGTTCTGGGTGACACAAAACAAACCAGCTCCATCTCAGCTGCTCCATAAGAAAAGGTACTGCTGGCTTCAGACAGGGAATGAGGTGAAGCTTCCTGCTCTGATGGAGAGCAAAGCCACAGCATAGAGAGCCTGAGGAGAAATAGCTCTTGAAGTGCATTTTGCTAGGGTCCCAGAGTACCCCATGGCTGGAAACTTGGTGGAATCACAGCCCAGAGGAGAGGGGCTGGGCTGGCAGGTGATCATGTGCTGTGCTGTCCCTCCTGGGTGCTCATCTGCGTGGAACCAGCCATGCACGTGGTGGAGGAACTGCTGCGTTAGTGTGCCCACAGGATTTCAACAAGGGCTCCCCAGGGACCTGGTGCCTTGCTGGGAGATGGCACAGCCTCATCTGCTGAGGCTCCCATCCCCATCCAGCTTCCAGTACCAGCCCCACCCCTCTCAGCTCGCCTGCCTGATCCTCTGCACTACAAACCCGTGTCCTGTGCTCCTTTCCTCATCATCTCCCCCTCCCAGACCATCTACGGGGGCATGAAGCCACCAGGAGCCAAGGGAGCCCGTCACCCCTCCTGGCCACAGGCATCACCGGGCTGCCATCCCCTGTTTCACATCCCGAAACCAGCAGAAGAGGAATGTGAGTAAACACGGACCCCCCCCAGCCCCCTCCCATCCCAAATTCCAGTAAGTGCCAAAGAGAGGCTGCTGGTGAGCAGGAGCAGTTTCAGTCAGCTCCGTATTTACTTACGAATTCCAGCCAAAGAGGCGACAAAGGTGCTGGAGACCTCCCACCAACCAGGCTTTTCACCCCTCACGCCCCCGGATCTCCTCCCACTGCCCACAGGAGCAGCTCCCTGTGTCCCAGGCACAGTTTCCCCCTGCTCAGTCGCTTTCCCTTTGGTCCTATCTTCCACTGCCTCTCCTCGCCTGCCTGCCTATCTTTCTCTATCCCTTTCTTTCTGCATTTGCTGGAAAAAAGATTTCAACATAAGAAAATGCGATCAAATCAAAAGAGAAATGGAAAGGAGCGCCTTAGAACTTGCTAGATGGCTGGTTTTTGTGCAAGATCAAGGGCCAAATTCTGCTTTCATCACACTGGACAAAAATCTGGACAATGTCCTCTTGAGTTAATGGCATTTCTTTGTAAGTGGAACAGAATTTCATTCATTTGCACCTCGTACAGCAGCAGAGGGGCCATTAATCCTTACAGCTTCCAGTCACGTCTGCCTCAATTCACAGCTCCAGCCAGTCCTGCATGGGAAGTCCCAGATCATTTTCTCGCATCCTTCCTTGACTTGTCAGCTCATGATAAACAGCATCTCGTCCCGATCCCAAATGTACAAGCACACTGAGTGATTACATCACCCCCCAACCCACTCCAATGCGATAAAATGTAGCTCGCGTCCAATTTGGATAACTCCACATTCCCCAATGGGCTCTCTCCTCTCGTGCATAGCGCTCAGGAGCCAAAGCCTGGTGTCTGCTGCAAGGCGTCCAGTCCACCACTATCGCTCCCCAGAATTCGGGGATTATTGGTCCACGTTCCTGCCAGAATCACTGCTGGGGGAACCCTATGGCAGCGGATGCTCGGAGTTGCTCCTGGGAAGAGAGGCTGCCCTCGCTCCCTGCCAACAGCAGAGCACCCTCACAACACCAGGTCACAGCCCTGAGAAGAAGGTGGGTGAGTGCTGGAAACTCTAATTTTCATCTGTGCTATGGATAGGGAGAGGGACCAAGCTCCTTTAGAGCTGAAGCTGGCATCCAAGGTTTGGAATCTGATCTGTTAGAGCAGCAGATTTGCTGCTGATTTCCAGAGGGAAGCTCCGAAACAGACAGCAGACAGGTACCACACTGGCTGGGAATGCGTGTCGGAGTGATACCACTGACACGAGGGAGCATTGCCTGTGTGTTAAGGCATTTGCTGGACTTGCTGGGCAGGTGCTGCAAGGCCACAGAAGACTGAGTCTTGTGCTCTCTGTAGGTGTCTGACACCCTGTGTGGTGCCTTCAGCACATGGCTACCATGGATGAGAGCTCCACACCCTTGGCAATGTTGGCTCCTTCACCCCAGGAACATAAAGGTGATAAATTAGAAAATATAGCCATGGCATACAATGTACGTGGGAATGAGCTGCACACCCAGCACAGAAGGTCACTGCAGGGACCTCTTCCAAAACCTTGCTCCAAGCCTGCCCCAGGCATGTGGAAGGAGCCAGGCTGGCACAAGTGGCCCCCAAGTCCCACTGATCACACCTGAAACCCCTCTGAGATGGCTGCACTTATTTATTCAGATCAGGGGGCAGCAAATCAGTGACGGATTTTATAACTTGGACAAACACTTAAATCTCAGCGTGTCTGTGATGAAAGGTCAGCAATGTGCTGCCAGGGAGTGAGAAATTCCCTCTTAACACCTCTGAAGAGCCTAGCAGGGAATGCAGAGGGTCAAGCCAACATCTCAGCAGTACAGCTTCCTTTCAGGACCTCCCTTCCCAAGGCATTGGAGTACCTTAGCCCTTGGGAGTGGGTTTGGCATTAAAACAAGGGCAGGGGGATCTGGCAGGCTGGGAATGATGGCTTCCTGGGCACAAAAATGAGCTGGGAAAGGGGAGCCTGCCAGTCTTTGGAGAGGGCTGGGATGCAGATGGGGAGCAGGCAAGAGCACTTCCTTGCTTTATATCTTTGGGGCTGCTGAGAGCCCCTGGGTGAATAAAGCTCCAGCTTCCTGCCAGGTCTTAAACCTTTGCAGTAAGAAACATTTTTGAAATAAGCAAATACAGGGAAATCCTGCTGTTTGCTGTGTTACCACGGGAAGTGCTTGGCACAGGAAGGAGCAGGAGCTGGTGGCAGGCCAAGCACTGCTGCAGCACGGCCTGGAGCAGCTCTGCAGAGAGGGTGAATGTCGCTGCAGGGCAGTGGAGCTCCCTGCCTGGCTGCCATGCTCTGCTCTGCTTCTGCACCGAGGATTTCTCTGTCCTGCAAGCAGGAGGCTGGGGAGCAGGGGAACAGAAGCACCTTACCCCAGCAGCCATCCAGCTGAACCTGTGGAGATGGGTTCCTGTGCTGGGATAGAAGGAGCTCAATGGGCTTTGGCACAGCACCTCACACCAGTTCCCCCATTTGGAGCAATTTGATGTTGACACACCACTGCAGATATGCTATAAAACTAGAATGAGGGTGGAGGACAGCGTCCCCTGAGCCCCACAGCACTTTCCTTCCAGAGCACAAATTTGGTTTGCCTTATTAGAGTTGGGGATCTGTGAAAAATGAGTGGGAATAAGCCTGATTGACCCACAGGAGCACAGCATTGTGCTGGGGGAGCAGGAGCCAGCTCTTTTAGGGCTGCAGAAGTCCCTATCCTGAGTTCAGTCTGATGTGGCAGAGTGATTTTTCTGCCCGACAGAAACAGCCATCTCAGGCAAGAGCCCATAAAATGTCTCTTCTCACAGAAGCCCCTCAGGGCATCAGCAGATTTGGATGGGGAAGGGGGTCCTGGGGTGCTTGTTGGGTTTTCATTGTCCTCACAGCTGGAATGACCCTGTCGATTTACACAAACTTCTCCAGACACATGCTGGGGTTTAGGCATTTGCATTTCTACAGTCTGGACTCAGGCTGGGAACTTTTATTGGGTGGATTCTAGCAAAACAGAAGGCAAGGAATAAAAATAACTTTTTCTGGGCTGTGTTGATTGCTCTTACACCGGCAGAAATCCAGGTCAGCCCTATTGGTTTTAAAGGAGTAACTGGGTTTATGCTGGTGTAACTTTGTCCCCAGAGCTGCATGAAATATTCACAGCAAAACCTGAAATTACATGGAACCAGCAGAGCTTCAATATTGGGGTTTCATTACAAATTTGAATCTCAGACCGAGCTTGTCAAAAAATTCCTTAAGGTTCGTGAACCTTTCAGTCAAGCCTTGGCCCAGAGTCAAACCGAACCCAAGCTGATTTATAGCTTTGCATGGAAATAATGTGAAATCAGTGGGTTTTGTTTGGTCTCTAAGCTGAAGCTCGATGCTTGCAGCTGAGTTTGGCTTTTGAGAGGTCAATTCTCTTTGAAAGATGAACTCAAACCTGAAATCTGCAGTGGGAGCTGTAGGAGATGCTGTTGGGATTAAAAGCAACAGGCTGTATTTGCAAGGGTAATGAGAGGGGTGATTCCTACACAGCCCTTGGAGTATGAAAGAGCTGTGCTGCTGCTCCATGCTCAGAGCTGGGCAAGGAATCAAATGCAATTCATTAGGACATAAGGGCATGTAAGGATCATTTGATTCAGCTGGCTGCTGAAGTGAGCTAAGTACTATTAGTCCTAATCTCTGACAGTCCCTCTTGGAGAGGCAGGAGATAGCAGTGCTCCTCTGATACTCCACTTCACACTTCAGGGATGGTGCAGCTCCCGCTGGTTATATATTGCCTGCGGGATTAGGATCTGCAGGCAGCAGGGAAGCAGTTGACAGTGTGGTTTGGCAGCACAGGCCTCCTCCCCAGGCAGAGCCAAGAGCACAGCGCTCACGGCAGCCCCGGAGGAGAGGGATAGAAAGCTCCCTTAGCTGTGTGGGGCCATGTTCAGAGCCCAGCCAGCTCAACTTGATTCTCTTCATGGCGGTTTTGGGGTGAAGGAAGCCAGTAATGGATCTTGTTCCTAGAGCTAATGTGGAAATGGCCATGGCTCGGTGGTACCAGGGTCCAACAAGAGCAAGGAAATCCACAGCATGGGCCAAATCCCACTGTGGACAGCTGGGCTTGTGTTTGACCACCTGCATGAGAAGAGCTATGGTCTCTTGGCAGTAAGTGCAGGAGCCCGGTGTGGGCTGGAGGAAGGAAGCATTTCTGCCCCAGAAGGAGGACAACAGCAGCCCTGGACTCCACAGCATCATGCAGCCCCCTCCTTGAAGGCTGGTGGGATGAGGAACACAGAGTAGCCTCCGAGAAGTTCCCAGTCGGGTGCCTGGGTTTTTCAGAGTGTTGTTGTTGTTGTTTTAATACTCTGGCAATACCTGGAGCACCCAGATACAACAAGAACCCTGCATGTCCCAGCCCTTGCTAGGAAGTGCTGGCTTGGCTGTGTCAGCGAGCTTGCCACCACAAAGGTACTTCTCAAACTGATGGGGTATTAGGAAAAAATTCTTCACTGAAAGGGTGGTCAGTGGAAGTGGTGGAATCACCATCCCTGGAAGTATTCAAAAAACGTCTGGATGTGGCTACCTGGGGTGGTGAACATGGCCATGCTGGGTTGGCAGTTGGATCTTAGAGGTCTTTTCCAACCTAAGCATTTCTATTGTAAATCAGGAGCTGAGGTCTGCTGGGAGGTCCTGCAGAAGGCACTGAGAAAACCCAGGCAGGGTCTGAGGAGCCCCAGACAAGGAGCTGTAGTTGAAGAGCTGGGCCATCCTCACCTGCTCATGGAACTATGGCCTCAGGCATGAAGAAGATCCCCAGAAACTGAACCCAAGCTTAGAGCACTAAACCCAAACCCTCCAATTCCCCAGTCCTCTTTGAGCGGCATCACGAACCTTCTTCCTGCAGGAAGATTTAGCTGGACCTCTTGGAAGGCTGGATAAGTGCTCACTTACATTTGTTGAGTTTTTTTCCCTTCAATATTTGGGATTGCCATGTCCTGGTGGCTTAAGAGCAGTCTCATTGGAGTGTTTTAGGGACTGAGATTCCCTGGCAAAACTGTGCTTACCTAATCTGAGACTAGAGAGCAACATGCAATCTTCCTAGGCAATCACAGCTAATGAGTGCAGTTCACATGTTAACTTTTGGCCAGCCATGCGCAGAGCAAACAAGCCAAAATGAGATTAATTGAAAATCAGTTGAAGGGACTTGACATGTGCTCACAGAGATGGCCCAAGCAAAACTAGAGGCGAAATTCAATGGATAAATAACTCATTGTGAGTTATTTGCTCGGCTCTACTTAAGTGGTTGATTATGTGGGTCTTTGGTTAATTGACTTATTGAGTGGCTGGCGTGGGTTTTTGGCTGCTCGCTCACTCCCTGCACGTTTTTGCTATTAACTCAGCTGTTTGATGGAACAAGTAGTCTATTGTCTGTTTTTTGCTGGCTAGGTTGGTGTTTGGTTGGATGTTGGCTCTTGGGCTAATTGAACACATCTGCTGCTGGCTGTACGGTGGCTTGCTGGGTTCATCACTGGCTCTTTGTTTTGTTGCCTGTCTGATGAGTTGGTGGCCCAGTTTGTCACGGATCGGATGCTTGCCTACCTAATTGCCCTCCTCATTTCCTGCTCCTTTGAACTTGTAAACCAAGCTCTTGCTTTTCCCCGTTGCCATTTGGGGTTTCCATTGCCTCTTCCATCATCCTTGGGCTCCCAAGTGAGGACTCCTCCTCCTTGACCAGCTGTGTTCAATGTGTCATCTCTAGGACATCTGAGGATTGTCGCTGGGAAGGATGGACATTTTCTGGAAGTCCATTCCCAGCTGTAGCTGTGTTCTGTGGCCCTGGCATGGTTCCAACCTGACCTTTTACCATTTCCACTGAATTCCTCATCATGTCTGCTGGGAAATGTGGCACAGGAGCGTTTGGGTTAGAAACAGGTGGGATGTTGGCTCACAGGGAGGCTTCCTCTAGAGCAGGGAAAGGGGAGGGAAAGAAGGGGAGTAGAGATGAGATGAGATCTGGGCAGGAAATGATCTCTGGAAATCTATTAAAAAGCTCACTTGATTTTGACAAGAGTTCTTCGTGCTCTTTTGTTCATGTTTGGCCCTGATCTAACTTTAATTTTTGGGTGAAAGAATATTTTTCCACTGTGGTGAGAACCATTCCTCACAGTTTCGTGCTGGGTAGGGTAGAAATTGGCACCATGCAGTGAAATGTATGTCTGAGAGCAGAGCCAGGAGCCCGCTGAGGGGACATCATGAGGGACAAGGGTAGGAAGGAAAGGGAGCATTCTCTGTGCTCTTCCTCCATGCCTTGCTGAGCACCTGAAATCCATTAGCAGACAGGTCCCTGTGGGCAGCCTGGCTGGGCCAGGCTCTGGCTGATGTGGGAGGTGTTGACTGGAGCTGAAGCTCACTCGACAAGGCCGCGGGGAGACACTCAAATGAGCTTGTTTACAGCTCTCCTGCTCGTTTATCTCATCTGCCATGCTTGTAAAACACTCTCATGGAGGAGATGGCAGTGTGTTTGTCCTGCTGTGCTTCCTGCTTCTCTGGGGAGCCCAGCGGGATGCTTGGCAGGGTTGGGCAGCTGTGACACATGAGTAAATGCAGGTGTCCCGTACAACTCCCAGAGTGGCCCTTTTGTACGTACCCTGTCCCTCAGGCACAGGCAATGAATGGGCTCTCCAGGCCAAGGTTAAAGTCATGGCCAGGGCAGGAATGCAATGAAATACGATCTGGAAGGATTCATCCCTCAGACCAACTCATCCCTGGGCTTTGCCCCGCTCGGAGATCTCATCCCCAACCAGACCAGCCACGGCTCTGGACCATCCTGAGGGATGCTTGTTGCTCTTCTTGGACAGTCCATGAACCCCTGCTGTCCAGGCAGAGATAGCTGCTTCCCTGGCTAGGGAGTTGGAGGAAGAACATCCTTCATGTCTGGGCAGTTTCAGTTGCCCCAGCCACCCTCTAACGTAAGATATCCTTTGACCTTTTTAATCCTCTGCTCCAGATCGGGGATTTTCCCAGTGAGCCACAGCGCTGGGTTCGTCTATCAGTCCTGGTGCTGCGGAAGGAGCAGCCTCTCTGCAGCACTGATCTCCAGCTCAGGGACAGGAGACATGTTATTTTTGTCCTGTGATATCCAGGCCTGGCTCCCTGCAGGGGAGAAGGATATCTGTGCCCTTGGGCAATTCCTTGGAGGAAAGGGGTGGGATGAAGAGGTACCACTGAGGTCAAAACTTTCTGTTTCAGACCTTATCTTGGATTTCTCCAAGAGGCTGTACAAAGGCCAAAACCATCTAGGAGAATGTGATGAATGCAAATCTAAAACTTAGGAGCTCCCTTGAGCAGCCAGACTTGCTCAGTGGGGATGAGGAGCACATCTGGAATTGAAAGATCTTCTTCCAGCCATTTGGTTGCATGAGGAATGTGCATGGAAATAATTCTTACATTAGCAGTCAAGTCACCTTCTCCCCACCTGTCTCATTCTTTCTCTGTTTCCATTTCTGTGGCTCATTCCCCAGCAGGCAGCCAGGGCTTGGCTGGCAGGAGCTGTCCTGGGGCATGACAGGGAGCAAGGAAGATGCTGCCTAAAGCTCCCTGAAGGTCACCAAAAGGTAAGGGAAGAGAAATAGGCCAAATTCTACACATTTTTGTTGCTGTCTGAAGTTTCTCCTGTCTTGAAAAATGCCTGCAGGGCTGTCTTGCTGGAAGCCCACAGAAAAACGCAGGGCTTTGGGAGGGCAGATGAAATGAAGGTGATTCAGGGGGGTGATTCAGATTTGTTTGTTTAACTTCTTGGAGATGCAGTGAGGAAGAAAAAGGTGAGTGATGGGGTGATTTCCACTTAATGTCTGTTGAAAGAAAGGAGAGAAAGACAGGAGTAGAGAAAATGGGAAGAGGCTAGACCAGCAATGGATTA
Source organism: Dasyornis broadbenti (assembly GCA_013397935.1). Classification (NCBI taxonomy): domain Eukaryota; kingdom Metazoa; phylum Chordata; class Aves; order Passeriformes; family Dasyornithidae; genus Dasyornis; species Dasyornis broadbenti. The sequence goes on along the minus strand of VZRN01000342.1, from coordinate 974,381 downwards.
AGTGTCCCTAGTCTTTGAACTTCAGAGGGTCAGACAGGTCTCCTGCAGAGCTGGTCCTTGGCTCCCACTCATCAGAGGCACCAGTAGAGTGTTCCCATAGGATGTGACATGAGGAATTCCTGGCAGTGATGTCCTTAGGAAAGAGTCCTGCCGGGGACCTGGGTCTGCCTATATCCCACGGGATACCCATTTATGCCATCAGTTTCCTGGGGAGCATGTGGGTAATGTGGAGCCCTACAAAAGGCTGCTGCAAGGGCTGCTGCTGCTCCTGGATGGGTACACTGTGATAGTTCGTGCAGATTTAAATAAGACATGACCTGCCCAAAGCCAGCACCCTGGCCACTGGGACAGCTGGGATGCAGCATCTACATCAGCTCCACAATGTTTCTGCAAGCTGGTGGTTCCTCTGATGCTGGTACCTCTGTCCTCCCTGGCCTCCATTAGCCCCCACCAGGATGTTTCCTTAGCTACTTCCCAGCACAGGCAGCAGCATGTGGCAGCTCTACTGCAGCCCAGCAGGACTGCCTGAATTAAGCAGTGAGCTCTCCACAAAGCTAAGAGCCATCCAGCAAGGTAGAGTGAGGATGGGGATGCAGGAGGAGACCAAAGGCGAGCTCTGAGGTGTCCTGAAGCCAGCAGGGTTTGTGAGTGCTCAGCCCAGCACAAATTTCATTTATCCTGGGCTTCCAAGCTGAGTTTTTTAGCCCCAGTGAAGTGAGGACAAGTATTAATGTGTGGATTTTTGTTCTATAGTAAGGAAGAATTTTCTGGATGAAAGCTTTAATTAGATTTGTTTGGACCATGTTCACATGCCTCCTGGGTTCACTTTCTCTGAATACTTTAAATAACAGTTTTATTGGCAGGAACATTTGTGCAAACTGCAAATTTGGGGTCAGCATCTCAGCTGATATCAATCAGCGTGGGCCTCTCCGAGGTGGTGGAGGTACACAGATTTACACCCACAGAAAGGCAGACTCCCTAAACGAATATTGAGAAATTAGTCTTGGAACATAAACTTGGAGAGAAAACCTCCAAGTGTTTGTACTGGAAAACCCTATCCTGAGGCTGCAGCAGCTTTCAAATTGCAGCAGGGAGCATCAAGCACTGGTCAGCAGGGATCCTGGCACCCTCCTGCACCTCCTCACCTCCTCTGTCTCCCCACACTGCAGTGCTCTGCTCCCAGGCAGCTCTTCCATGCTGCTCACCCTCTTGTTGCCATCACCCAGGCTGAGCTCTACAGTCTGGACTGGCTGCCCTGGCTGCATGGAGAGCCCTCACCCTTCTGGGATATGATCCAGCCCAGCTCCTCGTTGGGGGTGTTGAGTTTGGAGGCTTTGAGGGATGGAAACTTAGGGGGGCTGGGACTGAGCCTGGGGATGGCAGGAGAAAAAGGAGGCAAGGGGCCCTCTTATTGCTGCCTCCTGGAGGAACTGGAGCATGCCCAGAAACAATAAATGTCCAGCGATGATTTGATGTGAGTTAGGATGGAAAAGCATCACAGGGTGCGTCTGAGACACACTCAATTTAAACTTCAGTGAACTCTTGAAAAAATTATTGTGCCTTTGCAAAGCTGTGTTCCATATGCGCCAGGAATCCTTGGAAAGGGAGCTGTTCCCTCCCTGGGATACAGAACCTGCTCAGGACACCTTTGGCCAGTGCTGCAGATGGGGAAAGGTGAGGTCAGGGATGGCTGGGCTGGTGCAGGAGCACAGGAGAGAGCAGAGGTGCTGGAAGCTGTGCGGAGTGGATGTGATGCCTCAGTTGCCTGTTAGTCCAGGGGCATTCAGGACCAGACCTAGCAGGGATCAGGTCCAGGCCTGGCATTGCTGGCAGGTGCCACAGTCTTTGCATCCAAAATCTTCTCCAACACATCTGTCTTGCACAATGAAGACTGCAATATATTGTAAGAATGAGCTCTAAACCTAGAAGAAGAGGCAAAAGCTAGTTCCAGGTTACTGCAGGTAAAATCAGAGACAACAACCATCACAGAATCCTGGAATATCCTGAGTTGGAACAAACCCACAAGGATCATAGAGCCCAACTCCTGGCCCTGCACAGGACCTGCTCAAAGGACAATCCCAAAAATCACACCACACGCCTGAGGTCATTGTCCAAACAATTCTTGAACCACGTTTCAGGTCTTTGTGGACTCACTGTCCACCACCTCTCTGGTTCCACACACTGATGGGAACAGAGCTCCCTGTCCCAGCTGGCACTGGTCACTGAAGAAGGCCTGGAAGAGGACTCAGGTGGGATTTGGGGCACCTTCTGGGAGCATCAGCAGCCTTTCAAAACCCCCATTTGATTTCAGCACCCTTGGCCAAGGGGCTGAGCTCTCTTGGGAAGCCCCAGCTTCCTCATAGCAGCAGGGAAGCTTTCCTTCTGTGGAAACAGACTGGACTGGATCCCCTCAGACCCGTGCCACTCTTGCAGGGACATCACAGCTCACTGGCTCTCACAGCCCTTTTTAGGCAAATTCTGCACATCTGGCTAGAGTCCTCAGCTCCAAAATTCCCTGAGTGGGACTGCAGGTGGACGGAGAGTTTTCATCCTTCACTGACCTAAGCAGATTATTCTTGCTTCCCAGGCCAAACATCTCGGAAAGGAAAGATGACATCAAGTGTGCAAAGCAGGCATAAATGCCACCCAAACCAACTAATTATCTCGGTGATCACCACTGCTCTGCATGTAGGGCCAAGGGGAGCTGCTCCCTGCCTCCCCAGGCATCCAGAGTCACAGTGAGTTATTCAGAGAAGGGAAATCCCTGTTTGGATGAGAGAGGCTGAGGGGGGCATAGGGAATCCAAGCCAGGACTTGTCCATCACTATCCATCTCCAAAGCACTGGAGCTGAGCCCTGGGGTCAGGCAGGTAAGGGGCTCTGGGGGTCTGTGCAGTCACCTGGAATAAGAGGGGAAGGAATGTGCAGAGACTGTGGCCTCACTGAGAGGCTTTGGGGTGATGGGAGTTAGAAAAGGAGGGAACAAATATCTCCTGGGGCTTTGTGGGGAGCACTGCTCTTCTGGGAATTGGGTGTCAGTCCTCAAAACAGCAGTGCAGCAGAGGGAAGATGCTGCATCCCACACACCCAAGGTTTGCCTGACCCCAGGGCTCAGCAGGCAGCACCTGACCAGCCCCAAAGCCACCTCACGGAGCAGCTTGTCTTTTTCTCCCATTGCTTCCATACAGGGCTTCAGCAGCACAGCAAGGGGGTCCTGCACACGAGCACATGTGTGCAGAAGGTCCCTGCACACACAGCAAAAGGTGTCCCAAACAGTGCAAGTTCTCCAACTCCACTCCAGCACGGTTTTGGGGAGGGAGTGGAGGAAGGTCGGATGCGGGCAGCCCTGCCCTCACACCCAATAAAGTGGAGCTGTGTCTGGTTTGTATCGAAAGCAAAATGAGAGAGAAAAAGCCTCTCCAAAATGAGATTCCTTACATGACAGCATGCTGACATGCTCCGGAGTGATTCTGGCAAGAAAGGGGAATGCTAAGCAGGAGCTGGGGTTTGCAGGATTGCCCAGGCACTGGGGTTGTTTGGGGGGCTGCTGTGGTCCCCCCTCTCCAGCCTTGCACCCTCCTGCCACCTCTTGCTCTGAAGCTGCCACCCAACCTCGGTGCTGATGTCCCCAGGGCACTGCCCAGGTGAACAGGGAACTCTCTGTAATGCAGGGGTTTGGGGTTTTATTTTTTCCCCTGTTTTTCTCTCACTATGGCCCCTTCAGCTCTGGCTAAGCCACCGGTGAGGGTGCCCAGCACCCCTGAGCTTTGCAGATTTGGTGCTGGTGGTGCAGGTGTTTCCCTCAGCTGGTGAAAGGGTGAGTGGGTACATGAGGTGGGTAATGGTGCCCCTATCCATGGGGGAAAGGGAGCAGGGAAACATCAGGCTCCCCTGCGAAATGTCTCCCTCTAACTCCATCACCACCTGGACTCCAAGGACCCCTTGGATTTCACCCTTGGACAGCAGACTGAGAGGGAGCAGGCAGCGTGCTCGGGGAAGCAAGTGCACACAAAACCTGGATTCCCAGGGCACAGCTCTATCCCCATTGCTCTCTAGGAATGTCCCTCCAGAGCCACCCCTGCGGTTTAGGGCATCAAGTTCGCAGCCCGCGCCCCTTCAAGCTGTTTCACATCCCGCGCCGGGTACCCGCAGGCTGGGGGAGCGCATTTCGGCACCGCGCTTGTTTACGAGCTGTCGGCTCTGGCCCTGGCCCTGTCCTGTGCCTTATCCACGGGGATGGATCCCGGCAGGATGGGGCCAGGGACCGCGGGCGCCGCTCCCACCGACGACCGGGGAATTCGCAGGCGCTTTTTGAAGCGTCTGGTGGTTGAATATTTATGAAGTAGGAGAGCAAACCAAACACCGGGAATCAAAGGAAACTGAACCTGATACTTGCAGTTGCTGAAACAGTCAGGAACCAGTTTCTTCCTGCCGGCTGCAGGGCAGGAGCAGCGTGTCCCCCGGGACACTGGGGTGGGAGGGAGCAGAAGAACCCATCGGCCAGCTCCAGCCCAGCAGGGCCAACTCGGGCTGGTGAAACTGGGAGCAGCTGCATGAGAGCCGTGCTGACTTACACCCTTGCTGCTGCTCCAGCCCCAAAACACCCATCTCCTTAAGCAAGATCCCAGTCCTAAAGTCATTTTGGGAAATTCAATGCTGTCCCTGCACGGGTCTGGTGCAAAGAAATCCCTGTTGCTTCCCTGCCTGCAGACAGCTGGGAGGCAGGGAGAGGCTCATCCAGCCAGGAGAGGAAGAAACCTCTGGGTGACTGTTCCCACATGGGCTTAGAAACACTGGGATCTCTGTGCCACAGCCTTGGCTGCCATGCCAGCACCATCAGAACAGGCAGCACTGGAGGCTCGGACTTGTGCAGCCAGGATGTATTTCTTCAACGTCTCTGCATTTATTTTGTTTGATTTATTTTAAATTATTTTTAACAGTTTTTCTGAGTGCTCCCTAGGGTCTTTTTTCTTTGTTAGGGACTTGAGCAAAGCTAGAGCAGAAGGGAAATATTATCAGCCAAGCTGGGATTTCTATTGTGGCAGGTCCTCCCCGTGCCTGCCAGGACCATCCACCCGCACTCACACACTGACAAAGCCAAGGAAAGGGTCTTCTCCAGTCCCTCAGCCCTGGGAGCACAGCATCCCACCCTTTCCCTAGCTGGCTGCTACCTCTGTGCCACCACCAAAGCTTGCTGAGGACTTGCCTGTGTCTCTGCTCTGGGGCCATCAGGAGGATGCTGGGAAGAACCTGCCCACCCACTGCAGGAGGCAGTGCAAGGGGTAGTGATAACTTTATTCTCCTCTACAACAGAGAGAGGACCTCAAGCTCAATATCCCACATTTCCAGGCTTCTCCTTGCTGATGGTTTCAGACCCATCCTGGTGATGCCCTGCTATTCCCAAGGCTGACAAGCCTAACCCCCAGTGATACAGCCGCACTTTGGACATGGAGCCTGCTCTGAAGCATCACTGTTCGCCTCCCTCGCTTGCCAAGCAGGGCTTTCTAAAAGGCTTTCAAAGACAGGTGTGCCAGAGTGTCTCACCCTTGGAGATTTCATTACTTAAAAGTGCTCTAGGAGTAAGGAGTACTTCTTAAGACTCCTTGTCTCTAGCAGTGTGGAGGATGGAGGGAATCCTGGAGCTGCTCAGCAGAGGTACCCACAGCCCTGGCAGGACCTCAGTGCTGTGCTGTATCTTGGCAGCTGATTCTCCCAGAGTTTCAGTGGATCCAGCACAAACCCCAACATTACCCCTCAGAGGGCTTTCCAACTCCAAAACTCTGGATTTCCAGTGCATCTAGGGAGTGGTTTGCTGGGATGAGTTTCCAATAGAGCCCGTAAGCCTGCGCAGCCATTGCTCGCAGGGGATGTGGGGGAAGGTGAGCAAATCTTCCCCACATCAGGGGCACAGCTTTGGGCTGCTTGCACATCCCCAGAGAAGGCATCACCAGGAGTTGTGGGTGTTCCCTGCTGCAGGGGGAATCCAGCCAAGGAGCCCAGAACTGACATCATCTCACAAAAACAGGAGAGTTTCAACATGTTCAATGGGAATGATGGAGATGATCCCACCTACAGGAGCCTTTCATGAGTTCCCATCCTGCTCCCAGCTCCCATCCATCCTCCTGTGCAGGGCTGGGCAGTGCTGGGATACAGTTCTCAGCACTGGGGTGGCACAGAGCAGGGGGAGGCCAATAAATCCCGTTGCTCACAGGAGATGAGGCTGGAGGCGCTCACATGGGGGCTGTGCCCTGGGAATGCTGTCAGGATGACATGGAATTCTGGAGGCACTGCCAGCCCCAGCCCTGCCAGCTGCCTGCTCCTGGAGTGACTGGGCTAACTGGGAGGGCCCCACAGCAGGGATGGGCTGCCTGGGGAGCCACTGGCTGTGACACCCAGGGGATGGAATAGGTTTGGGCCCAAGCACCCTGGCAGGGGATCTTTGTGGGACACACAGTGGGATGAGGAGGGAAGAACGAATGGCTCTGCAGAGAAATACATATCAACAATTTAATAAGACCTAAAAAAAAAGTCTCCCAGCTGGGATTCATCAGGGAGAGCTTTCCAGGAGTAATAATAAGGAAAGCAGACTCCTGCCAGCACAACAATACCTTCATGCTGGCCGGGTGAGGTGTGGTCCTGGAAAGGCAGATTGGACAGCTGATCAGCACAGGGTGCCTCTGCAGTGGGGCAGGAGCTGCCAGGCACAGAGAGTTTTGAAGAAGGGCTGTCTTGGAAAGCCCTTTGTAGGCATTTGGAGCAGCCCCTCTGCCCAAAGCTGGGCTGGGGGCTGGGGAACAGACTCCCGTTCCTTCCCAGGACTGGTGGGATTAAGCCTAAAAAGGGAATTGTTGGAGTCTTTACCAAAGAAGGAAGGCTGGCTGCGCTGCTGGCAGGCAGAGCTGCGGGGAGGGAAGCCACAGCCCAGCCCACAGGTCTGGGGGCTCACTCCCCTGCTTGTCCTGGGCTCCCCTTGAATGCACAGGGGCCAGATCCAACCCAGAGGTGCTGCAGAAGCTGGTGCGGTGCGTGGCCCTCCTCGGGGCTGCTGCAGGGATGGAGCTGCTTGGATCCTGTGCATTGAGTGCAGCAGGTGTTGGGAGGCAGTGGGGCACGACCCCTGCACTGCCTTCTGTGAATTCACCCCATTCCTTCCCTGCCTGCATGAGTTTAAACAAGGCTCTCATGGGAGGAGAAGGAGTCACATCCCAGCTTCTTCCCAGTCCTCTATCCTCCACCTTCCACCTATCCTACATCCTCCATCATCCACCCTCCATCCTTCACCTTCCACCTCCAATTCCCCATCTTCTACCCTCCACATTCCACCCGCCATTCTTCTCTCTTCATCCCTCACTCTTCCTGCTCCCTCCTCCAAGCCCCCGGGCACCAGGTGGAGCAGCAGAGGAGAGCTCTGCCCTGGGCGTGCAGAGATTTTGCACTGCCCTGCACCCCATGGAGGGGCCCTGGCCCTTCTCCACCAGCTGGCAGATCCTCATCCCTCGGTCCTTGTCACATCACCAACAAACTGAAGCTCAAATAGAGCCAGCCAAGACACCCTGTGGCTGCAGGGCTGTGCCACAAGGCAAAATCCTGCCCTGAACAGTGAGTGCTGCTGTGTCCAAAGGTCCCAGCCAGGGGATCTGGGGGTGACACTCCTGAGCTATTTTATAATGAGGGATTGCAGCTCTTGATGGGCTGCAGGTCAAATTCACAGTTATTAGGACTTAGTAAATGTGGTTTTAACAACCATCTGGCTTTCTTTTTATATGCAATAACCATCCCATTACATCGAAATAAAATCCACATTTAAGGCTCTTAATTGCTCAAGTGGCCTCTAGCTTTTTTTCTCTCATCTCAAAAAAAAAGGAAAAAGTCTTCCCAGTTCCATCTGTCATAGCAGAAGAACTTGGCTGTGAGTCTCCAGACACCTCTTGAGGCTGGGCTGGTGCATGTGGGGTGTTTCTGCCCTGGGGAAAGGCACTGGATCCAGCCAGGCCCCCCATGGCCTCCGAGGATCCTTCCCTCAGGGCAGTGGTGGGGTCTGCTACCCTGCAGCATTCCGGGGAGGTCCCAGCATCCCTGGGCATTGTGTGGTCATCTCCTGATATGGGTAAGAGAAGGGTGAGGTCAAAGACTCGCCTGATAGCTTGAACAGAAGAGAAATGCCATCTCACAAAGGATTTTGAGTTCATTTTTGTTTGGCTTTGCTCGAGTTCTGGTCAAATCATCTTCCCGTCAGCCCAGTCTCTCACCAAGAAGGGCAATGGAATGGGAAATGCCGTCACAGCTGGCCAAAATGTGTCATTTGGTTACCGCAAAATGCCAGGTGATGCAAACCCAACCTGGAAAAGCAAAAGCCCTTTCTCAGACAGAACAGTAAAATCAGGCACACTGATGCAGGATATTCTTTCCTTCCCCCAGGAAAGCTACAGTGACAGGATTTTGCACTTCAGAGGAGCTACACTTCCCAGGGCAGAATGGGAGAGGAGTAACCCAGTGCAAGGGAGCATCCTCAGCATGGCAGAGGCTCAAAGTTGTGAGCATGTCTTGTGCTGAGGTGGTCAAACATGTTCAGGTTCAATAATTGGGAGATTTAGGTCAGACTGGTGGTTCAGCACTGTGGAAACCAACCCGTGGGCAGCACATCTTGGCTGGGGTTTACAAACCACCAGGGAACCCTTCCAGAGCCGACATCCCGTTACCACTCTGGCACAGAGGGAGAAGCAGGGGCAGAGCAGGGCAGGCTGATTCCTCAGCAGTGGCTTCTCCACACTGAGCAGCTCCATGGATCTTTGCTTTCCCCCAGCGAGGCCAAGAGCCCTGCCCATGTCACACCAAGTGCCCCCAAAGCCAGGGTGAGCAGAGGCAGCGGGATGGGGGTGCAAGTGGGAGCTGCACTGGCTCCAGGGGATCTTTCCCAGAAAGCAAAAAAGCACAAGTTCCCAGTGCCCTCTGCAGGAGGAAGCACAGCCCTATTTTCCAAATTTTGGGGCCTTCCAGGAGGACAGTGAGCAGTGGGATGGGTGTCTGTCACCCATGGCTTGCTGTGTCCCCTGTGGGGACAGGGACACAGAGGCCCATCCACCCATCCCCAGGGGCTCGTGAAAAAAAGTCGTTTTGCACCGTGATTTGTACATTGCTTCACTGAAGGAACTTGGGGACCCTGACAGAGGGGCCATGGCCATTCCCAAGAGTCACCTGAAATAATGCTTTTTATTCCCACAGGAAATCCAGCTTGGTTAATCAAGAGGTCTGGGTTTTGCACAGCAGAGCTGGGACTTAACATTGCACTTGCTTTTTTGTATCTTTTTATTTGGTACTTAAGGAAAAACAAGGGGGGATAAATGAACAGATAGAAAACAAGGCTCAGCACTGCATGGCCTGTGGCACAGGATTGGTGTTCCAAGCATGGGCTCATTCCCCAGTGTGCAGCACCAATTCATATACCAAGGAGAGGTATTTCTATTTTTTTTCTTATTTGCAGAAAGTAGGGAGCTGGGTGATTACCCACAAAAGGCTGGATACCTGATCATCAAGGCTTTACACTATTTACACATTTTTACAAAGGTATTAGCAATCATTGGTTACAAATTACAGATTTTTTTTGTTAATTAATACTCAGCCCCTACTTGCTAGTTATATCTCTCATGTCTCATGCTAATTAGTCCACAGGCAGAGTTCTTCCTTTCACTTGAGTCTAGGCTCTGTTTGGAGTAAGTGGTCAATGAGTTGTGATCTCCCACTCCCAGAATTACCCTTCCCCCCAGTTACTGCTCAGTCAGTTCCCTGGCTTCACTCCTGGGAGCTCTCGGCCAGACAGCCCATTCCTCTTTTCCTTAAAAGATTAGAATCACAGAATTAGAATAGAATATAGATTAAAATACTGAGTTGGAAGTGACCCATCAGAGTCATGGAGTCCAACTCCTGGCTCTGCACGGGTCACCACAACAATCCCACCCTGTGCCTGAGAGCATTTCCAAACACTCCTTGAGCTCTGTCAGGCTGGTGCTGCGACCATTCCTTGGGGAGCCTGTTCAGTGCTCGACCACCCTCTGGGTGAAAACCTTTTGCTGATATCCAACCTAGACCTCAGTTGATTCAGCACAGTAGCCAAGCGAACGAAGTTCACAATGCAATTGTTTAATCATATCTGCACGATCATGTTGCATATCGTATCAGCTACTCATTAACAACTGAAAACTGGAAAAGTTTGACGCAAACCCCCATTCGTATCTCGAGGGGCTCGGTGTCAGTGTGATACAACAGGCAGGGCATGGCAGGGCATGGCAGGGCATGGCAGGGCATGGCAGGGCATGGCAGGGCATGGCTGCATACGGCGTGAAAACACTGTGGCACGGCACGGCACGGCACGGCACGGCACGGCACGGCACGGCCGCAGCTCCACGCTCTTTCCCGCCGCGGCCCCTTTAAGGCGCCCTGGCCAATCAGCGCAGCCCACATCCTCGACAGGAGCCGCCCCCGAGGCCCGCCGGGAGGCCTGTACCATTCCCTCCACCCGGGGGGGTCACTTCTGCCCGTGGCCTGGCGGCCTCGTCTCCACCCGCTTCTCGATTGCTCCCTCGCTCGCCCCGCTCACTTCGCCCTCGATCACAGTTTCTTGGTTGTCGTAGTGGGAAGCAGTGGTGCTGAGGGACTCTTGCATAATACGTCGTCCTTCTCACCCCCTGTGGCGTGATGGCGCGTGCCGGGGTGGGGCGGGGCGCGGGGCGGAAGTGGCGCCGTGGCGCGGGAGGGGGCGGCATCATGGCGGCGCCGGGTGAGCCCAGGGCGGCAGGGCTGGGGTGGGGATTGGTAGCGGTACCGTGGGGATGGGGAGACCCGAGATAACGCGCTTGTCTCTCCGCAGGCCCGCGGCTACGTTTGGAGGCGGCGCTCAGCTTCCTGCTTGTCCTCGCCAGTGCCCAGGCCCTCGTCCCCAGCCATCGTCTCACTGCCCGTGATCTGACGCGGCTGCGGGCGGTGCTGGAGCGGCCCTTCACCGACGTGCGGGCCGCCTACTACTCCATCGTGGGGCTCAGCAGCCTCGGGGTGCGGGTGGCGGACGAAAAGGTGAGCGGGGGAAGGCCCGGCTGCCGCTGCCCGAGGGCGCTTTACTGTGCTGAGAGGCTGCTGCACAGCAGCGAAGGACGAATTATAAATATAATATGAGTTTATATAGCGAACTCTGCTTGGACAGGGCCTTGTGCATTGTATCCTTATAAGTACCGGAGTATCAGTGGTAATTACCGACTCTCATGTGTTATTTGGATAAATTACATCTTTGTCCGGGCAGTAGGGTGCCCCTGGCTCACTTACACTGACTGCGTGTAAATGGTGGCTTCAGGGCTCGCTCCTCCACAGCCCGTTATAATGTCACCGTGGATATCAATTTAATTTGTTAAACTATCTTGTGAATAAGTTCCCTGGCTGTGGTACGTCTGCTGCACTGTACTGTTAAATAGAGTTCTCATTAGTTTGTTTCACTTCAAGTACTGAATTCAGCCAGGCCACACAATTAATTATATACAAAAGTGCTACTTTTGTATATAATTAATTATATAAATCTAAGCCTAGTGGTATCAGCATAATACTTACTGTGCTATATCTCTAAGAATTTCTAGTTTAAATATTGCAGGTTATCCCTGTAACAGCCTCCTCACACAGGCACACCTGCTCACATGCATGTGGATGTTTACCTGTGCATGTGAACTGTAAATAGAAGTTTGTTCTTTCCTCATAGATTCATCCAGTACAGGGCTTTTAAACCATTTGGTCTTGGTTTCTCTTTGGGTGCTGCACATAAGCTCTTAACTCTGAGGCTCCTGAAGATGTGGTTCATCTCGATGCACTCCTCGCTGTGGCCAGTTGCTGGTCATTTGTGGGCTACAATGGGAATTGCCGCTTTCCTTGGTGTAACTGTGGCAAGATTTTTTATTAGTTCCTAGTTCTGCCAGTGACGGCACAGCTTTTGCTTCTGCAGGTAAACAGTAATTATTTATTCCTTGACGTTTGTGATGAGACCTTTTCCTGCACAGTGTACCTCTTCACAGGGTGGGACTATTTAAAAGGTAGAGGTAGTAAAAATAATAGCTAGGTATGACACTTGAATATATGTCATGGAATGACCCACCCGTGAGATGTTTGTGTGCACTGATCAGCCCCCCTCTCAGTTGTCTCTCCTCAAGGCTGAACAGTCCCAACTCCCTCAGCCTTCCCTCCTGAGAGATGCCCCAGTCCCTCACCGTCTTCACAACCCTCCAGTAGTTTCTTGTCTGTCTTAAACTGGGGAGCCCAGCACTGAACGTAGCATTCTAGGTGTGCCTCAGCAGGGCTGAGTAGAGAGGCAGGATCATGTCCCTCACCTGCTGGCAGTGCTTTTCCCAATGCACCCCAGGGTACCATTGGCCTTCTTGGCCCCCAGGACATTGCTGGCTCATGGAAGCTTGTTGTCCACCAGGGCCCCTTGGGCCTTCTCCAGAGAGGTGGTCATCTCCTGGAAGCTTCTCCCATTGGTCAGGCATGATTTCCCCTTGGTGAATGTGTTGGCTACCACACATCACCTTCTTTTCCTCCACGTTTTTCAAGATGACAGCTGGGATGAGCTGTTCCAACACCTTTCCAGGGCTGGAGGTGAGGCTGACTGGCCTGTGTTTCCCTGGGTCCTCCTCCTTGCCCTTTTTGAAGACTGGAGTGGCATTGGTTTTCCTCCAGTCCTCAGGCACCTCTCTTGTTTGCCCTGAGCATCATCCAGAGATGATGGAGAGTGGCTCAGCAAGAACATCTGCCAGCTCCCACAGCACTTGTGGCTGCATCCCATTGGGGCCCATGGATTTGTGGCTGTCAGGTTTGACTGAGTGGTCTCTAACCTGATCCTCATCAACCGAGGGAAAGTCTAGGAATATTCCTAGATAATGCAATCCTGTCCTGCACTTGGCAGAGTAGGATCTGAGGTGTATAAAAATGCACAGTGTTCATGGAATTACCTTAGAGTGTCATTTAAGTCGCCTCCTAGTGGTTTAAGTTAACTTCTGTTTCTCCACAGGCTGCATGCAAGTTCATCAAATCTCATGTGGACTCCAGCAGTGTTGAATCCCTCTTTTATGCTGCCCAGTCCATCCGGGTCCTGTCAGGCTGTGAGGTGAGTGTAGAGCCCTGAGTTCTGCAGACAGATATTACCAAGGAAATGCTTGTCTTGATATCTTTCTTGGGTTGGCTTTATGCATAACTATTACTTTCTTTTAGTGGATTGTTCTCTGTTGTGCCTTAGGTAAACAAATGTTTGGGTGTGCTCTACACAAGGCAAAGTATAAACACATAACACAAGTATTTGGTCCAGAGTAATTCTGAGGAGATCATTTTTAATTAAACACTGGTGGCTAAGAAAAAAGGCAGCACATTTTATTAGAATTCTCAGGACTGTGTCAATTAGAAACTATTTGGGTGGATGACACCCTGTTTGGATGTTGGAACACTGCTGGGTACAGATGCAGACCACCCTTGCTGAGCTGGGTGGGTTATCCAAGCACTGTTTGTCATCAGTACCCCTGGCTGCTACACAGTGATGTGATGCTGTGTGAAAAGCAGGAACAGGTTACTAGGATAAATCTGATTTATGGATTATCCTGACTGATTGATGGTTGACAGCGAAACTAGGGATTTAATTAATTGAACAAAAAGATAATGAATGATAAAGGGATTTTTCGCAAAAGTTTATGGTAGTTCACCGGTCAAGTGTGTTGCTCCAGGAAGGAATCAGTGCTGATTAGAAGGCCATGCTTTTTCAGGTGTGAATTGCTATGTTCCCTGTGTTCTTCCTCAGGTCACCATTTCAAATGAGACCAGGGAGTTGCTGCTGGCAGCTGTCAGTGAGGATTCCTCAGTCACCCAGATCTTCCACGCTGTTGGTGCCCTGAGTGGCTTTGGCCTTCCTTTGGCATCCCAGGAAGCTCTGAGTGCTCTCACTGCTCGCCTCAGCAAGGAAGAGAATGTGCTGGCGTAAGTCTCAGACAGGAGTGATTCACATGTTCATCCTCCAGGCAACTGGATTTTGAATCAGAGTATTTTAATGCTTTATGTTTGTAATATAGCTGTGGTAGAGTAGGTGCTGTGTTTTCATTTGTTGTATTTGTCCAGTTCATTATTGTTCCTCTGGGGGAATGAAATACGTATTTGTGCCTATTTTTGTATGGTTTTGTAAAATAACTTACACATTCAGTTTAGTTCAAGTATAATGGTCAGTAAAGTATCCAAAAGAGACCTCCTCTTAAAAGGATTGACAACAAATTTTTTACTTAATACCCTACCATGATTCTGTGTCATTTATGGCTGTAGCAGACTTGATGCTCTTTCTCAGCCCTGTTATTTGTAGTTTGGAGTGTCGGCACTGTGAGCTGGAAAATATGTGCCAGTAAGCTGAAGGGATCTTGACGTTTATCACCAAAGAATTTTGTTTCACTGTGAAACAAGAGAACACAATGTCCGTTAAAAGCTGGGGAAGAAAGGGAAACTTTAAAACTTGCTTTGTTGACTAAAAAAAATGGATTTCTGGAAGCCTCAGGAGCAAGTCTGGGATCTGTGCTCTGCAGGGATCAGTTTGTTCTCTTCTCTGCCTTTGAGACTGAGTTTCTTGCAGCGCCGAAGCAGCTAAAGTGACATTCTGTAATGAATGCTAAATTCACACTAAATCGCTTCAGATTCATTCTCTTGAGTGAACTAAAGGCAGGAACAGCTGTTTTACACTTCATTCAGAATAGCAAATTCAGTTGCTTTGATTTAAATGATGTTTGGCTTTTAAGGAAGGAATAATCATACATTTGTTTGGTTTTGTTCTTGTTTAAGAACCATCCAGGCTTTGGAGACGGCATCTTACCTGTCCCAGCAGGCAGATCTAAGTAGCATTGTTGAGGAGATTGAGGTAGGAACAGACCGTACTCTCTAATTATTCAGAAATCTGCTGGATCTCTTTAGAACTATAAGATGTATTGATGTGAAAAACAGAATTAAAAACCAGCCTGGCTAATTGCCTGCATGACGTATTTTGGCTTTCGAGCAGATAATTCCTTGGATTTTTATCTGTTTCACAGTGGACTGAAACATAGAAAATCCTGATATTTACATATAATTAAGTCCACTAAAGGCTGGAGGTTTCTCTTTCTCCTGTTTCTAAATAACTGTTACAAAATATCACTGATCCCATACAGATAATTCTTGATTACTGAAGAGTTAACTTCTGTGGATCCACTAGAATGCAATTTAAATTTGAATAACTCTTTCTGTCAGGATCTTGTCGCTCGTTTGGATGACTTGGGTGGAGTTTACCTGCAGTTTGAAGAAGGAATTGAGACTACTGCCCTGTTTGTTGCTGCTGCCTATAAGCTGTCAGACCACGTGGGTACAGAGCCAGCAATAAAAGAGGTCTGTACCTGCCTTTTCCACCATTGCACACTGCAGCTCCCAAAAAGGATCTGCTCAGTCCCTGTGGTGCAGTGAAAGAGCCCTGTGTAACTGGGTAGAATTTCTACTGGGGAATGTATTGAGCACACTCAGTGAAAAGGGACATTGTGGAGGGAATGCTAAGAAACAGAAGCTAAGAGGAAATTCCAACTTAAAAGATCACAGGCTGGATTTGTTGGATTTTTTTCCTTTTTCAAATGTACAGAAGGAAATTGCAAGTGAGGCTTAGTTTTTGTTTGTTGAGACAAGGTGTTGGAAAAAGCTGCTTGTTTCTGAGTTTGTCCTGGTATTTGGCACTTGCGTAGCACTTCTCAGCATTTCAAAGTTTTTTGCAAATGTTATTTATCTGTGAGGAAATACAAGCACCCAAGTTTGGGGTGCCCAAAAGAGAGACAACATCACCATGTATCTGCAGGAATCCAGATGCAAAAACTTGTTATCTGAGATGAAAGACTGTGGGAAATTTCTTTTGATCTTGGTTAAGCTAGAAATCATTACTGCAAGCTATCCACTTGATTTTTTTTTTTTCACCACAAGTTAGTGGAGTTAGATATACTTTGGAGTGAGAGTGGCAGCTCCCTAAAGCACGAGCCAAAGTGGCAGGGTTAAGAATGAAGCCAGTGTAAGACATCTGAGTTCAATCCTGACTATTTTCCACACTGCTGCCAAACAGACTAATGCAAAGTAATTTTGATGTCATTTTTGAGGTGGTGATTCTGCCACGCACAATTCAAACTGTCAGCGTCCCAATGATGCTTCAGAAAAAGACCAATTAAGGAAAATTGTTTAGTGCTATTTCAGAATTGTGCTGTCAGAAGTTCTGCTGCTGGGGCTTAAGGCTTTATCTCTGGTGAATGGTGAGAGTGGCTTTGGAATGCCACAAAACTGTCTTTAAAAAATAACTTGTAGTATTTGAAAAAATAGGTCCTTTTTTTCCCCCCCCCCACAACTTCAATGAGAGTGTCAGTTACTGATTAGGGCCTGGAGCAGTGCCATGCCCTCCACAGACATGAAAAACACGGCAGGGTTTGCACTGTGCAGGAGTTCTATGGCATTTGTCTGGATGCTTGCTCTAGTTGTGATATTGTTTGGTGCTCATTGGTACAAGCAGGAGGGTGAAAATTTGAGATGCAGTGGATTTCATTTAGAAGCGTTCTTTGTAGGTCACTAAGTTGTATCCTTATTGCTTTATTTGGGATTATCTTCAATTGTACTTACTCTCAATTAGAATTTAGCCCAAAGTCCTTTGTTTGGCTCAAAGTACAGGTGGCCAGTTCCTCTGTTTTCCAGACTAGCAGGGAGGGATAGAAGGAGTTAAGTAATGAGGGGCAATGAATAATCTGCAGAGGGTGGTGCAGATGCCCTGTCAGACAGAAAAATCAGCTGGGGGGATGCAGTCCCACTCCTGCTTTGGAGAGAACAAATTAACTTTGGCACATCCCAAAGCCAGAGCTGGCTCTGTGCTCCTGGTGGTACTGCCTTAAAATTAATCCTCTTAGCTTGAGGACACTGCTGAACCTGAGGGGATAAGCCTGCATGGGCCTAGACTGGCTCCTTCCAGAGCTATTGGGATGCTTTGCTCCATGGCCTTCCCAGCCTGGCAGGCAGCCAGGACATCAAGCCTGGTCCTGCTCCTCTGTATGAGGACAATTGTGGAGCTCTTGCAGCCAAATTGTCCTTTTTTTCAGCCACGTGCAGTCTGGGTAGTTAAGCTGACAACATCTTCCCCTCCAAAACACATCATTTGCAGATTCTGGAAAACCAAATTCTGGTTTTCCAAATTCTTAGCACAGTTCCAGCCATTGTGGTTGGAACCTCCCAGCCAAGAATAAGAATGCACATGTGAAATTCCAAAGGTAGATCGTTTTGGATTGCCTCATAACTTGAACTATTTTTAAAGCAAATGGAAAATTAAACAGTCTTTTATGAATGATGTTTTCATTAATAACATTATACTGAGTCAGTGTGCAATGTTGTGGTAAGCTGCTGGTGCCTATATGTGATTGGCTTTTCCTCTTTCAGGATCAAGTTATCCAGCTGATGAATGCAATTTTTAGCAAGAAGAATTTTGAGACACTCTCAGAGGCCTTCAGCGTTGCTCGTGCTGCAGAGTCCTTATCCCAGAACCGCTTCCACTTGCCCATCATCATTGTCCCTGATGGGCCTGCGGCTGTGTCTCATCATCAGCCCGTACTCAGGGTAAGGCCTTAGCCCCAAATCTTGGCTCAGACTGTAGTATTGTAGCTCTGGGCTGACTGAAGGTGTAACGTAGTGTCTTTCATTTTTAGCTCTGCAGCTCAGGTTCCAGTAGGTCTGGGATTTTAGTGCTTTTGTGAGGTGATTCTTAGGAACCTCCGCTTACCAGGGCTTACCAGACACTGCCTCAGGAAGGCGTGGTGGGGAAGTCAGCCCTTCACCGTCCCTATTGTGTTAGAACAAGGGAATCTGGGATGCTGAGCAGGGGAGAACTCTGGGTGTGTAACACAGAGAGGTACCGAGTTGTCTGTGCTCCTGCATTCCTTCTGGGATAACAGAAATTCACAGAAATGTGCTTTTTTCTCTCGTAGCTACAAGTGACCAATGTTATGTCCCAGCTACTGACTCAAGTTTCTGTAAAGCTTGACCAAGCCAAGTCTGTGTCTAGCAAAGCCACTGTCCTTCAACAGCTACCATTTACTATCTCTGGGTAAGAAAATAAGAATATTTCTATAGTAAACAGGTGTTATTTAAACAGTGTTGGACTTACTTTCCGTAAGTGTTTTTCCACCAGATAAATGTTTCTGTGATAGAAAACTCAAAATGCTGTGGTTGTATTTTGTTGGTGATGAGTGAATGAGCACATTTGTTGGTGATTGTGAATTTCTGTTGCTTTTTTCTTTTGACTGGGAGTGGGAAATTTGGTCAACTTTGAAGAATTCTTTTCCTGCTGCACTTAGCAATGCTAGTTTTGTGCTGTGTTTGTTTACTTCTTTAATGTAGCATACTTGGAGGCTTCTTAACAGCTTGGGGTTTTCTATTACAGAGATTTCTTTGAGCTGAACTTCATGAATGTGAAACCTGCAAGTGGATATTATGATTTCTCTATCAGTGTAGATGGAGATAAGCGATTTATTGCTAACAAAGTGGAGGTGGGTGTGCTCTTTGATGTATTTTAGTTCTGTGCATGTTCACTGAAACAGCTTTTTATTTATGCTTGTGAAGGATGTTTCCGGTTGTATGGAATTTTTATCACATGTTTTTCTGTAATGCATTGGATTTTGACTCAGGATTATGGCCAGTAACCAGATTAATATATGATCAAAAGGGATTTGTGTAAGTTTCAAACCTGACTTATCACTTAGATGCTGATCTGACGACATATGAACAAAGGGTAACAGTGAAGTGTTTATATGGCAGCCCTAAGTCGATATGCAGAAGTGATTACCAAGTGTTCTTCAGAACTCTCCAGCTTTAAGCCTGTAAATCTCAAGGCTTGGCTGTCGGTTGTCTGGGGATTGCTTGATGTGTGGAAGCTGAGCATTTGCTGTTGTCTGTTTGTATAAGCTCTAGAGCCCTAGGAAAGAGTCAAGGGGTCTTTTGGCATCTCCAAACCATGTGTTTGGTGAAGATTTTGTGAAGAAGCAGTGACCAAAGCAAATGAAGTCTTTCTTTCATGCATACACAGCCTTTTTTTGGTGGCAAAAGCTGTTTGACCACACCTTTCTGAAGAGCAGTTTTACATAAACGTTTGGAGTTTTCCTTTCCTCAAGTTTGTTACAGTGAGAGGAATGTGACCTCTGTGACTGTTCGTGTAGTCACCCCAGTGTCAACAGCTGAGAATGCTCTTCTCCAAAGAGGTCTGTTCCCAGGGTTAATTTTTGCTCTTAATCACCTATTTAAGGAAACAATTAGCATTTCAAGACTTCCAACATATTTAGCCTATAGTGGAGGAAGACACAACTGCTGACCTTTACTCTTAGTATCAAATTGACTCTGTCAGTGGAGCAGTAGTGGCACTCAGGGGTGTCAGAAGGGGCTGGATTGTCCTGCTTAAGCTGGGGCTGGCACAGGGAGGCACCGGCAGGAATGTATTAGCGCTGGCAGCTTTGTGGGAACCGCTGCTAATAAGACACATTGTTACGGGGGAGGACTGCTGGGGAGCTGCTTTTTTCCTTACTGTTATTAGCATTAATTGTCCTTAATGCACCATCGTTTTGACAGTAATGAGCTAAACCAGTGGGTTATTACTGAGGCAGAGACTACATTTCCTGGCATTAAAATATTTGAGAGATGTTTGTGTACTGTGCATTTGGAGGGGCTGTGTGCACCAGCTCTGAGTTGCCTTCACACAACTTTTTTAAAATTAATATTTCATTAGTCCATTTTTCTTTACTCCAGTCTTGGAACAAATTAAGGTTTTCTTAGAGTTGGCCTGAATCATCTGCATGTTAATGGATCCATTTTCAGGGGTAGCCTCTCTCTTAAATTACACTTTTTGTTGTAAAGGAACTGCCAAGATGATTGTGTTTGAAGTCTGACCTGAATAGTTTAGTTAACGTTTTTACATTTTTTTCCCACAGGTTCCCTGTGAATTATTTTTCAGGCTGAGGGTGTGGGGCTGGTTCACATGAGCAAACCTGTAATAACAAATTGTAGTATAAGATGAAAAATATCTTGGCAATGAAACTTAAATTCTCTAGGGGAGCATTTGTAAGCTGTGAGAACAAATGTGCTAATTAAAAACTACAGACTGCAGTAACTGCTTATGTTTGAGTGAAGAATTGAAATCAGTCAAACCCACTCGGCCCAGTGCCTGGATGGGCTGTGGTTTGGGGCTGGGAAAAGGGCAGGAAATAATTTCTCTGCTTGGGGTTTATCCTGCACTTAGCACAGAGGGGTGTGATAAATGGCAGGGCCTTATTGGCTGCCTTGCGCTAAGTGATAAATGCTGTGACTCTGAAGGAAAGCTTCCTGGACAAAGTGCAGATCTGCAGGAATGCTTTGGCATTTGCCTGCTGGTAATAAAATCAGCAGAAACCTGTTGGGCTTTAGGAGCCACCAGAGGCAGAACTGCTTGCTGTCCGGAGACCTCTCGTCTCCAATTGCTGTCCAGGAAGCAGAAGGACACATGCACAGGCAGTGTTAAGTTGTATCATGTGTGATGTAATATTTAATAGCTGGTTTCTGCTAGTTCAGAAGGAAAATTAGTTGGATCTGGGTAGTTGGACTGTTTCATTTAAAACAGCTCTCTCAAGGGCAGCTAATCTAGCATGCCTGAGAAGTTGGTGTCTGCAGAGCTGGCTGCTTGTGCAGGGGGGAAGGGGATGGTTTAAGGTTAGTGACTGGTGCAGGAGCTTTTCCAAAAGGTAAATTGCTCTAGATCCTCTGGTCAGGTTAGGCTCTGACTTGGGTTTAGCTGTGAGACCCTCTTGGGGGAAGGGGAACAGAAGAGCTAAAGCATCTGCAGTGAACTTGACCATAAGTGGTGTATGTAGAATGCTGAGGAATTTTCTATTGTGTTTTGTTGCAGCTGAAAGTAAAAGTTTCCACAGAAGTGGGGATTACTAATGTAGATCTTTCTACCGTGGATAAAGATCAAAGCATTGCGCCAAAAACAACCAGGTAAAATGACATGGGGAATGTGATCCTGTAGGAGCAACCCTGACTCTAGATTAGAGCCTTGGTTTCACTGGGCACCAGGCCTTCTCTTGGAAGATCACCTCAGTTCTGTGTGACTTTTTTTTTTTTTCCCTCCTAGGGTAGCTTACCCAGCCAAAGCCAAGGGCTCATTCACTGCTGACAGCCATCAGAACTTTGCTTTATCCTTCCAGCTGATAGATGTGAACAGTGGAGCTGAACTCATCCCTCACCAGGTTAGGACAATTCTTGTCATTGCTGTGTCACCAAGATGTTCCATCATGAAGCATCTGAGGTGACAGTTGCTCTTGAAAAGATTTGATAGGTTTTGAGAAGCCTTATGTTTCTGACACGTACTGTGAAGATCACTGATCTCAGTAGATGGGAGATTCAGTTCATCTGTTAAATGAAGCCTCTCCTGTCTCTGGCATTGTGTTTGTATTAAACTCCACAAAGTGAGTGCACATAGCCTGCACTGTAAAAGCACACTTCTGATTGTTTAATGTAGATTGTTGGCTGAAAAAGGGCTTGAATGTTACAATCTTCCTTTCAGACTTTTGTCCGACTTCACAACCAAAAGACTGGCCAGGAGGTGGTGTTTGTTGCTGAACCAGACAGCAAGAATGTGTACAAATTTGAATTGGATACCTCTGAGAGAAAGACTGAATTTGACTCTGCTTCTGGGACCTACACTCTTTACTTGATCATTGGAGATGCCACTCTGGAAAATCCAATCCTGTGGAATGTGGTATGTAGCTGGAAGTGGGGTGTTTTGATTTTGACATTACTGACAGTGTAACAGGAGAGCACGGTACAAGCTTAGAAGCAAAAAACTCAAATGTTTTGTTCTTTGTGGTGAACCAGAATCCTTTTGGCCATTTATGGGCTCTGAGGTTTGCTGTTCATTGCAAGTTTTAAGTAAACATCAAAGCAAGACAGAAATGAACATTCATTTCATCATGTGGTGGTGCAGAAACTTCAGAATGTTTATGGGTTTGTTTGCAATTTCACAGCAAGCTCTCAAAGTTTAGCCTCTCTGTTCTTTCTCTGCTGGAAATAAGTCCAGTTCTTAATGATGGGTGAATGGCATTACTGCCTCTGTTTAGGAGAGGCTGCTTCTTAAAAAATCTGGTGGCTTTTTCTCAATTTCTTTTAAAAATCACGTAAATCATAGATTGGCAAATAAGGAAATAGAGCACAGTAATAGAACAGGTTTCATTAATACATTTAGATCTAAATGCATGAAGCTGCATGATTT
This sequence comes from Dasyornis broadbenti, assembly GCA_013397935.1. Lineage (NCBI taxonomy): Eukaryota > Metazoa > Chordata > Aves > Passeriformes > Dasyornithidae > Dasyornis > Dasyornis broadbenti. The sequence goes on along the minus strand of VZRN01000342.1, from coordinate 952,058 downwards.
CATTTCAGGCTGATGTTGTGATCACATTCCCAGAAGAGGATGCACCATCCACAGTCCAGTCCAAGAACCTCTTTGTTCCCAAACCTGAAATTCAGGTAAGTCAAAATTGTGTGGAGATGAGGGCCTAGTGTTATTGTTCTCATCATAATTTATTTGTAAGTAATGTAATTAAAGGAAGACCAGAGTTACTGCTTAGTGGAGGCAAATTTATTGCAGTTCTCTGGTGTATGAGTAAATAAGCTGTGTGTTCTACCTCTGAAAGAGCAACTGGTGTCCCTGAGAAGACTCAAACATGAAAATTTGACCAAGTAAGCACCACAGAAAGGTGTGTTTCATTCAGCTATCTGGGCTGGTGTCAAGTTAATAAGTGCTTCTGTGAGTGCAAGGAAAAGTTAACTGTGCAAAAAATCAAATATGCAGAGACTGGAATAAACAATGCTTTAAAGAGTCAGTCTTTGCTTTATGATGAATGGCTCTCATCCAGAGGAAGCTCTGAGAACAGCACCAGGGCTGCAGCTGGTCATCTGGGGAGCAGAGAAGCTGCTCTGTTGAGCTCCTGCTCATGAGTTGGTTTTGTTTGTTTGCAGCACCTCTTCAGGGAACCTGAGAAGAGGCCTCCCACAGTGGTCTCCAACACCTTCACAGCATTGGTTCTCTCCCCGCTGCTTTTGCTGCTCATCCTGGTGAGTGAAGTGGGTCACAGAAGAACAGCACTTTTTCCCCTCCAGTCCGGAGTCACTTAAGAGGTTGGACAGCTCAACTTCTTGCTAAAACTCTTGGTTAATGATGACTGGCACAGCAGTGCTGGAATCACAGCTACCAGATGTCAGTGCAGAGTGTTGGTCTGGTTTGGTTTTTTGAGGTTATAGTCAAAGCATAGTAACACAGCTGCCAAGTTGAAGTAGGTGGATGAGTTTCTTCAGTGTGCTTCAGCTGGGGATGGTGAGTAACAGTGGGCAGATTAAGTTATAAACACATTAGACTTGCACGGGAAAAAAGCAGTTATTCTGCCTCACATGTAATAAATCCATCACAAAATCTATGTTACTTCATCCTATCAGATTGAGTTCCCATTTATGGACATTTGAGTGTCTGTAGTTGAAACATCCACTGCTACTCACTGTATCATCAGGTCAGTGCTTTGAACTTAATGCAGTACAAAATCTCACTGATGCAAGTTAAATTATTCCTTATTTGGAAGATGAAACTGATCCCAAGAATAATTTCCCATTAGCCAGTCTCACTGAAAGCTGGCATTCAGGCAGTCGTGTCCTCTGGTCTGTGGATTTCACAATGTACAAGTTGATGACACTTTAATGAAAAAAGTCATTGTTGCTGTTCCTGTTTCCCACTCTTCATGCTTTTATCTTTTGTAGTCAAAAATTAAAATTGTTATTATGAGCAAACATCTTGTATCTGTAGCTGGTCTTCGGCTGAGTCCAAAATGAGAGCCTAACTTTTTTTTTTTTGTATTTTTAATGGAAATTAATTCAACTGGATAGAAATAGCAATGTCTGGGTTTTTTTTCACTATTTAAATTTGGAGCAGTACTCTCTCATCTGTTTAAGATACTTGAGGAACTGCATTGGGGCAGTCAGAAGTAGCAGGAGAAATTTTCACTAAAGGAGCTCGACAATGCTGCATTTAGCAAAATTAGTTCTCTCCCCTCTTGCACTAGTAAACAAGTGCTTCTGTAGAGAATACACTGGATTCACTGAAGATCTTAAAGCAAGCAGCCTTGAAAGTTATTGAAGCTTAAAATAAAAGCTTGTGTTTACAAGGCTGTTGTAACTCCAGTTTTGTTTCTTTTCCTTTTAGTGGATCAAGATAGGTGCCAACATCTCCAACTTCAGCTTTGCTCCCAGCACCATTGTTTTTCACATGGGACATGCTGGTAAGTGTCAGAGGCTTTCTGCTGTGTTTGACCTCCTCACCTGGGAGTTGTAGATGAGAGCCTGTGGTTAATGGGCTTGTGGTCTATTAGCTCTAATGACATAACAGCATAACATTTGTTCTCTTGTTTCCATCTGCCTTCCTGCTTTTCATAATTATTAATATGGTGATAAACCTGTTTTGACCATCAGCTTGTAACAGCCGTCATTATCCGGGCCCCTCTCTCACACCATTTATCTGTTCTTAATAGAACTTCTTATTTCCAGAGGTCACACTTTCTTTATTGCGTGTTTATCCTCTGAGAGCTGGGAGGTTCTGTGGGGATTTGAAACCTGCAGGACTCTGTTAACAGTGAAAGTCTATGTCTTTTCTTCAAAGCTCTTCCCATGAAATCACTTTTTGGTTCTTTGGCTGAACAAAATTTTTTCATCAATTTTATTGTGCCCTTGGTCACACAGTTATTTACTGTCTTGGTAGAATTTCAGAAAGTTGGGAGAACATTGGATCTACTGATTTCCAAATGTCACTGGGCTTCTCAGTCCAAGTCAGTTTCCTTGGAAGCTTTACAAAGCTGTAAACCCTTACAGATGTGTGAGGTTAATATCCCCTACTGAAATCCAGAGTGACCTCCTCTTTTTAATAGCCCTTAATGTCTATAATATGTCCGTAATTCTGCCACAGGAGGGTTGGTTGCAAGCTGTCAGTGTCACATTTTCTTTCCAGAATGGAGACCCAGATGCCTTCAATCCCTGGCAGTAATGTGTGGTCTTTAGATCTGCCATTCAGAGCTTCAGAGATGAGATAGAAACCAAATGCTCAGGCCTGGCAGTACAGTTGTTCTGAGTATAACATATGGTTGGTCTTTGAAATGCAGTTTCAGCCATGGGTTCTGTCCTTTTTTTTTCCCCAGCAATGTTAGGACTCATGTATGTCTACTGGACTCAGCTCAACATGTTCCAGACTCTGAAGTACTTGGCCATTTTGGGTGGCATCACATTCCTGGCAGGCAACAGGATGCTGGCTCAGAAAGCTGTGAAGCGGTAAGAGGGGCACAGCTTTAACATCAGTGGGGAGGACATCCCAGGGTGCTGCTGTGTGTCAGTGAACACTGCTTTGAGCTTTTGGACTTCATGTATGGGGCTGGGCTGCTCAGCCCTACTTCCCTGCCTCTTTCTTGAACTGAGCAGGACAGTGAGGGGCTGTCCCCAGGGTGCAGCTCCTGTAGAGAGAATTGGCCATGTGGCATGTGCTGAAGCAAGCTCTCAGAATAATGTTAGATTATGAAAGCCATTAGAAAGACAGGAGAGGCCCAACTCTTTGGGAGCTGTGCTTGTGATAAAGGTTTTAAGAGGAGGAAAGTAAGGCAGGAGTATATTACTGCTGTGTTCCTCTAGCTAAGGGGAGATTGTAGAGAAAACCTTATCAGCTGTGCAGCAACAGACAAGAGGCAACAAACACAGGCAAACCCAGGGTAAATTCTGCTGGGTATTAGGGATACAGCATTCATTTCTGTACTGGCATTGGACTCATTCTGCACACTTGTGTCTTCTGCCGTGCAGTGGCTCGTGACGGCCCTGGCGTGGGCAGCCAGCAGTTTGCTGAGCCAAACTTCCAGTGCAGTGCATTGATTAGAAGTCACACCATTCCCTGTCCTTCACTTCTGCCACACACAGTTTCCATGTGAGACTTAAGCTTTAGCCCTTTGGCGCTTATGTAGCATTTGACTTTGAAGATGATCTTACAGACCTGCTTTGCCATCAGACCTGTGCTTTCCTTACTTTTCCCTTTTTGAGCAACTGGGAGCTTGTCCCTGCATACCTATCTGCATAGATATCCCTGGGTTGTCACTTTTTTGATTGCACTCTTATTAAAACCAGACAAGAGCTGGAAAAAAAATAACAATATAGTTTTCAGAAGGGTTGCATCGATTTGTTTTCTTTGAAACATTTCTACTTCTGTGGCTGTGTCAGGGAGGGTGATTAATGTAATTAACCATTTCCACACTGTTCTCCCAGCTTTCTCAGCCTTGCTCTCTCAGATGTCCAGCACTCTCCACTGTGGCACTGTGGCACTTGTTAGCATAACTTCCTACGGGAATTTTTTTGCCCCTGGGGTTATGTTACATCATTGAATAATATTTCCTTTTTCACTTCAAGAGTAATGAGACATTTTTACTAAGTGCAGGTTGCCTAGAAGACAGATTTGGGGGAAAATAATACAATGAAGCAAATTTCTAAGTGACTTGGCTCAACCAGGGCTTCTGTTAGCACATAAATGCAGGTGGTTGGTTCCTGCTTCAAACCACTGCAGGAGGTGTCCATGTGCTTTTTCACTGTAAATGACACGGGGCTGCAACTACAATGGCAAATTTGAAAGTAAAACTTCTCTCGCAGGCTAAAGTTAAACCCTTTGTACATGACTTTAAAGTTCAAAAAGACATCTTCTTGTGAAGGCGCTGCCTGCCTGTCTCAGATGCTGAAGTGCGGTGACAATTAACCAGATTGCACTTTGAGGCGAAGCTGTGGAGGCCGACAGCAGGTGTGGGAAGGGAAGGGGGCTGTCTGTATAAACCATCTTGTTACAAAAGTTACCAGAAGGCCTGGTTTTGCTTTGTGCATTTCTGTCACTGGGTCTGGTTCCTGGAACAGGGCTGCTTTCTTCCTTCCTGTCTTCTCTGAACCTTTCTCCCTTTCTCCTTTTGGCAGGATCGCTGCAGAGCAGAGCAGTAGGTTGGCAAAGTATAGAACGCTGCGGTAAAAGGGGGTTTTCTAGTGACCAGCTCTTCAGGAAGTAAGGGCCTTTTTGGATTTTGCCTTTTCCTGGGCATGCTGCCTGTTTCATTTCACCTCATCACTCACTTCTTTTTCAAAAAATGCGTGAGCTGAAGCTGCTTCCCCCAACATTGCTTATTGGGCTTTAAATCAGTCCTTGGGTGCCCCTGGCTGCAGCTGGGTTGGCGTATTAGCAGTACACGTTCTCTGAGACTAAATTGCATTTGTGTGATTTCCTTAATTGCCTGAAGTCTGTGTGGTGATATGTGTACATGGAAATACGCTGTTGTGGGCATGAAGCAGCTCTCAGGTGATGAAATAAACCTAGTTTAAATAATATTGCTCTTGTAAATAAGTTATTAGTAATGTCGTCTGGAGGTGACCATTATGAAAGTGGCTGATGCTGAGGCTGTTCGCATCCTCCTGCTGGTACTCCCTATCTCCACCTGCAGTATTCTGGCTGTTCAGCTGCCAGGCACTCTGCCTGCTGAATTACGCCCTCGTTTGGGCTGGTGAGAGCTCTGTGCAGCAGAGCCAGGTCAGCACCACCTCTCTTAGCTGAGAACACGATCCTCTCCCGGGTTCACCCTCCCATTAGACTGAACTGGTCGTGATGGCTCAGGCAGCAGCAGCTCCCAGCCCCCTCCATTCCACACAGTCGTGTGATAGGTCTCCATTGCCATTTCCCAGCAGAAAGCCCTTCATTTCCTTTCATTCCAAGAGGTAATGTCCCAGTTTGCTCTCTGCACAGTGGTGTAGGAGGCAGGACTGCCCAGTTCTGAATGTGTGTGCATGGGAGGGAGGCTTCATTCTGCTTTCAGTGCTTTGTTTGTTGTGGGGAAGAGGGAGAGCATCTGGGATGGGTCCTGTGATGAGACGAATTGCTGTTCAGTGTGCTGCACAGGTACATCTCCTGAGCATCTGCTTCCTCTCACAGCCACTACTCCAGGCACATGGGGAGCTAAATGGAGGCCAGTTTTTGTGGTGCAAATCAAACCCAGCACTGGGAGGCTGTGCCACAGAAATGGTGTGCACTCTGGTGAAAGCTCCTGTCTGCAGGTCGGGGAGTGTGCAGGATGATTTCATGGAAATTTCCCTGTGGAGAATTTTGCATCATGTCCCTCAGAAAAACACCTTGTTACTGTCTCTTCTCTCCCTGGAGTGTTTTGAGGTATTTGAGCACAGAAAAAGCTACAAGTTACTGGAGAGGAACTGGAGATGGCTGTCACTTGTCCTTGTAGATGACTGCTGTGTTTGCTCTTCAGGTTCCTGGCTGCTTCTCTTTAACATCACTTTGGGCCAGTGGTTTGCAGCTTTTTAGTGGCCTGTTACAAAGTGCCTCATGAGTGTGTTCTCCACAGCCTGCATGTTTTCCTGTTTCTAAGCCTGGTATTTTAACTCCTTCATTCTTTATGGGCTGTGAGTAATCCTAGAGGATCATGGAATCACAAATTAGTTTGGGTTGGAAGGGAGCTTAAGCTTATCTAGTTCCAGCCCCCCTGCCATGGGCAGGGACACCTTCCACTAGACCAGGTTGCTTAGGGCCATATCCACCCTGGCCTTTAACAAATTCCAGAGATGAGGCATCAACAACCTCTCTGGGCAGCCTGTGCCAATGCCTCACCACCCTCTGAGTAAAAAATTTCTTCCTAAATCTTACCTAAACCTGCCTTCTTTCAGTTAAAAACCACTGCCCCATCTGCATGTATAAAACATCCCTCTCACTCCTTTTTATAAACCCGTTTCAAGTCCTGCACAGCTACAGTGAGGCCTCCCTGGGGTCTTCTCCAGTCTGAGCATCCCCAACTCCCTCAGCCTTCCCTCAGAGCAGAGGGGCTCCAGCCCTCAGAGCATCTCCGTGGCCCTAAGATCTTGCAAGTAACTTAATATCCACAAACCCTAAGTTAGATTTTGCTGCCATGTGCAGTCACAAGCATTTCTCCTCATTGCTGAGTTTTCCAGTGCCCCAGCTATGCCAGTTAAGGGTGTCTTGCTACCAACTCCTAGGGCAGGACTTTCGGGTGCTCAGCATCCATAGCTATGCCTGTGTCTGGCATCATGGAAAGCAAAAGGACCCCAGAAAGCTGGGTCTGCTGTGCTGACATTAGACTGCTTGATCTTCGTGGGGACTTGAAGATCTCTGTGTTTACATGGACCAATGATTCCCTGCAGGTGGATCAGCCCTGTTAAAGGGAGAAGTTAAGGTACTTGCAGGCTTTACATTCAGCCTGGGGTTTTTGTTCAGTACTGTAATTTAAGAAGCATATTCATCCCTTTTGCACCAGAAATGAGTCTTCATTTTGTCTGACTATTTCCATCCTCTTTGAATTCCATCCCCCATTCCAGAGCAGTACTGATTTTATCACTCAAGCTGCTTTTGGGAAGCTTGTCCAACGAGCTTCCTTTGCCAGAGAATGAGGGGTCTGGGGACACTTGTACTGTGTAAGGAAGTGTTTTGTTGCCTGGAAGAGTTAATTTTTTTGATCTTTCTTTTCAGGACACACTAGTACCAGAAGAATGGAAGAAATGTGGAAAAACAAAGCAAATGCCTTCTGATCAGAAGCAAATAAATAACTGAATGGCCAGAAGAAGGAAGGCAGAAGATTATTCTTTTTTATATATTAAGTCAAAAGGGTGCCAGTTAAACTTTTTTTAAGATCTTTATTTTCATCAATGTGTTCATGCTACTGGAGTGCTTTTCATACAAATCTGGAAAATCCTTTCTTTCCTGGATCCTCCCCCCTTCTCCCAGGACATTTGAATTTCCTTTTGAGAAAAAGGAAAAAGAAAATACAAATCTGCTTTTCCCCAGATTCCCTTTCCTCATCCTAAAGATTTGTGAATAAAGAGGAAAGAACGGTCCTGAATGTTGTGTTTTGGCTGTCTCAGAGGCAGTGATTGGAAGCTGGGCTCACATGAGAATGAAAAGAGCTTTTTCTGGTGTGTGATTTTGTGTGAGTCATTGCTGAGTGTGAAGCTTCCTGTTCTTTCATGTCCTTTCCCAGGGGGCTGTGTTTATTGGGGGGGACTTCCCTCCTTCCTGTCCCTAGTGTGAGGCTGTGGCTGCATTTCTGCGCTGAGGGCTCTTATCTCCATCCAAGCTGTGCTGAGCTGCTCTGGGCCCTCAGGGTCAGGCCCTTGTAGGGAGCCAGCTGTGGTGCTGGTGTGCCTGGCTGTGTCTGACCTGACAGGTTTGGGGGTCCTGTGAGGGCTTCACTTTCTGTCCAGCCTCTGGAAGTAACCTACTCGCTCCAAATATGAGTTTGAAGGAGGTTATTGCCTCTGGTCTTCTATGAAACCAAAAGCCAGGATTCTGCTGGTTGCCATGTGGCTGCATTTGAGTTACTCAAACTCTGATTTCCCATCCAATTACTCCCTTCAGTACCACCAAGCAGTGCTGAGGCAGCAGACTTGGGCGTTACTGAAGGACTCACAGACAGTGATAACCAAAGACTAAAATCTGCTCCTGATGAGCAACTTCCATGGGCGAAATTTAACAGTTGCTCCCTCCTCTGCATCCGTGTGTTGGCTCCTGTTCATCCCCTGTCGAGAGTAGTCGCTTTGAAGGCCTTTTGGCAAAGGAACCTTATCAAATGTCTTCTGGAAATCCTGGAAAATTGCATCAGCAAGCAAGCATGGTGGATAAAGGGTGTGGAGCCGAATCCTCCAAAGCATTTCATGTGTGCGAGACATAACCTCGCTTTATTAAATGTACCTTGTCTCTCCCCCGTGCTGTTGCTCACACTTAGCTCACTGTTGCTGCTCTTTGTAGCAGCTCCTACCTGCTTGTTCAGTGTAAACATTAGGATAGACCCAGAGAGGTTTAATGAACTCCTTTGACCTCTCCTCTGCACTCCTTCAAACACCGTATCTCAGGCTGCATTCAAGTCCTCTGGGACAAAGGAGTTTTAGACTAGAAATAACTAAGCTACTATTCATAGTAATTCACCCTGGAATATTTTTTTTAGATTCATATTTGGTTACTGCTCACTTAGCAGCTTTGTTTAATAACTAATTCTTTCTGCTGATGCTTCATGCCAGGATAAAACTTTCCCTGTGCCTGTAGAGCTGCAGCATGTTATCCAAAGAGAGCACAGATGCAGAAGGAAAACCATGGAGTGCCCCTTTGATATATCTTCTCCAAGCTGTGTGTGTTTCTATTGATTTTTCTACTACCTTGGGTATGCATTAGGAAAGATTGTTTTTATTATTTTGGCCTCTGATATTTTCAGATATTCCTCAGATATTTTCTGATTTGCCTTACTTGTTTTTATATTTAATCGCACAGAGTTTGAGCATTTGTTTCCTCATTTTGAAGCAAACTGAACTTCCAAAGGAGTCTCTTTTATTCCAAATAGCTGCGCTCACCCACCCATTTAATCACACAGACTTTCCCAAACACTTTCCAAAATGTTTTTGATAGGTCTTTGAGTTTATTTGGCGTATCCAATCCACTGCTTGTATTTGCCTTTTATGCCACTTAACAAGTTGAGTTTAAAAATTTTTTGCTACCGTGTAAACTGACTACTTTAGGATGCTGCTTCGTTTTTTGTAATTCCTTTCCTTGAAGCCAGTAAGTCCTAATGGCTTTGAGTGTATCATTACCCAACAGGTTTACAAACTTATTTTGAACCAGGCTACTCAGGTGATTCTTCTTTTGTGTGTTTCTGAAGCACAAGGATGGCTGATGTCTCTGACAGCTGCCTGCCCACGGAAGGGTAGCAGTTATCCATTAGTGCACTGTCAGAGCTTCACTGATCTCCCTCAAGAGGCCCTCGATGTTTCTCATGCGGCTGGGTGTTTTGTAATGCTTCCCTAGTGCTGGAATTGTAAAACCTGAACAGGGAGGATGTAAAGGGTAGGGATTTGATGCAAGTATGAACTAATTTCCATGTGTGCTGGAGCCTCCTGTCCTAAAACATGGTCTCCTGAGGAAAAATGAGATGGTAACTACTGCAGACTATCAAGGAATTGTTGGAGTGCAAGGAGGGAAGATTTTAGAGGCCTTAACATACACTTGTATATCATTGTATTTCCAGCCTGGTGTTGTTACTGGTATTGGAGCTGGTGCCTTCGTTAGCCCAGCTCTGAGCCGTCCTTGATGCACTTGACCACTGTCTTTGAGGAGCATCTTCCATTCTGGGCCCAGAATCAAGAAACTAAGGTCTCAACAAAAGAGCCATCTTGACCTGCTGTTGGACAGGTTTATTTAGAACAACTCTTATTTCCTGCTGCTGATGGGAGGGCAGACCCCATCCTGGTGTTATTTACATTTCTGAAGACATCGTTATTACACAAACAATAGGGGGATTGGGGTGAGAGGGAGGAAGTAGCTCTATGAGATCACTGGGCTAATAACTTACTCCTTTAAAAACATTTACAGTTGTACCTGTAGCCACAGTGGAGTTCAGAGCCACGGGATGGCACTCAACAGGATGTTGAGTTAAAACAGTGACAGCCCAATCTGATGCACAGGGATCTCCTTGAGCTCTGGAAGAGCTGTAACTTCAGTTTGAACTCCTCAAGGCTGAGCAATAACCGTAGCTGAGCTTTGTAGTCATTCTGCTGCCAGGGCTCTGTGTCAGGGAGCCAGGCAGCAGCAGCCCGGGGCAGTGTTTCCAGTGAATGGGAGATGTGTGGATTCATGTCTCACCTCGCCCTGATCCTTGCTGTGTGTGGTTGTGCCATCAGCATCAGTTTAGAGGAGGCTGTAATCAATTTACTAAGTTGCCTAAAGGTGCCTTTTGGTGGCCTTATATTTATTAATCAGGCCCTCAAACAGAATGATGACTTGGCAAAAATTTTGCTACACTTTGTGATTTGAAACCTTAATTAGTAAACAGAATGTCCCCAGGATTACAACTGTATCAGTTGTTTTAGTCTCTGTGTGTAAAGCAGCCTGAGGTTAAATCACAGAGGGGGTTTTTTTCTGATTCAGTACAGAGCAGAATTTCAAGAGGGGAGTTAAATTGTAAAGACTGGAGTAAATTAAGTAGTGCATCCGCACTGCATTCCTGTGATCAGATCTGAGGAGTGTATGCATCAGTTTCCAGCTGCTCACATCTGGGAGTGTCTTCACTGCTGTGAAGGGCTCACTGTACAGTTTGGTCCATGAGCTCTGAATTGTTCTAGACCGGAAGAGGAAGAAAAGAAAATTACCAGAAAACTTCATAAGCACACACAGAAATTTTTTCATCCTTAGGAGGCTTTTCCTGACTGGCCTTATTTGTGGGAAGGTAGCCAAGTCAAGCATGGCAAGAGCAGCTGGAATGCCATGCTCTCCCAGCTGAATCCACAGGCATGATTTATGTAGAGTTCTAATCTTCCCCCTCTTCCCCAGCCCCGCTTTTGCTCAGTGTGCACACTGACCTCTCCACACCCCTTTATATTGTGCAGGCAAGATTGGACAGGCTTAATTGCTGTGGGACAGGGCAGTAAGATGAGGTTGCTTCTCTCAGGAGAGCTGATCATTGTACAGGTGAAGGTATCCCCAAGAGAGTTTGCTGGCTCTCAGCCCCGCCAGGGCTGGCAAGGTTTTGAGCATAACTCAAGTTCCAACTGACTGTTTTCAGGAGTGAGGGGTGCAGAAAACAGTAAAACTTCCTCTGCTGTCCAGTGCAGGGAAAACCTGGTATGTCCTAGGGGTCTAGAGACAGGTTCTGCTGCTGGAGGAAGATTTTTGTCTGCCTTTAGCCTGACCTAAAGACTCCAGCACACTATCTCAGATAGCTTTGCAAGGCTGCAAGCCTATTTCCTATTCTATTCCCTGACATCCACATGCAGCTTCACAGCACTTGTCTGTTCAAACTAACAGGGTTTTAGGCACTTGCCAAAATTGGAGATTTTTCCCCCTTAAGTTGCAGCGAGCACCTTTTTCATGGACAGCAGTGGGAGCTGGCATTGTTGAAGGAGCCTTCAAACCTTGAGCAGTGCAGAAGCAGTGTGTTATATACAGGACTGAGCAGGGAATGATACTCACCAGAGCATGGGGAGATGGAAAAAGGAGGAGTATTTACATGAGCTTAGCCAGGGTGCTGGGAAAGCCTTCTAACCGACTGCTGTCAATGTCCTGAGGCCTGTCAAGGAAGAGGACAGGGATGGCGTAATTGGGATCAAGAGAGAAATTCTCTTTTCAGCTACTATGTTGCTGAATTAAGAGGCTGAGAAGACAGCAGAGTGATGTGTGGCTGTGTGTGGTGCAGGCTGGCTCAGGACAGGCTCTCCTTATCTTCAGCCTCCTTAGGGTCAGCCTTATTCTTTCCCTGACTGTACCTGAAATGATGCTTAATGCAGGAGCTTCACATCTGGAAGCCAGGCAGCAACAAGGACCTGGGTGTGTTCCTGCAGTGAGCTGATAATGAACTGATTCCCACCCACCTTTGGTTCTGCAGGATGGCTCCCAGGAAGTCCCTCAGTACCATCTGTTGTTGGTATTGGCTGTCCATCAGGATGCTGTCAGACTGGCGCCTGGTCAGGAATTCCTGCACCCCTTCCCCTGGGCTGCTCTTGCTGCTTCTGTTAGGTGAAGACGAGAAACATCTTTGTTTCTGAGATGCTTTTTTTCCCTCGGTCAAAGTTTGGCTCAGGCTGAGCAGTACAGCAAGGGAACTTGCTGGGACTGAGCCTAGGGCCATTCTGCTTAATTTCAGCAAGGAATTTTCTCCTTCTTTAGAAGATGGATTGGGGCTGGCTTGCATATGACCAGTTGGTCTTACTTAGTGGCAGTCAGTGATCTAACTAGCCAAGGGTAATGGAGAGGCTTCTTCCTGTGTTCAAACCAGGCCAGGGATAACTGTTTCCTACCAGAGAATGATCATTGCAAATACTATTTGCAAATATTATTGCTTGTTGGTATGGCGGTAGAACTCTCGGCTGATCTGATGCTTACAGCCTTGGAGGAAAGGATTAATTAGGCTGCCTAATGATAGCTGTGATTAGGGGGATCCAAGACTATAGGGATGCAGGATGCCCTTTGGAATGTGGAACGGCAGGAGAGCTTACTTCTGTTGCAGTGAAAGGCAGCTATTTCTGCGACATGCATGAAAGACACTGCCCAGGGTAACAAGCAAAACAGCCCTAGGACAGCAGGATGTTGGGGCTTACCCAAGCCTCTTGCCAATGATGGTCTGTAGGAATTTTCGGGCAGAAATCTGCCCCAGGAATTTCCGGTAGTTGTCGGTGAATATGGCATCAGCATGGCGCTGCATCCTGGGGGGACAGGAAGCACAATGAGCTATCAGTGAACCCTCCAGGTGAGAAATGAAAAAACACCCCAGGTGTAATGGTGCTGATATCAGGACAGGTAACCACAGCAAACACCTTGTAGTATTGGACTGTGTTAGTGTTGGAGGGTAAAAGGATTTGAGGGAGCTCAGCTCTGACATGGAGAAAGCAGACAAAATAAAATGTCTAGGGCAGAGCTGGGCTGGGACATTCCTGTGCTCTGCAGCAGCGCCATCACTTCCTGGGAGGGCTGTGTCTGGGACAGGGTGGCAGGAGCCTCCAGCAGGTCTCTAGCCTGTGGTTAGACCCAGGCTTTGAAAAATCCACAGGTAAGGGAAGCACAAGCCACTCAGCCGGTCCCACTACTGTAAGGACAAGTCCTCTGTGCTTCAGGCAGAAATAATCACCCTCTGTCTCCAGGCTGTGCTGGAAAGGAGAAGCTCTGCATATGGATTCGCCCTGGGCCTGTGAGCCCCTGTCAGTATGTCCTTGCTGGTGGAGGACAGCAGGACTTGGCTCTGGACATGGGCAGGGGTTTGGGACTAACTGAGCTGCCGCTCTGCTCCTGGGCTGGGGGGAGACTGACCAGCACACTCTGCAGCAGCAGGGCTGGCAGGTGAGGTACAAACCTTTTCTCAGTGGGGTCTGTCAACAAACCCTCCTCCTCCTGTTCCCGTGCCAAAGGGTTATGGCTCTGCAATGAGCTGCTGTGCTGCAGCTGGAAGTTCATGGCCTTGCCAGCAACCGGCCCTGGGCTGTACCTGCAAGACAAACCCCAGGCACCCTGTGAGAAGTGTTCAGATGCCAGTAGGGGTTCAGTCTTCTTAACCATTATTCCCTATTTTCCTGCTTTTTCTTTCTCCATTTGTCATCCCATCTTAGCAGTAACACAAGTATTGTATCACTCTTCCCTGCTAGAAACTGCCCTGAAGCTCTTCCCGCAGTGAAAAGATGGTTGACAGAGCTGCCTCAAATCCCTCGCTGAACTCCCAGCACCTTCGAGCAAAATTCCAATGATTCTGCTGTCATTGTGCCATGGCTTTAGCACAAGGGTAAAGCATTTTCTCAGGACATTGCAAAACCACATCAGAGAAGCCAATGCTCGATTTTGTGCTTCTGTCAGTTTGTAGTGGCAGAAAGAAATATTCCAACTTCTAAGAGCCAACAAGGAAATACTTGAAATATTAATAGATATCTGTAGAGTTCATGTACTAGAATATTTGCCATTCTGACTTCAGTGCAGGTGCCCTGCAGCCACAAATTTTAATCAGTGTTTGAGCTGGAGGTGCTGCCTGCCCTGGAGATTGCCATATTTCGCTTTATAGAACCCAGCATTCAATTCTAAACCCAACTGTTTGAGCTGAAATATTCCATCAGGTGTCTGCCTTCTTTGGAAATCACCCCTAGGCCAGCAGTGTACCCAAAAAATTAAGACAGGGCAAAGAAATAGGCCTAGCAACATATTTAGGATTCATCTGGCTTTCAGAAGTGCTGGCAACTTTAATTTGTCGCCTGCTTATTTTGCACAAGGTCAGAAATGAGGCAGAGCGAGAGTGTGCATAAAGCACTCAACACTTACCTGAGAGCTGGGTAGAGAGGCAAGGAGATGGAGCATGTGACTAAATGCAGGAACAGGAGCAGGGTGGCCTTATCCAGCATCTTCCACCTAAAATGCAGAGCAGTCTGAGTCAGGGCAGTGAGGTGCTCCAGGCCAGGATGGGAGGCCAAGTGCCAGCTTTGTGTTCTCAGTCCCTCTGTTCATTTCTCAGCACAAAGGGACTGGAAATGTGTCTCTGTGGCTGTGGTGTTTCCCAATGCAGAGATGTCTTGGTGTGGCAAAGTCTTCCCCACGGAGTGCAGTTCCTGGAGGCAGTGGCTCTGTGTGATCCCTTGGGAGCTGGTGTCTCCCTTGGGGCGGGAGGCAGGGCCCGCCAGGGTTTGATGCTGTGGGACCCCCTCACTGACCCGTCCCGCTGCTGTGGTTGGAGGAGAGCTCTCTCTCAGGCTGGTGTGAGCCCCAGGGATCTCTGCACAGGCTGTAAAAGCACCTGGCTGGGGGGCAGCAGTTGGCAGGGATGTGAAAGGAGCCTCGCTCCCCGCACAGGATCATCTGCTACCAGCCCTGGGACCTCTCCTGCCCTGCTATCCCAGGGACGTGTCTGCTCACACGGCTGTACCTGCATGGCACAGGTCTGTGCCTGGCAGCTCACTGGGCTGCCTTGCTGACTGTCCAGGGACTGGGGAGAAACAGGGAAATCCAAATAGAATTCCTGGGCAGAGGGGTAAAATACTGGCACAGAGATAACCCTGGCAAAGCCATTTATCGAATGCAAGTGCTGAGCTTGGTTTGCCAAACAAAACACAGACTGTTCCATCAGTCACGCGGAGGTGGAGAGGGGGCTGGACTGAAATGTGTCCCTTTGGAAGGGCTGAGCTGCTGCTGTGTGCAGAGGAACCCCCTCCCGCCACTCTCGAGGCACCTACACAGCCCTGAGCACCGGCTTTGGGGGAAGGTGAGCTGGGCTGAGCCGTGTGTGCAGCCCTGGCTGCGGGGCTTCGTGTCCTGGGCGTCTCTGAAGAGCTGAGAATGACTCAGGACAGAGTCGCCCGAGGTCACACACACCCTCAGGAGCTGAACGCCCCGCTTTTGTCCTTGGAAGCGAGCAACAGCAGGAAGGTATTTCAGTGAATGCTTCTCTTCCTGAGTTTCCATTGAAAGTGACTGATCTTTTGCTCAAAGAAGATTCTTTAAGAATGTGGATAGAAACCTTTAAAATACCAAGTTTCCTTGTTCCCTATCTTATTTTACACAAGAAAAGAGCAGAAAGATGTTTGATCTCCCTAAGAGGGGGGGAAAAAAAAAAACCCCTCTTCCAAATGTATAACAATACTTCCTTGCAAAGGGAGCAGTTTCCAGATGGAAAGGGTTTGGTTGGACTTCTGATTGCTCGAGTGAACTTTCAAGCAGTATCCGTTTTACTGATGGGGGGGGGGGGTCTTTCTGATGGAAAACATCATCAGCGAGCTCTCTTTTCTGCTTGGACAGAGCAGATCAGCACAGAGAAGAGGAGACTGATTAAGGGCCTGTGGTCTTGCAAGTGGGTCTGATGTTGATACTGGGGAAGTTAATAACAGAACGAGTGGCAGTGTCAGAAGTGCATGGACAGGCATGGGAAAAGGTGTCACACTGAGAAGTGGGGTTTTTTATCACAAAGTCATTCTCAGCCCAGTCCCTGTTTCCAGCTGCTTGTGCTCCCAGCCAGGGGACCAGCAGCTTCCCCAGCATTTCCCCTGGGAATAGCACAGTAGTTCCTGGCTCCTGCAGAGCTTCTTGTGCTCATGGGTGGCATCTCCTACCTCCTGCTCTATTAAGGAATCACTTTGGCCCCTCAGAGAGCTTAAAAGAAGGAAAAAAGGGACTTTGATGGATGTACAAATGTACTGAAAGGGACTTTGATAGATGTACAAATCCCCTGCTTCCCTTTCTTTTTTCCTTTTTCACTTGAACTTGGAAAAATATGCTTCTTCTGTGCCTCTTCCCTAAATATCTTCAAGAAAATCCCAAGTCAGATCTTTCTAGATAGAGGCAATGATCTAAGGCATCTATCAGTGGGTACCAGCAGACTGTGGCACCAGCCTCTGTAGAAAGTGCCAACCAAGAGATTTAACTTACTAGAGAAGCTTCTATGTGAGCTGGAAGTTAAGTGCCAGTGTAAATGAAAACCTAGCCCAACGCTGTCTGCTTCCCTTTCCCCTTCCTAGGATACAGCCCTGTTACCACTTTCTTTCTGTCCCTGGTTTCTCTTCTTTGAATGGTGGTTTTTTTCTCTAGAATTCCTTTTTGAACATTTGAGATCCTTTTTTTTACTTCTCTACTATTAGTTTATTTGCAATTATTTTTTTATTTGTTTCTGGCTTTGTCCTTCTTCCCCTGTCCTCTTTGTCTTCTCTTCCTTATCTACAGCCTGCTTCCAGATTTTTGGATATGCCTGTCTCCCTTTTTCCCTGGTGAATAAATCAGAAATGAAAGCCCTACATCCCTGCCCAGATGTGTCTGTTATTTCAGAGGAGAAGCTGGGAAATTGAAGTGTCACCCTGCATGCAAGCAGCTTGACAGCTCTGCAAAACATTGTCACCTTCGAAATTCTCCTGAGGTGAGGGACACCTTCACTTTCCATTCTGGCAGCATGTGAAAAAATGATTAATAAATAAATTCCCCTTAAGATGAAGAGCTTTTAGCACCATTCCAGCAGATGAAATGTAATAGCTTCGTTCCATCCTGTGCAGTGGGAGCAGCAGCATTGTGACAGTGATGTTGGAGAGCTGGGTAAGTACCTCTTGCCATTTCTGAAACCTCAGCCTGAGCAGTCTTAAAAATACCTCCGTGTAGATGAAAAGGAGCTTTGTCATGCCTGCTGTTTTATAAAGCTGAAACTTTCATGCCCTAAAATGCTGCATTAGAAAAGCAAAAATCTTTTTAAGTGCCTCCCTGTGCCTCGTTGTGGCTGGCTTTGCATTACCTGTAACACATCGTTGTGTTTCTCCTCACACTTTGGTTTGGCTCAAACACGGTTTCGTTGCTGGGTGAGTAAAACACCGTTCATTTGCCAGGGTAAAAGGAGCTCACATCAACGCAGCAAAAGAGAAAAACTGTGCTACAGCTGGTAAACATCTAACCTGTCTCATAAAACTCGTCTATAGTATGATTCCATTGGTTTGCATTTATGATGTAGTTTAACTATTGTTTCCTTCTGTAACTTGGTACAAAAACATATTGGTACAAATCTTGGTATGGTACAAGGCTGTTGTACCTGGCAGAGCTAATTCCTGTTGCCAGCTTTGGTTGCATTTCTGTGGTAGTTAATTGTCTCCGACTTCCAAATAGACATTATCTTGTTAAATGCACGGACAGGCTCCCACTTACCGTTCCTGTAGAAAAGAAGCACTTCCCAGATCAGCTCCTGCCCAGGTGTTCCTTCCCCTGTTGCAAATCCAACTTCTCCTCTGGAGCTGCCTCCGTGAGCCCGCTGGGTCCGTACCCCGCGCGGTGCCGGGCAGGACCCGGACTCGTACTGAGCAGGGAGGACACTCCCGGATCTCCCCCAGTGTCCTCTGGCTGCCAGGGAGTTGCATCTCTGCCTTTTATACCTGAGCTCCCTCAGGAGTCCTGTGGGCTTCCACACGTCAGAGAATCAATTATCCTCCTGAGTTTCAAAGGCTGTGTTTGCATCCTCTTTTCGTGTGAGTGTGTGCGGGGAGGTGGCGGGGAGGGGGTGATGCCTGTAGTCAGGGGTCATTTGCACTCTTTCTCTTTATCCCTCAAAGAGTGAAGAGCCCATAATAACAGCAATAACCTGGCAAAGTGGATGACAAATTCACTTTGCAAGGTAAACTTCTCTTTTCCTCTGCGATCGCATTTTTTCTTTCTACTCCACAATGAGAGCGAGTTAACCGTTAGTACCTTCTCACACTGCCTGAACAGGAGGGTTGATCTTTTTTCTATTTTATTTTTCTTTGATTATCAGCCTTTTCCTCCTTCTCCTTTGTTACTCACACCTGCATTAGGGGGGCAGTTCAGGTTTCAGTCCCTCACAAACATCACAGCTTCACACCAAGCACACAAAGCAGCTGGAGAGCCCTGCTCCGTTCGTGTGCTCTGGAAAAAAGGAGGGGTCTTCCCTGGGGTGCTGCGTGAGCTGGCAGCTGTGTTCATTCCTGGAACAAGGTTTGTGAAAGCCCCATTAAAACCAGCACAGAGCCTTGGTGCCAAGAAGATCAGGACAGTTCAGAGGAGTTCAAAATGAGGTGCCAGCATGAGCTCCACCTGCCAGATTTTTCATACTGACTTTACAATGCCCAGAATTGATGGGGACCCAGACTGTCCTGTCTCAGGGCTTGCATGACTCGATGATGGGAAGAAGTTTCAGCAGGTGAGATGACTCACATCTGCCTGCTGCCAAATACCTTCCCCTGGCACCACAGAGGCATCACAGCTGTTGGTGGCAGAGAGGGATTGTAGCGAGGATGGTGCAGCTGATGTGCGTGTGGGTGCCTGTGTGTGCAGGGGCTCAGAAGCATCCAGGGATGGTCTAACTCTGCTACTGCCTCTCAATGTGTCTTGCAAATTAGGCAGGAATATCATCTGTGTCATCCACTGGAGACACTGGAGAAGGGCATTTCTGGGTAGCACAGAGCAGGTTTTCCAAAATCCTTGTCCTGGTGCGCACAGCTGCACGCGGACCCTGCAAAATGGAAAGGGATTTTTGTTAGCTTTTTTGAATCTGTTCATGTTCTCTAATTTTTCAGCATGACTTATTTTTCGTCCACTGTCTTGGTGCTGCTCTGGCTGAACTGATGAATCAGACCACGTTGTTAAACCAGTCAAGAGCCAACACTATTTCAGGGTATTATCTGATAGCCTGGTCTTGAGCTGATTCTCCATCCACTCGGCCCCATGCCTTACACAGAGCTGCTGTGTGATACCAGGCAATATTTCTCAGATCAAGGAGAATCAGTAGAACGAGGAGAATGAGTCTATAACTGACTTGTTTATAGCTGCCTGCTGCCCAGCTTGGGTTAGGAGGGCTGTGATCTGTGTTCGTACCTCAGGTGAGCTGCTTTCACAGAAGGCTCTATAAAGCTCCATCATCCCAGGGGTTTCCTTGTGCTGCCTGGGCTGGGTTCCTGTCGTGCACAGCTGGACCCAGCAAGACCCACAACATCAAGCCCTCTTTACAACTTCAGGTTAATCGCAGGGAACAGCAGAAATTTCTAAAAACCCTCCAGGCTCTGTCGGGTGTTTCGAGCTTAAGAGCTCTACAATAGCATAAATAGGGCAGCTTTTCTGTCCCTGGGATTTCCTGTTCCAGCTTCAATCAAAACCTTCCTGTCTTCCCAGGACCCAGAAGGGTCATTTGGGGAGCTCCTCCACCAGGCACGGTGGGCTGTCCCTCTGGCTTGTGAAGCTGCTTCTGCAGCAGAAATGTCTGTGATCGCCACTGCTGCCTGGATGAAGATGCTACAGACTGTGAGAGGATCCAGAGTTGTTTGGAGCCAGTTTCGCATCCATCCCTGGTGGTGTTGCAGTTTGTGTTTGACCTGGCAGCTGTGGGCTCTCTTCTCATGATCTTTTTTTCAGTAGGGCAGTCACACACGTAGAGCTGGTGCCCCCTGCTTGAGCCAAGGGGGCTCTGGCTACAGTTCTGTGCTCCCCACAGCCCCAGAGCTGACCCCAGGACTATCGGTGGCATTCAAAGTCTAAACATACCGGCTGTGTGGCAACATTCCTCACAGGAACTTCACTTTAGCATTAGTATCGACAATAATTTGGCACAACAGATGACAAACTTCGTTTGTAAAATGAACAGCTTTTTCTCTTTAGAGTATCTCTTGGTTTGTCTCTAGAACCTTCTCAGTTTCTCCCCATCTCTCCTCCCTACCACAGCGAGTGCTGTCAGCACCCCCTGGTTTCCAAACCAGAGGTTTGTAACACTCATTACCTCCCCCAGATCTTCATGTTAGCAACGAGCAGTGGGTAACTCTCTGTTTGCCCTCTAAAGCCAAGCCTACCCCAGTGCAAGCTTGATGGCATTTACAGCCAGGTACGAGCTGCCACAGGTATCTTCAGTATCCGGAACAGCCCGATTTCAGTCACGTCCAAGCAGACCTACCCTCCCCACAGCCCTTGGGTGAACCACATGCCAGCCACTCTTATTTCAGTGCCAATCCTTTGCTGACAAAGGACATGGAGTTAGGATCCTGAAGCAATTTCCCAGGTATTGATTTCCTCTTAGCTATACCTGCCCCAGTCTCCATGCCATGCTTTAAAAAATCGCCCGTCTCTTCCAGGTGCACAACATAACAGCTTCAGATAAGCTGAGCAGTGTGTGAAATGGTCCCGCTCACCTTGTGGGGTTGAAACTAATACAGTCAGAAGGAACTCATCAAATGGAAAAAAAACCATTCTGTGTTCTCAGCTATCGAAAGCTTTTTGGCACTTGTCTAAAATGTCACACAGGGTGGCTGTTGGTCCCTAAGTTGCAGCGAGCACCTGACTCCCAAGAGAACCCCACACAGCTGTTCCCTCTGGTTTGTTTTCACTTGAGAGGTGGGGTGGTGACTAACTTGTGGCAAACGCCCTAATGGTAAATTAAACAGAACTGCCTAAGACTAAAAGTTATGGGGTTTCGCCTGGATTTGCCATCACAGAGTTAGGATGGAACCCGTTTTGGTTTAAGTGTCTTATCCCAAGTGGCAGAACTCAGGCACATTGCAAAAAGTTCATAATCATTTAATTGCAGCGTTCATTACTGCTGTGTTCACAGTAACTTTCATTTCTAAATTCTTTGTAAAAGTCCAGTCATTTCTGTGGAAGGCAAGCAAACTAAAATGAGATGAGAAAGACAAGATGTAGCCTGTGCTGCCAGTTCCTTCTAAGGAAGAAGCAAAAAAGCCAAAACATCAACCCAGCAGGTGTGGTGAGATTTGCCATTAGAAAATCATACTAGACTTGGTTTCTCCTTCTTGGAAGGATAAAGTGCTGAGACTTGGATCTTCAGATCCTCCAGACTGAACCCTTTGAACATCAATAGATTTCCTGGGGAGAATTTTCCCTTGAGGAATTCAAATTGGTAGGAAGCCAAATACAAACATTTATCAAAATAATCTCAAGGAAGGAGACACTCTGGATGAGAGCACTGTTTGCACTCTGCGAATGAGTCTGAAGCAGGGGATCAGATTAAAAATAGACAAAATAAATCAGAAATTCAAAATGTGCAAGAAGTGCTGTCAGAAAGGAGTCTCATGGTGTTAAAAGCCTGCTTGAAAAGCCTACTTAATCTTCAAACATTAACTATCCCTGAGCCTGTAAAACAGAGCAAATGGCAGCAGCCTGTGAGATGTACATGTGTCAGGAGGCCCAATGGGCTCTGCAGGTGGGATCCATTTATAGAGCCTGTACCTGTCTGGCTCTATTTATTTCCTAGCAGAGCTCTGGAGCATTTCAGCATCACGCAAGTGAACTGCCAAGAGTTTCAGCCAGGCGTCAGCACGTTACACTCAGCTGCAGGCTTGAGAGTTACTGATTCCTGAATTTCTGGCTCTCTAAATACCATCTCTTTCCTCTTCCAACCCTGGCAGACACAGCTGAGATGCCAGCAGTCAGTGTCAGTAATTAAGGAGCTCATCTTTGATCTTACTGCTCTCATTTCAGTTTGGAAAGGAGCCTTGGCTAGAAGGTTACATAGCACATTACAGCCAGAATCGATGAACAGGGAGAGGCAGCTTCAATCCTTTGAAAAGTCTCTGATAAAAACCAGAATATGAGTGAGATGTTATTGGCATCGAGAAGACAAAATGTGGTTTATGGAGAGGGAATGAGGAAGGCTGTGTTTCCAATAAGGGATGAGAAATGAATGCAGTTGTGAGTAATTTTTATCTTGGCTGAATACAAATATGCAACCTGAGGATGACAAGGCCTTGGAGCACAAGGATCTCACGTTCAGCCAGTGGTAATAAAGAGGCCTCACTGCAAACACGTGCAGGAAATACCGCAATGCTAACCAAAGAAGAAATGTAGAAAGGACGAAAAAAGCCAAGGATTATTTGGATTTGGAGAAAGACTTCTTGCCTGAGCATTGTATCTACTTAGAACTAAGTGCTGACAAAATTGCCATGTCCACTTGTTGAATCAATTTTAGCTTTGAAACCCACTTCCATCTGGTAGGCTTTGGAAAAATCTTACATTTTTTTTAATAAATAGCTTCCTTTTTTCTGTCATTTCACAGTCAGGTGCAAGGAGTGGGTCAGTGTGATGCTGGTGGAAGGTGGGAAGCCACAGCGGGCTGATGGCACCACCTGCTTGTGGCCCTTCTGACCTGGTCTGGAGGGTTTGGCAGCCTTGGGGTGGAACAGAGGGGGAGAGAAGGGGCAGGAGCTGCCTAAAAGCTGCACATTTCACCTGTCTGCTTCTACTTGGAGTGAGTGGTGCCCTTTGTGTTGGGGAAAGAAGAAAAGGAATTGTATCTACAATGGTTACAATGCCTGAGTCTGTTTTTCCCTTTGCTTGCAAACTCCATCTGCAAGGACTAGAGCCTCTGAGAAGGTGTGTGGAACAGCAGCACCAGCACATTCAGTGTGCTGGTAGTACTGGGAAGACTTTAACCTGTCTGTTAATTGTTCTGAAAAGATCCCTCCTGACATTTTCAAGAATTATTTCTTCCTCCTCCATGTTTTTTCATCCTAAATAGTCAGTGTTTGGGAGCTGAAAGGGTGAAAGGGCAGATTTTACTGCTTTCCTGAACTCTGGCATTATCCCTTAGATACTCACCAGGGGCAGAGAAAGCACTATTTAAGAGTAATTTTTCTCTTTGGATTTTTGTGCCAGGAGAGTTTCTGTGTACAAGTGTGTCTGGCTTCTGCCACTCATTCAGTAGTGTTGTCCAGTTGTCTGTAAAGCCTTCTGCACTAAAAAGCATGAAAAAATTCTAATCCAATTGCTGAAAATCTTTGAAATTGTTATAATTAATATCCATTTAATTCAAATGCTTGATAACAGCCTAGAAAATCCCTTTATTACAAATACCATACCTTACTTCCTCAGTAGATAAGTAACTGATTAGGTTTTCCCCAAAGTATTTAAAGTCTCTGGTAATAAGGCTCTGCACTGGCACTTCTGATAGTTTAGGGTTAGGAAAAGGGCAAAACAAATCAGATTCTTTAAATACCACTAACAAGCAAAACGGAGCCCAAGCCATTTTTCCCTTTGTAGGTCATCTTAGCGAGACATCTCCAGTTCAGAGCTGGAAACTGGATGGGACATTAAAAATAAAAACAAAGTCCCTGTCAAGTGCAAAGCCAGAAGCACATCTTAATTGTTGCTGCCAGAGTATGTCAAGGGGGCAGATGAAAACCCTGTGGATAAAGAGAAACCCAGCAGGTTAGTAATGAAAGGCCACATTATTGATGGTGGGATTAAAACACTCACATGGATTTAGTGGGGGGAGTACATTAACCCTGAATTGTAAAGGCCTGGGGTGCTTCTGCCATGGGCACCCAAACAGAATGAGAGGACACAGCCTTAAGCTGCACCAGGGGACATTTAGGTTGGACATAAGGAGGGATTTCTTCACAGAAGGGGTGATTAGACATTGGAATGGGCTGCCCAGGGAGGTGGTGGAGTCACCATCCCCGGAGGTGTTTAAGGAAAGACTGGACATGGCACTTAGTGCTCTGGTCTGTCTGGTAACGGTGGTGTTGTGTTGGACTCAGAGGTCTTTTCCAACCTCACTCATGCTGTGATTCAATGACCCACGGGGGTCAGCGCCCACAGGCTCCCACCGCCCACGGCACATGAAGCTGATCAACCGCAGGGGGGTTTTGGGAGGAACACAGCAGTGGAGCCCCCAGCTCCCTGACTGCCCCACGTATCCCAGGCCCTGGACCGCCCTTAGGCCACCCGTAGCAACGCGGAGCCACAGGTGCCACCCGGGGCAGTTGCCAGGGGCAGTTGCTGGGGTGGTTGCTGGGGATGGTTGCCGGGGCAGTTCCTAGGGATGGTTGCCAGGGGCGGTTGCCAGGGGCGGTTGCTGGGGCGGTTCCTAGGGATGGTTGCCAGGGGCGGTTCCTAGGGATGGTTGCCAGGGGAGGTTACTAGGGATGGTTGCCGGGGCGGTTCCTAGGGATGGTTGCCAGGGGCAGTTGCTGCGGCAGTTGCTAGAGATGGTTGCTGGGGCGGTTGCTAGGGATGGTTGCCAGGGGCGGTTACTAGGGATGGTTGCCAGGGGCGGTTACTAGGGATGGTTGCCAGGGGCGGTTGCTAGGGATGGTTGCCAAGGGCTGTTGCTAGGGATGGTTGCCAGGGCTGTTGCTAGGGATGGTTGCCGGGGCGGTTGTTAGGGATGGTTGCCGGGGCGGTTGCTAGGAGCGGGCGGTTGCTAGGGCCAGGGCCGGAAGCACTTCCAGCGGTCGGGAAGCCCTTCCGGGGCGGTGCGGGCCCGGAGCGGAGAGGAGCGGGCGGTGAGCGGGGCTGCCGGGGCTGTGCGGGGTTCTGCGGGCAAGGGCCACTGGCGTGGGGCAGCGCTGGCTCCACCATTGCCCCGGGAGGCGGGTGCAGAGCCCGGGGGGCTCGCTGGTCCTGCCGCGGCCGGGCGGCACCGCGGCAGCTGGGACCGGAGGGATGGAGGGAGGAGAACGCCGGTGTCGCCGCTCTGGAGCTGCACAGCTGCTTCTCCCACAGCTCGGGCACGGCTGGACATCCCCTTATCCCACAGCTGGGCTCCTCGGCCACGCTGATGGCCATGGATTCAGCGGTGCGGATAGGAATAGCCAGCAGGAATTGCCCAGGCTCCAGCCCCACAACTACTAAGCCATTTAAAGATTCCGACTTGAGCTTTTTTGCCTCGCCCTTTGACGGAATCTTTCATTGTGCTTTATTTCTTCCCCAAGAAGAAGCTAATAGATATTACTTGAGCTGTTCCCATGGCCTTGTCCTATGCTAATTATTTATGTAGTGCCAGGTGTTGAAGACGTCAGCTGGGAAACACAGCACAGCAAGAAGTAAGGTTGGAGTCCGTCCTGGGTGGTGCATGGCCCTGATCCTGGAAATATATTGATTATTTATAACAGGGCCTGGTCCTGAGCCATGGGGAACAGCCACATCCTCTTCAGTGCTGTCACTGAGCAAAGCAGGAGCTGCAGCCCCGAGGAGCCCCCTGGCTGGTTCCGTGGGGAGACGAGGGATCTTCCCACTCTTCCAGCTTATTCACTGCGTGTTCGACCACATGAATAAGCTGGAGGGGTCAAGGGCAGCTTCCTCTCAGGGTCTGCCGTAGGAATATTGGTCTTTAAATGCAATTTGAGAAGAACTGCCTTAAGTGTGGCCATGGTAAGGTGGTCTGAGGAAGAAGGCAGTTGACAATTTGTGGAGATGTTATCCAAGGAATAGGTGGTGAAACTGAGCGTCTCGGGAACAGGGAGGAAGGCTCCATCATCCAGGGACTTGTTGGGTTACGTGCAAGACAGAGGCTTTGGGCATTGTGTGAACCACTGCAGTTTTTTAAAATGGAGGAATTTTCCTGAGTTTGGTTCCACTGGTGGCAGGAAAACCAATGCTCTGAGTGTGGGTTGCCTGTACAAGCAAGGACACTGCTGTGCTAATTACATGGCTAATTACAGCAGTGTCCTTGCTTGTACAGGCAGCAGGTCTCCAGGTCTCCTCTGAGCGTATTTCAGGGGATACTGCATCAAATGGTGTTGGCAGCTGCTGCCAGCCTGTGAGAGAGCTTCTGGTGCTGGTTATGTCACCTGGATTTGTTAGAGAATTACTAATGTCCTCAAGGGAGGTGAGCTAGAAAAGGGGAAAGGAGGGGAGAGTTGTAGAAGATGAGGATGTAAATTTTTTGTTTTCATTGAGTCTGTTTCCTTTTCTGGTTTATCTCTGTGTGTTGTGTTTCAGGTTTGCGAAGCGGGATTATCAGCCGGAGTTTGTCCTGAGAAAACTCCAGGTGAGGAGTGAAGGAACGTTGCTTCATGCTGTGTTTGAGGACAGGGACGGGCAACAATAATGTTTTCAAAAGATACCCAGATGACATAAATGCGACTCAGAGGTGTTTCTTTTTCTTGCTTAGGAACTGCTGCCTTAGTGGGTAGGGAGAAGGTGTGTTTTAAAAGGGAAAAGCAATTGGGGATGAGCCACATGCATGCAGGCTTTGTTCACAACAATGTGCAGCCTTTGGGACTGACTGAGCCTGCATGGGCCAACATGTGTTCTGGCTTCATGTACAGGTCCCACACAGCCCTTGCTGACTGGGTTTTAATCAGAATTTGAAACATTTTCCTGCACTGAAATACAGACCTGGACAGGAGCTCAAGAGGTCATCTATTCTTATTCCTGGTTCAAAGGCAGAATTATTTATACCCACACCCCATCCCAGGCCAGTGCTTATTTGCTCTGCTCTTCTGAACCACCAGTAGCAGGGATTCCATAGTCTCTCTATTGCAGTGACTAGCAGCCTGTGCCGTTGGAACTGTTTTCCTGTCTTAAAATTCAAAATAACATTCTGTACTTCAGCTGAAAGTAATTATTTCTTGTAATTTATATACGACTCTTTTTAGTATGTCACCAAGTGATATTTGCCTCTTACATGCAATGGCATTGAGTTGTTGATCCTCAAATTTATCAACTATAACTTTGCTGGAATTATACGCCAAGTTTAGCATCCTTCTGGACTGGGACACATCTGCAGATTGTAACAACCTCCTCCCAGCCTGAGAACTGCAGAGCCTGCTTCGGAGATAATTTCTAGGAGGCAAACTCAACATACAAACTCAGCTGACACACAAGCTTTAGTGACCCAGAGAATTGTAACTATCAGTGAGCGGTGCTGATCCAGGGAATGCACGCCGGGATCATCCAGGTCAGGAAAACTGAGTAGGGCAGTAATCACAGCTGAGTGTGATGGCATCTCAGACTAATTGGATTTCCCTTTGGGGACTTCCTGGGGCATACTCCAGCAATTCTGGCAGGAGAGATCTCCCTTGTTGTAAAAAGCCATTAGTCCTTTATAGAATGAATTGACAATTCCATTAGCAAAAGATGAAGGCAGGAAGAAAGGATGGTCTCATGGCTGAGAGGCTTGGGACCCAGGAGATCAATGTTTAACTCTGCCACAAACTACCTGTGTGACTATTTTAAGGTATATGGGGCTTAGTGTAACCAGCCACTAAAGCCACACTTAAATTTATACACATAACTCATTCCTCTGTCCTCAACAGCTCTATTTCTGTGTGGTTTAAGCAGTTGGGTTTGTGCAGCATCTAAAACAACAAGGCTGTGACCACATAGGCAATATAAGTAAAAATTAAAAGTAATCACCTTACATGCGTGATCAGCTTCAGGAGGAAATGTATTCTTGCTTATTAAGCTTTTTCCTTATTGTTTCATGGACATGGTTCATATTTTGTTTGTCTGCTCCTCACCCACAAATAGCCTAATACCAGCAGTTATGGACTATTTTTGTAGGCAGGTGACAAATTAAAATGCAGCTTTCATTTTCCTTTTTGTTATTGCTGGGAGCCTGTCATTTTTGGAGAAGAGAAAGCAAATGCCAGAAAGGATGATGCAAAAAAATTGCTCTGTATTTCCACCCTTGCAGTAACCGGTCTTCTTGAGAGCAGTAGAGGAGAAGGGTGCACTGACAATGGCTGCAGAGTTGGATTTCTCCCCACCTGAAATCCCTGAGCCCACGTTCATGGAGAATGTTCTACGCTATGGACTCTTCTTTGGAGCCATTTTCCAGCTGATCTGTGTGCTCGCCATAATCCTGCCCGTGCCAAAGTCCCACAAGACAGTGAGTAGTGCTCTTTAATATTGAAAGAGATGGGCAGAGTCAGAGAAAACAGGATGGGAGGGAATGTTGAGTAGCTAATGGAGACACAGCTGCCCCTGGGATTGATGACAGTTTCATTTTTCATTCTCTTTCCTTCCCTCTGGCTTTCCCACCTCCAGCTTTTGTCTTGTGGTTTACCACCAGATAGGAAAGTCAGGAACAAATACCTGAGCCAGGGTCTCTCTGAATATAAGTGAAAAAAGCAAGCTGAAGCACTGTCAAGGTGCTAAATGCATATGCTGTGTCTGGCTGCAAGAGAAGGCTTTGTCCCAACCCATATTGTCATCCTGCTGCTGATTTGCTTCATTAATTGCCAGGCAGGGCATCTCCTTTGCAGGGCTTGCCTGTCAGAAAATTACTCTGGTCTCTAGTTTGTGAGTGATTTTTGGAAGCAAGATGCAGGTGAAATTTCTGCTATATCCTAAAGCAGTTTTCAGGACTGACATCCTGTCTGGATCTCAAGGGTCCTTTGAGGCAGTTGGCATAGGAGAACGTGAAAGGGAAAGGTTGATGTGAGCTGTTCCTCTAGAATGAGGGATGTCCTGCATCTGCCTGGCTTTTCTCATGAAATAGAAAAGTGTCCTTGGTGCTGAGGACAGGTATTTCAGTGCTGGTGATCAGGCTGCAAGTTTGGTGCTTTGATACAGATGTTGTCTGAAGGCATATGGTATATTTTCAGTAACAACTCAGCATGAGGAGTTTTGTTTTCAGACTCTCTATTGCCATGTTTGCTCCCTCCTGTGCAGAGGAAGCATCCCAGGCCATGGAAATTTTCAGCCTGTTGGGGGAAGGGAATGCCTCAGGATGAGGTACAGAGTGAAGGATGAAGTTCATGACCCAATTTTTCCACCTTTAACTGCTGCTGTGGTGTGGTGCTGTCCTGCCATGGGTCATGCTCCCTCCTGCTCATCCTGCCACAGGAGCTGCAGCTCCCAGCAAGGAAATGAACAGGCAGTCGCTGGACACAATACGGTGACATTGCAAGTCTTAGAATCCTAGAACTATTAAGGTTGGAACTGACCTCCAGGGTCATCGAGTCCAACGTTTCCACTGTTGTTCTGCAGCTACCTGCACCCGTCTGTCAGAGTCCATGGTTTCCCCAATAAATTTTTGAGCAATACCAAGTAACCACATTCTTGAAAGCTGAAGAGAGTGAGAGCTTTGGTTTGGAGTGGGAAACTGGAGATCAGCCTCCAATTAAAATAATAAAGCTCAAGGACCTTCTACTTCTTACATTTGGAGGCTTGATGTTTGCATACTGTAGTTTTTATTTTCTCCACATATAAACTGTCCTCTTGACGTGCTGTCCATGTGACTGGTTTACAAGGCCATAAACACCACAGGCTGCCCCTCCAAATCTTGGGAATGATGCTTGAGTCTGGATAGGATGCTGAGGAAACTTCAGTGCCTTGGAGGCTTCAGACTTTGAAGTCTACCTTGGTTTGGACATTAGAAGGCAGCAGTGTTCACGTTATGGCAACAGCACTCTGCATCCCTGAGTAATAACCAGCTCCCTGGAGCCTGCCAGCTCCCTGTGCACTGATCATAGCCTTTGGAAAACCAGCCAAGTCTCCTTCCTCGGAAAGCCACACAGATGTGAGATGTAATAGCCCAGTAACTTGAGAGACGTTTGAACCAAGCTCTTTGATTAAAAGGATACTGTCAGGTGCTGCCTCCCCCTCCATTATCTGGAGCGCTGGTTTGGAAGCTTGAAACTCGCACGTCTTGCTCAGCCATTTTTTGTGTGTCCTTTTCCAGTTGGCACACTCAGGCTGAGAGAACCCAAGATGCTAAAGCAATATTTATACTCAAATGCATTTAATGAAAGGAGGCAATCTGCATGTGTGTGCTTTCTCAGAGGAGACTGGCGCTGTTCCCTTGTGTTTTCACAGGATAACCAGACTTTATTTCCCATGGCTGCAATATTATCTCTCATCTTCTCTGAAGGAAACAAGCAACCTAGCTAAGTATTTTGTTAGTCCAGGTGAAGAAGGCTTTGCCTGCGATTTCATCCCTGGATTTTGGGCTTTGTTTAGAGGCTCTGAACTTTATATTGTTACTACTGCTTTGGGGAATATTTTTTTGTCTTGCACATGATAGTGATTAATGTTTGGCAAAAACGCCTACTGACTGTTTCCATGCACCCTAGTGATTATATGTTATCTTTTCCTAATTCAAATAGTTTTCATTTAGTGTTGGTTTTCTTCTCGCCTTCAAAGTTTTTCTTCTCCAAAGCCTGTTTTAGATACTTAAGTTTTTAATGGCATCTCTGGTAACAAGCTGTTTCTCTGCAGAAACTCACACTCATCAAAAAGCACATGCAGAAAGAGCAGAGATGATGCTGCTCGAGTCTCATTAAATGTGGCCTCAGTTTGACATCAATGTGTTCTAGCAGAGATACCCAGCACTTGTTTCCTCTGGCTTATACTCAAATCCCCAAAGCAACCTGTCAGCAAATGGTAAAAAAATAGTTATTGACTGTTTCTTAATTGATTCTTGTAGGACTCAGACAGTTTTGAGCCTAAGAATTCAGAGACGGTGAAGAAGCCAAAGGCAGCTGCTCCACAGATAAACAAGAAACCCAAGAAGGAAACCAAAAAGAAGCGATAGAGGTGTGACTGATGAGCCTCCAAAGACCAAATAACCACCTATAATCATGCTTCCTCAGAGACAACATCAAAGGCAACTAACTCTGTTAATGGTTTTCCGGCATTGCCATGTTTTACTTTTCAGGGGCAAGGGAGAAGAAACTGAGAAAAGTGGAAGGGTTGGGGTTCTGCCATAGATTTCTTACAAGCAAAGAGAACTTCACATATCCAGGACTTCATTTGACATGATTAATGTGTCAGTCACCATTAAAGTGACTTCTTGCAGTTCTGGTGAGTAGAGAGGGCTGTTGTCCTGGCTCCTCCATGCTGGCTGGGATTTGTAGTAAAGTCCCTGTGGAAAGTGGAGCATGGGTTTGCTACTTTGGATACTGGTTTGTGTTGTGTTTTTTGAAGGCAGAAGGATCAAATGGATCAAGAATACCACACTGCACAGCTTTGTATTCATCTCTGTTGTCATCTAGTCTGAAATACGTAGCTGCATTTTATGGCTTAATCATAATGCATTTGTCATATTCTTAATTCTTTAGGTAATAACTCACCAGATTCCAGACTACTGGAGATGAAAGCTTTCATTTCCCCAGCGTCGCTGCCTCTTGTTCCCCACCCATACACTCCTCCTTTCTACTCCCACCTTTGAAAGCAGGTACATTTCAGGGAACTGAGGCTGTGGTGGGGATTGCGATGACTGCAAGAATCGGGAAACAATTTGATTCTGGAAGGTGCAAACGTAATGCCTGTGCTAGTGGAGTTGTTCCTGGAAACTTGGGAAGAACAGGCACTGCATGCTGGAGGAGAGCTGCTGAGGTGGGAGTCTGGGAATGGTGCACTGGTGGTGTATCAGCCAGCACTGCCTCACAGTGCCGTGGGTAAACCCTCCTGCCAGCTGGCTGATCCCTGACCATGGGCCCTCTTTCAACACAGCTGGGGTTCATTGCACTTGCAAATTCCCTCCCAGCCTTCCCTGCCACAGTCTGCTCCATCTCCTCTGGCTGAATTCTTCCTGAGGGTAAATACGTTCCCAGCCGGAGGAGATGTGGTATTTTAAGATCCAAGGGGTGGCAGGCTGGCTGTGTATCATGGCTGTATGGCAGGAGACACAGACACTGTGTCTGTCAGGCTCTGGCTCTCCAAGCCCAGGGACAATCCCGTATTGGATTTAAATATGGCTAGACAGGACTGGAAGGAGATAGGTGGTGACGTAGCCACGGAGTCTCTGTAGGGCAGCTCAAGCTTCCTGATGCCAGCTCAGATCTTGGTTTGTTTGATCAGGAATGAGTCAATGGGAGGAGAACCTGCTCTCTGAGGCGCACCCAGGGCTCAGAGCGGCTTTGAAGGAAAGGTTCTCTCTGTCAGGGCTGCAAGTCTGTGATCCTCTTTGCATACACAGAGTCCCATCCTCGAGTCACAAATGCCTTGTGAGTCCAGGTGTGTGTTCATTAACAGGAGGTGAACAACACGTTTGCAGAAACCACCAGTGCTGAGAACAGCCACGTTCTCTGCTCACTCTTGCTTTTGGTGGGGATGACAGATGGATCCCAACACCAGCGTGACTCTGACTTCCCTGCTCCAGGCTCTCTGCTTCCCTTAGCCAGAATGCTGACACCAAGTTGCACTTCTTAAAATCCAGCTTGGAGTTCTGCTTCAAATTCTTCTTTTTTTAATTTTTTTTTTTTTTTAACTACATGAAGGCAATACCAGGAGGACAGAACAAAGCATAGGAGACACAAGCACTCTAAAATTGCTTTAAGTTCTTCAGTACAAAGAAATGCTACAAAAAGTTCCCACGCAAATAACAAAGAACAGTGTTTGTGCCATGAGTTTCCATGATGGACCTGTGCTCTGTCTCTGATCTGCAGGGCAAAGAAAAGCCCTGAGTAGGTACTGCAGATCACTCTTGCCATTTTAATACATGAGGATGGTTTTATGTAAATTCCAGCTTTCTACAGGTTACCTAAAGCAGGGGGTTAATGCTTTAATGGAATCACAGCACACACATTATCCAAAGTACAGAGTCACTTCTACAGCTCAGAACCAGTTAGCAGTGGGCACTGTGTGGCTGTTACCTGAAATAGCAGCCACTACATCAATGTCTACATCCAGCTATTTGCAGGCTGGCTCACTCATTGCTCAGTAGAAATCATGGGTGTTGGGGTTTGGTTTTGTTGGGGGAAGAGGGATGAAGATGAATTCCCCAGTCTGTTCCTGACAGCTGTATACCTATTTGAATGCTCTTGTTTGCTGAATTTAGAGTATGTAGAGATTACCAATAGCCCATGTATATTAGTTTCTCTTGAAATGTGTAATAAATACTATCAGAATCTTTGTTTAAAAAGAAATCTGTGTTTAAAGTTGTGCTGCCTATTCCCTCACACACACTGTGAAAGCTGCCAGAACTCCCAGAGTATAGGAACACAGGGACATAAATAACTTATTCATTAAAATGATCCATTAAGGGAAATCCTTTCAGATCCTTTAATCTGTGAGAAATTGGTTAGTTAATACTGTCAGGCATGTGTGCATCTGTATCTGCGTTTGACTTGGAAGTGGCAAACTATCTCGCAACACAGCTTCACCTTCCTGGAAGGAAGGAAGGAGGAAGCCATCCAGTGACTAAATCAATTTGCCTCCCATGAGAGGTTTTTGGCTTCAAGAGCCCCCATGAAGGTAGCCATAATAAAGGCATCATTTGTTAATGCAAGCAGGGGATTAGATGGGGATTCAGTAGGCTGGTAGTGGGGATTTTCAGGAGCCCCTCGGTGTGTGGCTGGAGCTCACGTTTGCATGGCTGGACCGTGGGGCTGTCTGGTGGCTCTTGTGAGCCGCAGTGAGACTGGCATGGTAGCCAAGCTCTGGCAAGTGTTTGTTGGTTTTTGGTAGCCAAGCTCTGGCAAGTGTTCGTTGGTTTTTGGTAGCCAAGTTCTGGCAAGTATCTGCTGGTTCTCTCACTAGAAAACCAAAAGAGAGAGAAGGATTAGTGTGGCGACTCCTTTAATTCCCATGCACTTTTCTCCAGGCTGTTTTGTAATTAACATCCCAAAGGGAGCTGAAGACCTCATAAAGTCAATTTTATTGAAGGGGAGGTTTTCAAAGGTCTGTCTCCAGCTACCTGCCAGTAGGCAGCAGCTCTGCAGCCACACCTTGCTCTGCCACCCCAAAGCCTGGAGCTGGCTGAGGGCTGGATTTCCTCTGCCAATGTGTGTGATGGAGTTCCTGTCCTTCAGCAGGACATGCCTCAGCTCTGAAGAAACATGGCTGGGAGTTGGGAGTTCTTTCCTCTGTTTTAGATCACGTTCAAGCAGCTCTGCCTCTCTGGCCACGCTCATCTCTCATGGCGTGGTTGTCCCCTGGAGCTGTCCCACGCTCACAATGCATCCTTGTGCTCCCCCAGTGCCAGCAGCACAATCCCTTGAGACGGGCTAATAAGTAGCTCGTGACTGGAGTTCCAGTTCACATAGTTCAATTAAATCCCTGTTAATCTTGTTCAGACCTAATTTACTTTCATTCTCATACACACGCCTCTCTCTGCTTCAGAGAGATTCTGGTGAGGTTCCCTGCCGACAGGACTGACGAGCCCGAGGCCATCAGGCACTGATGTTTGCAGAGCAGCCCCCTTGTCGAGTCAATAAGCTCAGATTATTTCCCAGCCTGTCATGAAGAATGAAAATACTCCTTCAGTGCCTGGGTTTAGGGAGGGTCAGGATATCTGACAGTGCTTGAGGAGATGATGAGCAAGCTGTACGAGGGGAGGACCTGCTCAGTATCTCTGTTTCCCAGGGCACTGCTCAACCATTCCCCAGTGTGCATGTGTTAATTTTTGGACAGCTGGGAGCTGGGCTGCTGGACTTGTCTCCCGGGAGCATCTCTTCCGCATTGATACTTCTTTCAGGCAGAAGTTGTGTTGTTCACAGCCTGTGGCCTGCAGGGATTGAGAAGACTGTATTGATTTAGTTGTTTGTTTATTAATCTCATGAGGCCTCAGAGACTGACTGCAGTGAGAAAATGGGATGACGAATAGAGAGTGCTGGAGTACAGAGCATTGCTGTGTGTTTGATGATTAGCTTGATTGCTGGCCTTGGCACTGGGAAGGGATCTGACCGTCCTCTTCCTCATGCAGCCATGAGGGATGATTCGGTTGGGAAGCATTCCCTTTCTTCCTGGCCGCAGACATGGGCTGTAATCAGTGTTTGCATTCCTTCTCCGGTTGACAGTCACTGCAGGTCCAAGGTCCAGCTCTTCTCTGGCAGTTTGTGGCTTTTGAGCAGTGCTTTGTCGGGGTGTTTTCTGGCTTTTGGTACCCAGGCCAGTGTGCAGTAGCTGCTCCAAATGTCCCTTGCCTGGGGCTGACAATTGCAGGGCAATGAAATCGGCTTCCTGCCTCTCCCTTGAAAATCAGCTGATTTTCCGCTTTTGTTATGATTCTTCCCAATTTGTGGCTTTTCTGTCACCATAATTCCCTCCCATGCCCCCTCTTGTTGCTTCCAGCCTGTAGACTCATGTCCACTGCAGTTGTTCTGTCCTTTTAGACAGTGCCAGTGGACATCACCTACTGTTTTCAAGGACTGAGACAAAGAAGGAGCAGGTGGAGGAGCATCCAGGATGGAGAAATCTTTGGTAATGATTTTTTGAGCCAGCAGATGTAACTGCTGGGGAAGTAATTTTCCCTGCCTTGGGAGCCCCGGGTACACCCACACAGTTGTGCCAAGCACATCATCCCCCTGAGCTATGAGGAGCCAAACCCATCACACACTACACTTCCAAGCTCGTGATAAGTGAGTGCTCTGGTGCTGCATGTGCTCCCCACCTCCTGCTCAGATCCTGCTCCTCACCAGCACACGCAAGATTTGTCTTGTGCAATCCCAAACCTCTCACAGTGCTCGCTTCCGTCCTTGTAGCTTCCCTGGTTTCATTTAGTGCCTGCAGGCCCTGGTGTGGCTTTGATGCCCCTTGCACCCTGCTTGCCATCCCTGGGAAACCGCAGTCCAGGTGAGGACTCAGCAATGCAGAGCAGGGGGTTGGAGCACAGAGGCTGACAGGCTCCTCCATGGTTTCAGTCCAGCCTTTCTGGCTGTGGCTACAAGGTAAACCTGCTTTGGGCCACATCTGCTGTGCTTTTAAAAACATCTGTTGCCTGGTTAATGTCTCTGTGGTGCATGAAGAGCTCAGGTCCCCAGTGGGGGAGCTGTGGGTGGAAGGGTTGAAGGGCTCTCACTTCTCCCTATCTCCAGCTACAGGCAAGGAGCTGTGTCCTTAGCACTGTGCTCTACAGGAAGCCCTATTTGCACAGCATTCCTTTTTTGTGAAACCTGCACTCTGGACATCTCCATGTTTCCTGCCAGAGGCTGTCCCAGCCTCTGAGCTGCCACCTCTGTGTCAAGTTCGGTCAGTCCCAGTGCATGGACTGGGGCGGTGGAAGGCATCAGCAATGGCCTGAGACATCTCGTATTTTGCCCAAGCTACAATGCAGGTGACCCTGGCTCCAAGGCTTGTTCCTGCTGCCTTCCCTTTGGCTGCTGCTTCTGCAAAAGCCATCCCAAGCTTATAAATTCACCTTGCCATGAGCCAAAGTCCAGAGTACGATAGGCACCGTCGAGCTCTCGCAGGCAAAGCCACTCTCACAGCTCCAGGAATCAGCTCCAGACGTTTCCTCCTGTTATTTGTGCCTCAACTCTGGCAGCACAGGCAGGAGCCACGCTGGAGCTGTGCTGCTGGTGTGGAGCTCGTGGGGCCACATCACTCTCTCTTGTCCACGCTGTAGCCAAAGAGCCGGACTGTGGCTGCTGGGATCTGTGCAGGAGAGGGTCCTCATGGCTGTGGTTCCCACAGAGCAGCTACTCCTGATGCTGTGGTGGCTCCTTTGGTGGCTGAAGCAGATGTCCCCCAGTGTCAGGCCTGGGCAGGAGGAGCAGATTTTGAGAGAAGCCACAAGCAGTTCTCATCCCTACCTCCCCCCTCGCTTAGCTTGCTTTAAACTGAGCACAGATCCAAACGTCATATGGTTTAAGTTTTTCAGATTCAGACTTTGGCCTCCTTCGCCCATCCCTCGCTCAAAGGACCAAGACTGGATGATTAAGGGGAAACACCCTCATGTCTGCTCCGGCTCTGCTTGCTCAGGCTGCAGGCGGGCCAGCAAGGAGCTGGCTGCTGGCAGGAGGGAACGTCACAGCCCTGGGGCAGGATCGCCTGGATGTGGCTTTTAGAGCTCTGCACCAGCCAGCCATCCTCTCCTCCTCTGCTACCAAACCACGCCAGAACCAGGGCTGTAAATCTCATCTGGATGAGCTTCCATGAGTTTTTCTGAATTGCTCTTTTCTATGGATACTAAGACTGGCCAAAAAAGCAGAATTTCCATGCTGGGAGATGCCAACGTGTTGTGTGTGGCTTTCATGCTGAGCTGAGGCAAGAAGCAAAACATGTCAGATTTTTGCCCAAATGAGCTATTCCAAGATACTTAATTCAGATTGTATCGAAGCATATTTTATCAGTCAGAAACCTGACAGGAAATGTTGTGTCTTTATTGACCATGCAGATAATTTCAGCCCACAGCTGTTGAACTCAGTGCCTCCTTATTAAATATTTGCATGTCACCGAGTCAGTGGTTTCCCCGCAGCCCTTTCCCCCAGGGAATTTTGCAATAATACTTCCTGGCTGGGGCTGAGGGCCCCTTTTGCACAGCAAATTGTCACCACACTGAGGGACACAACAGGTCCTGAGCCCTCCTGGTAATTTCTTCTCAGCTGCCCCTTTTTATCCCATAACCTGCAGGATGCTGGCAATCACTGCTCAGCTCCTGCAGCCCTGATGCTCAGTGTGGGAGAGATTGGCCAGAATGAGCATTTCCAGCATGAAATATTGCCAAATGGCTCGTGCTGCAGGGGTTATTCTGGTCAATCCCCCTTAGTAAATCAGCTCCTGAGCTGGGAACGGCAGCTTCCTTAACGGGGCTGATGGTACTGATCATTTCCCATCTCACACTCACTATTTGCAGGGCTGTAAAGCTCAGTGATCGTAAAATCTCAGGGCAAGAGCCGTGGCTGCCTTTCTCTCTGTCCAGCATCTCAAACACAACCATTATATTATTAATAGTAATAATTCCTGCAACTATATTTGGAATTTTCAGTGAACAAAGTGCAGCCTCAGGAACAGAGTCCAACAGACAAAACTTATTCACGCGTGCCAAGGGGATGCTTAAAAATAAAGCTGGCCGGAGATGAATAGATGTTTTGTTGTAAAGCCCCAGTTACTTTGGGGAGGTCAGGGCTCGGATCAAATACTGGACCCAACAAACACCCTCTTACCTCGCTGGAGGATTTCAGGAGCCCTGTGGTGCAGTTTGATCTTCACACCTGGAGGGGGAAGGAGCCACATACTTACTCATGAGCATGACAGCATCTGCCCACAGTAGCTCTCATTCTTCTTGTTCCTGATGAAACTTGCAGAGAGGTCAGCAAGAAAACACAGAAATACCTGAGCATGTCTTCATTTCTTTTTAAAGTATCATTTCAAGACGTCCTGTAATAACCGAGCCACTCAGTGGTACTTTTGTTCAAATTGAAAGTATCTGGTTTTCAGTTTCTGTAAACCTCTTCCTCTCTCTGGGGCAGGTTTTATCAATGCTATTTAAAAGTGAAGAATCATACCAAGAAAACAAGTTTCGGACAAGAGAGTGAAATCTCTGGTTGGGTTTAAAAAGTAATGATTATGCATGAGACTGTTTTAAGACAAATATTTGGAGTGAGGCAGGAGGCAAAGGAAAGTGGGTGGCCAGGGGTGTCTGCCAGGCTCAGGACCTCACGTCTGAGGAGTGTCTTGAGGTGTGCTGGGTTGCTTAAGTGGTCTTAAATCGCAGCATCACCAGCACTGCGTGTTTAATGTCAGTCCTGTGAGGGCACATTCCAGCATCTGAGCCCAAAAGATAAGAGTCTGGGTTTAGAGAGTGTCTGTTTGTAATTTTAGATTCGCACATTGGCATCATCTTAGAAGAAGAGGTTGTGCCGTGGACTTGGACTGGCGTGTTGAAAGGCACAGAGCTGTGGGTGTTTGCCTTCCAGCAATGGGCCGGTACCGCCAGAGATGGAAACTCCGATTGGGAGGACAGCCTGGAGAAAAGAAGTTGATTGCAAAAGAGAAAAACAAAATACAAATATTTATAAGTCATAATTGCATCTTAGATTTGGGTCTGGATCCAGAAGAGGCTGAGTCATCCTCACCAGCTCACCCGGGGCTGGAGCCAGGTCCCCGCTCCCCCAGGGTGTTCTCCCCTCCGGCAGCGCTCCAGGCCTGTGGAGTGGGTGCTCCTGGGACAGGGAAGGACAGGGAAGTGTCCCTGTGTCCCTGTGCAGCACAGCAGGGAGAAGCTGTGGGGCTCCCCGAGCATTGGTCTGACCCCTCTTTTTCCTGTTCTGCCCATATGGGTGAGCACAGCAGGACCGGGACTGCCCCACACCACCGGGTTAGTTCATTCGTCCCACATGGGTGAAGAATCCTGCCCTGCACATCCCCACACAGGCTGAACAGCAGAGCGGGTGAGCTAAGGACTAACACCCCCCAAGCGTCAGAACAAACCAGGCTGTGGTTGGATGCTCTGACACGGAGCAGGCAGGGTTGGTCCCCCAAAACACACACGCCACGGGTGTCCGGGGAGCCCGGCCGGCCTCACCCAGCTCTGGGAGGGAACCGAGAAGGAAAGCGTCCTCTGCTCGGCTGGAGGGACCTTATCAGCGTCAGCTCCTCCCAGGGAAGGGCCCCTCACAATGTGCTGGCCACGGCTGATGGATCGGCGCGTGCATGACTCCTTGTTCCTGGTGACTCATGGATTCGCTGGCCTTCGCCAGTGTCATGGGAAATATTTTTTAATAACTCAAAAGGCGGAGGGGAGTGGGAAACAGAAAGAAAAACTCCACCACGTAGTTCTCTAAAACTTGTTAAGTTCCCAAATTGCTCCTGAAGTGTCAGATCTCGCTCAGAGTAAGGAGGGTTTTGGGAAAACCCCCGCGGAGTGGCTGCAGGGTTGGTCGGAGGGGTGGGCAGGGATGGCAGAGGTGGTGCTGGCTGTGGAAATGCACAGGTCACTGGAGCTGGCCAGCAGCCGAGCGTGCCGGATAGAACAGCCAAATGGGGGTTTAAGGAGCGGACTGCCTCACCCCCTTTCTTCCTGGACGATAACGTGACAGGGAACACTTCAGTGGATCGCCAGTGGGGGAGGTGGGAGGGCTGCCAGCGCCGCTGAGCTGGTCGGGCAGCCCCGACGGGCTGGATGCAGGCATGGGGCACCCGGCTGAGCCTTGAGCCCGTGTGAGCAGCCCGGCACTGCTCTGTGCCGGGGGAAAGCTGGGCATTCCCCACCTCCTACTGCTGCTGGAAGGGGAAGGTGCTGAGAAGCCAGGGAAGGGATGGCTGGAACTGTTCCCGTGTGCCCACCTGCCCGAGTGGAACTCAGGGACACACACAGATGAGGGGGTGATGCTGCCAACAGGGGACTGGGCTCCCCAGGAACACCCACAGCTCCACTCTGCCTTGTTTCGGAGGCCGGCACCGGCTGCAGGGGCGACCGGGGTTGGGGGTTGTTAGCCCATAAACGGGATAGATGGCCCAGCGGAGCACAGACACCGCTGAGTGCCTGTGCTGCCTCCAAAGGGCCCCAAAAGTTCCCCGATTTCCCAGGGAAGCCCAGGACATGGTTTATCTTTTCCTGCTTTTCTATCTGAAGTGTTGCCTCCTTCTGACTTCAGAGAAGGGGGAACGTGGGTTACAGCCCTCTGGGAAGGCCAGGTGTCCCTCCTGGGGATGGGGAGGTAGAGAACGTGACAAAACAGCATTTCCACTGCAATTCGCCGTGTGTTTAAGCTGTTGAGTAAAGCGAACCGCAACCCATCCGGGTTTCAAGCCTCCTGAAAATCACTTTTGTGTTACCAGCTCCGGCTTCCAGGTGACACA
>VZRN01000342.1:882711-910503 GCA_013397935.1 Dasyornis broadbenti | reverse complement strand
GTGGGATGCCCGCAGAGGAGTCCGGCTGCTCGGCGGGGAATTGCCCGCGGTGGCGAGGGCTGGTTGTGGGTCCGATCGGGGATGCTGGCAGTTTGGCAAGGAGGCGGCGGGTCCAGCCGAGGATGCCCAGGCTGCCGTGGGGCAGCTGTGGGTCCAGTGGTGTGGGACACCCGCAGCCCGGAGAGCTATCTGCGAGTCCCCACAAGGATGCTGGCGGTCTGGCGCCGGGTGGCCGTGGGGTGGCCGTGGGTCCAGCGGGATGCACATGGTCTGGTGGGTCAGCCGTGGGTCCGGCTGGGGGTGTCACTGCCTGGCGGGGCAGAGCTGGGGACGAGGGGCTCAGGCGGGGCGGCCCCGCCTGCCTGCAACTCCCCTTTGTTGTGCTCAGGGGCTGTGGGGGACCCCCGGGAGCGCAGGGCGGGGACAGCCGGGCTGTATGTAGGCCAGGACATGAAATATTCATCGCCCCCCTGCTTTGATGTCTCGTGATCCGCTTCCCTTGTCGTGTTTGTTCACCGGTGGTTCTGGGGCCAGTGTCCAGCCCTGGTGGACCTGGCAAGTCGTGCCCCTCGCCGTGCCCCTCTCTGTGCCCCTTGCTGTGCCTGGCTGGCTCAGCTGCTGGGGGGCTGCAGAGCCTCGGCTTCTCCGATTTAAGTCTTCATTGATTCGGGAAGTTCCCCATCGCATCCTGGGCGATCCAACCCCCATGTGTGGCTGCAAGTGCTGGCAGTGGTGTGTCCCCACTGTCACAGTCTCCAGTGCCATGGAAGAGCATCGTGGCTTTTGCCCTGAGCCACGCTGGGGTCAGGATGAGGTTTTATCCTGCTCACTGCCCAGACAGGCTGTGCTGCATCCTGGTGCCACTTGGGATGGACACAGGAGGCAATCTGCAGGGATGAGGCCACTGCTCAGGGCTGTGTGCATAGGGACCGGCGTGGTAGGGGGCTGGCATCTTGTGGCACTGGTCCTGGCATGGTCCTCTCTCGTGCTGGACATCATCTCAGGGAGCTGTGCAGCCTCCTATGGGACCTGCTGGACTGAGTGGAGATCTGCTGCATCTCCCTGTGTTTTCCTCGCCCTGCACAGTGCGCTCTTCTCTGGCCATTCCTCGCCCTGGTGGCTGCTGTGGTATGTCAGGGCTCAGCCCTGGTATTGGTGCCAGGAGGTGACTCTGGTCCTGGTCCTGGTCCTGGTCCTGGTCCTGGTCCTGGTCCTGGTCCTGGTCCTGGTCCCAAAGATACTGAGCAGCAGTAAAGTCATAGGTGGCAGGGAGCTGGTTGTGCTGCCCTGTGTATGCCATGGCTGGTTGTCCTGGCTTCCCAGAAGTGATGAAATGGAAGGGACATGTTGTGACTGCTCCATGCAGCCAGGGGGTCCCCTCAAGACAGGTTCCACCGCC
Organism: Dasyornis broadbenti; assembly: GCA_013397935.1. Taxonomy (NCBI): domain Eukaryota; kingdom Metazoa; phylum Chordata; class Aves; order Passeriformes; family Dasyornithidae; genus Dasyornis; species Dasyornis broadbenti. Next base: position 909,104 of record VZRN01000342.1, on the reverse strand, counting down.
CTGCGGCATTAGGAGCTGGGGGCAGTGGAGAGTGCAGAGCACAGGGGTCCCTGAGGTGAGCTCCTGCTTGTGCAGCAGGGACAGGGACAGGACTGCCCAAATCCAGCAACACTCTATGAAACTGCATGAAGGTGGCAACAAAAGACTTTCCTTTCTCCTGCCCAGCTGGGCCTCCCTGAGGAGGAGGTGCTGGGGGTCTTTGTTGCTCTCCTCTCAGCCGAGGAGATACCCACTGCCAGCACTGACCGGTGTGAGAACCGAGCCGGTACAAACCTTCCCAAGACCCAGCCATTAATGATGGGAACCCAATTGTCCCTGCCAGGCTTGGAGACCTCCTCAGAACACAGTGACCCAACATGTGCCCAGGCCCCCCATGCAGCAGGTGTTGGTCAGACAGTCGCAGGGCTGTCCAGGAAGGCGTGAGGAAGGCGATATGCAGGAAGATGTCAGCAATCTTGCACTTTAAAGCAATATCCTTTCTGTCATTTCCACTGTGGGGCTGCTCCTGACACCTTTGCCATAGAGTTGCATCCTGGCTTACCTGTGCTCAGCCATCAGCTTCAGCTGGCTCTGGATCCAGCCAGAGCAAAACCTTGGCACTCAGTGTCTGAGCTGAGGCTCGTGTGCTGGCTCCCCGGGGAGCTGTGTCTCTGTAATCATTAGCCAGTTAATGCTTATTTATCAGGAAAGAACACCTTTGCTTGGGAGATCGAGGGTCAATTCTTACTTCCAAGCTTTGACCTGGCAGCAGCAGGGCAGGGGCTCCTCCAAACACCTCCTGGCTCTGCCAAAACAATCCAAGACAGGGTTATTTATGGTCTGCGCAGCAGCAGTGAAGGGAAGTCCAATGTTCCCTGTCTCGATCGTTAGTGGCCTTGCAGTGCTCCCTGTGTGATGGAGATGCCCTAATGATAGCTCTGCCCTTTAATGACTTTGTGACAGAGTGATGGAAAATCATGGAGGTTCCGCGGGGAGGCAGAAAGGGCCATCCCAGCCCCTGGCTGGGGAGCTGGGGGGTGAGACGAGGAGAGCGCTGCAGTGACTGACCAACCTGGAGGCTCTGCTGCAAAGACAGGAGAGTCCTTTTCTGCCTTGGTGGCACGGAGGGGACATCATTGATCCTGAGGCCGGTATGGCCTTTAGCAGTATGGGCAGCTCCTGTGAAGCAGCATCATTTCACTGGACTCACTGAGGTGAGGAGGGAATGGACCATGGAGCTTCAAAATCCCATCTGCCTCTCCCTGCTACTGGTGTAGGATCCCGCCTGGCCTTTGAAGTCATCACAGAGCTAAACTCTTATCTGATGAGACCTGAAGGACTTGGTCCACAACCTCTCATTTAAACAATCAGCAAATGCCTGTGAGATCTTGAAAGAGAAGAGGCAGGAGCAAGCAAAGAGCCTGTGCCTCCTCCCAGTGTGTCTAAGGGGAGGGAACCCACGAGCATCCCTGGGACAAAGCACTGGACTCCTGGCATGGCTGTGGGAAATTGGAAAGCCTATCTGAAGCGCTATTGTTTCCTGTACTGTCTATTTTGCAGCTCGGTTTCCAACTTGTTTCTTTATCTCTTGGAACAATTTCCCATCTGAGCTCACTTCCTCAGTGCTCCACATCTCACTCCGAAGCCAGCCTGGAGACATGTCCAGCGTGCATCCCATCGGAAACGGCCTTGTCACACAGCTGCACATCCCTGCACTGCTCCCTGCAGAAGGCAGCCCTTTAATCCCGTGCTCGGAGAGCAGCTCGGACCTCTGTATGGAAATAACCATCCATGCATAGCTGTTCCTGGGACAGGAGCGCGAGTTGTCACTGTTTCCAGTCCGAACTCCTCTTCCCGACTGCCTGTAGCTGTGGGTGGTGCAGTCCAGCTCCCTGGGGCTCATGTCTTGCTGAAGTTTCCACCCATCAGCAGAAAACATGCTGTGTGTCACGGGGCTGTTTTAAAGCCTTTGGTTCCTCATCGCTTAAATGGGCAGCAAACCGGGAGATAGTTCAGAATATCACAGAATCGTGGGGTGGTTTGGGTTGGAAGGGACCTTAAAGCTCATCTGGTTCCAGCTCCGCTGATCATCTCATTCCAGACTTGCCTAGAGTGTGCTTAGGAGGGGCACCCAGGCCCCTAGCTCGGTCCCAGGCTGGCACAGTGACCTCGGCCCTGGCTGCTCTGGGAGCCAGTGCTGCCATGCACATGGCCCTGCACACGCGCGCATTGCAAAGAAAACCCTGAAACAGATTTCAGGAACAAATGTGGTTTGAACCTGGGTCAGGAACCAGGACCTGCAAATCTGCGTGTTGCGCTGACTTCCCTTCAGGCTATGGATCTGCTGGCTGCTCTCGCTGAGGAGCGGGGAGGGGTTTTTGAGGGCTGGGGGCTGGCCAGCTGCCGGGGGCATCTGCTGCTGGGCAAGGAGGAGCTGGTCATGGATTTTAACTCAGCCCTTAAAAAAATCTGCCCGAGCCCCTTGATTCCAGGTAGTCTCAGTGGAGATGCAGCATCTGAAATATCCATAGGCTGGTGGGTGGGGTTGGTGGGCTTGTCTGGAAGAATGTGGGGAGCAGAACTGCCTGGGCATTTGAGGCAAAAAAGTAAGAAATGGGGCCCATGTGTAGTGAGCCTACCCTCACCTCACAGCCATGAGACCCACACCAGGAGGGCACTGGGATGGTTTTGGGGTTTGCAGCCAAGGGGGATGTGTGACACAGGGACATTTGTGACTTGGGCTGTGCTGTGGTTCTCTCCCTAAGCTGCAAGACTCGGAGGCCAGCCCTGAATTTCCCAACCCATGCTTGACCTGTTGTGGTCTCACACCTCTGACCCTGAGCCCTCTGTGCTGAGGATGGGTGGATGGATGGATGGATGGATGGATGGATGGATGGATGGATGGATGGATGGATGGATGGATGGATGGATGGATGGATGGATGGATGGATGGATGGAAACCTGACTTCATGCTTAACTTCCACCCAGCAAGGCTGCTCCCATCCTTCCCAACCGTGCTTGGCAACCTTGGCCACCAAAAACGTGGGCAGTGAGGGTAAAAGCCCAGTGCTGCATTTCCCCCTCCACCATGAGTGAGGTTAGCAAGTCCAGTCTGTCCTGAGCAATGTGTCCCCCTTCCCATGCCGCACACCAGTTTGGGTGCAGCGTGACAGGGTCAGGTCAGTGCTAAATTGATCCTAAAAATGTCTCGCCTTGGGTCACCTTTTAGCACTAATTTGGGGTTGGAGGTGTAGTGCTGTGTCTGGGTTTCACTTCTCCACCTTGCTTTCCCACTGCGTTCCTCAGTTTCCTGAAAAGCTGCTGTCAGAAGTTGGTGAGGTTTCACACGGAAGGTGTGCCTCAGTTTCCCCCTCTGCCAGCCCCAGCTACACTGCTCTACTGCATGCACCCCACGGGTAAAGCCTCCCCTTATGCAGGGTGAATAGAATCTGATCTCCAGAAAGCACAACCACCTTCCTCCTCCTCAGCTGCAGCTGCAGCCAGTCCCAGCAGCAGTGGGGTCGGGCAGTGCTGTCCTGGGCTTCGGATGTTCCTGGTGGAAGCATGTGCTTGCTGACTTATGCAAAAATATCGACACGAAAAGGCTGTTGGGTCACTCCCTGCTCAGACGGGCCCTTTCCTTCCTCTGTCCATCAGGCAAGTGCTGGTGGGGCCCTGCTGTGCTGGGAAAGGAAATGGGAATCAGTGATCCTTGGCACAGCTGAGGGGGAGCTTCCAGCGAGCACCCCGATGCACCAGGCAGGGAGGGTGGCATGGCATCAGGAAGGGTGCAGACGTAGGTGCAAGAGTCACTGCGACCAGGATGAGTTCCGTGCTCCAACGCCATGAACAGCTGAGTTTGGAAGTGTGTGGGGTGGGAAGGCTCAGGGTGCTGGGAGCAGTGTGTGTGGCTGGGGCTGGGCAAGGAGGGCAGCTGCCTGCCCACCTGGCTGCCCGCACAGTGCAGGTGTGCGGGGGTGCGTGTACACACTCATCTGAGCCCTCTGGCTGCTTTGGGGACGGGCACAGCTCCTGTGCTCTCGTGCCATGGTCCAGATGGGCTGTGCTGAAGGCGCGTGAGCCACAGGTGATGGGAAGCAGAGGAGACGCCCTTCATCCCTTTGTCCCTGCATCGCTTCATCCTGTGCCTGTAGGATGCGCAGCACAAGCGAGGGCTGCAGAGATGCCATGGGAGGGTGCAAGGTCCTCGTGTCACTAGCCACATCCACCTCGCCCATAGCCCATCTCTGTTCCCCACCACCACGGCAGTGAGCGGTGCCAGAGGTGTGTGGAGCCCGTCTCTCCACTCCAGGAGTGACAGGGATAAAAGACACCAGCTCAGCATTTTTCTTTGTTTTTCATCTGCTCGGGCTGTTGATAGTGAGCACCGTCTGGGGCTGCACATCCCAGCTGGATCCTCTCTGGCATGAGCATTGCGCTCACCGCAGGAACAGCTGGCAATCCAATGCAGCTTTTTGGGCTTGGAAATGCTTTTTGGGGCTGGCTGATCTCTGTTTGCCCCTCAAGACCCTCCCTGGTTGCTTCCTCTGACGCATCCTGAGCGATGCTTTGTTTTGGTGGTGCAGATGGGAGTGGCTGTGGGGACCAGCATCTCTCAGGGCTCTGTTGCCAATGGTGTCCAGGCTCTCCTCGGTGTTCCAAGGCTGGAGACACAGTCCCATGCTGTGATCACTGGTATGGGACCTGCTCCCGGTTCCATCCATGCCCACAGAGGTGTCAGCAGGAGTCAGTGTGCAATGCTGGAGGCTGATCCCGATCACCCAGCCCTGACCTGCAGCCACACGTAGCATGTGTGCATTAGGGCCGGTGGCCCCACGGTTCCCCAGAGCATGAGGCTTGTGTTGGGCATATGGCCCGGAGTCCCAAAGCAACTCAGGAACATAATCAGCATAAATTTGCTCTGTGGGATCCTGCTTATTTGTTTGAAAATGTTCAGGGGTCTGCAAAGGGGGAAGTGTTTGAAATCTGTGACAGAAGAGCCTTGGCCTCTGCTTGGCTTGTCCTTCATCCCCTCCCATTGTAGTGAACCCCAGCATGTGTGCTGCCAAGTCCCCGTCTCCAGCTGGGAGAAGGGCCATTCCCAGCTCCATGGGTTTGTGTCAAGGGTGCACATACCCACATACCCTCCCTGCATTTTCCCTTTTTATCCCCGTGAGTCTTTCAGTTCCTGTTCTATGTCAGGAGGGCTGCTGGGAGGTTTCCTGCCACGGGGGTCCTGCAGGACCCCTCAGCAGGGCTGATGGGGCTGTGGCTCTGGTCCTGGAGGGCCGATGCAGCCCCGGAAGCTCCTTGCCTGGCTGGACTGGATGGGCTGGTTTCTCTGAAAGTGGAAATGTTTTAGCAGTGACGCCAGCGTGGCCAGGGATGGTTGTAACTTGCTCAGATCTGGAGCTTTTCTGCCTCCTGCGTTCCTTGTCCCCTTCCTCCCCCTGCCCTGGAGATTTGCCGCCTGCCTGCGCTGCCGTCTCGCCCGGGTCAGAATGGGTGTGGCAGCCCTGGAGCCACGGCAGACGCAGGTGGCACCACTGTTTTGTCCCGATCTGAGCCACCTGTGAGTCACATCAACCTTCTGCTGCCACCTGCCCCTTCCCCAGGAGCCGGGCAGGGCACGGAGTGGGCTGGGTGCTGCCACAGCCATCCCCGGAGAGCACCCGGGCTTGGTGTTCACTTCCAGAAAGCAGAAGGAAACCACATTTCCTGGAGCCTGAGGCTGCCTGCGCAGGGAGAGGCACTGCAGAAATGGGGAACAGAAATCACCCCTCCTCCTCCAGGGGCCAGCTCGTGTCACCAGGTCTCCATCAGCCCCTCCAGCGGGGCCGGTCCTTTGTGCTGGTGCTTTCCCTGGAGGAGGATGGGAGCAGTGCTGATGTGGTGGGCCATGGGAAGCTGGAGAATTAGGTGGCAGGCAGTGGGAGCTCAGAGGTGCCACTGTGCCCAGGGGCTGATGTTGAAAGGGCACATTTTGAGGAGTGCTGAGCCAGAAGGCTGTTTTGGGGAAGCATTGCCCTGTGACTCCATGCGGTCCTGGTGGCCAAGAGCTCCAGCTCCTAGTGCCATTCCAGCTCGACATCAGTTTCCCTGCCCAGCATTGTCTCTTCCCAGCCCCACGGGCACTCCTGCCCTTGAAAGGATTTCCTTCCAGTTTCCTTCTCGTGGACTTGGCAGGAGGAGAGCAGTGCCCTCATCACCTGTCTGGGAGAAGCCAACTTCAGGTTAACACAGGCCAAAGGCTTTATGTGCATTGGAAAGCATTTGCTGGAGCTGGTTGGGCAATTCCTGGCTTTGGCTGGTGTCCTGGTGCTGGAAATGCAGTCTTGAGTCAGGCTGGGAGGCACTGCGAGGCATCCCTGCTCCAACCCAGAGCAGCATCAGCAGTCAGACTGCACAGCACCCAGCCAGCTTGGAGCATCTCCTGCTGGGGATCCCACCATCACGCCAGTCTCTGTGCCTGTGCTGGACCACCCTCAGGGTGAGAAAGCTTTGTTTTCCCTTCTCTGACTGTCGGATGCCCGTACAGTGCAGAAAGGATGCACCCGTATGCTGACAGATCCTAAGACGTGGCCCTGTCAGTCCCCAGGCCTGCTGCAGTGCAGTGATGGGGATGTGCCAAGGTGTGGCAATGGCCGCCTTCCCTTCTCACATCTGTCAGCAGAGGAAAGGCTTCAAACTGAATGCTCAGCTCAGCATCAGCAAGCACAACTTGCAGCACATTCTGCTTCCTCCATTCAGCTGCTTGCATTGTTTCAGGGAGATAAGGCTTGTGGCTTTCTACTGCCAGCCTCATGCAAGATGGTGCTTGGGGCTGCCCAGTGTCAAGATGCCCCTGCCCTTGCCTGGTTTTGGGGTGCTGTAGGGGGTAGGGGTGGCATGGCCTGCAGCTCTGTGTGGCCACTGGTGTCAGCAGAGCTGCTGCCCATCACCCCAGCAAGCCAAAATCTGCCTGTGGAGGGGCTGACCCTACTATGGCAGGGAGAGCTCAAGCTCCCTGCTTGCTCCCCGTGTGCATGTTTGGAGTTTCCCAGTTTCTTGGCCACATGAACATCCAGAATGTGCTAATGTGCTCCTCAGAGGTTTGTTTAGGTCTTCTAAACTCCCTGTTTTGACATGTCTTTTTGGAGGCATTTTGGATCGCTCCTGACCATGACTCTCCCCCGTACTTAGGGGGAGTGAATTTGGATGGTTGATCTAATTATCCTTTCCCCTTTTGTGACGCACTGGTCTCTTCTGTCTTGGGCTGTGGAGCTTTAATTAAGATGGTTTTAATTTTAACGGGAGTTGACAGGGTCAGATAGGAGGAGTTGGGACTTATATCTGTGGGGAGTGTGTAGCTGGGCCCCCGCACAGCAGCTGCACTGGCCTCCCTACTCCAGCCATTCCTTCATCTGGGAGAGCTCTCCATCAGCTGGGGGGAGCCAGGGAACAGCTGGAGGGCCTTGCTCAGGTGCCTTCAATGTACAGTTACTGGGTGAAGCAGAGATCCCGGACAGGCACTGGGGACACCTGCCTGTGCCTTCTCCTGTCCCCAGACTGGAGCTGAGAGATGAAGTGAGCATCTCTGCATTGCTCCTCCTGGTTTAGGAATCAGTGCAGGTGAGAAATGAGTGTCCTTGTGGAGGAGAAGGGCTGGAGGCACAACCCAGGCGTGCCCTCACTGAGTCAGCCGGGCAGGGAGAGGGTCTGCAGCATCAACCCCACTTTTGGGGCGGGGGGAGCAGCTCCCCCTTTTCACAGCTCCTGGAACCCATTGAAGTGAGGCTGGTCCCAGCCTGGCAGAGACAAGCCTGTGTTCCTTGTCATGCACTGAGCAAAGCCTCATGGCTTGAGACACAGGACAGGAATTGCTTTTTCCGTACAGGACACAGTGACTGGCTCTATTCAGGTGGGAGAGGGGATGGTGGCTGAGCTGGGGCAGCAAGGCTGTCCCCAAAGCACCAGGGGCTGTGCTGCTGCTCGCTGACCCCCAGCTGTGATGCTTGCCGTGGGAAAGGGCAAAACCAGGAGCATCCCCTGGGACAGAGGGGGAAACTGTTGTGCGAGCATATCCGGGGCTGTGTGTCTTACAAAAATGTGGGGAGGGAGCAGAGAGCGATACGGGGAAGGGGACAGGGTGCCACCTTAAGGTGATTAAAAGACCACCTCGATGTGGTTACAGCAGCACTGACCAAGCTGGGATTTCACCCGCAGCACTGGTCCTGCTCTCTGGGGCAGCATTGCTGCCACATCGTGCCACCCATGAAGGGGAACACGGGGGATGGCAAAGTGCCCTTTGGCTGCCTCCAACCTGGGACCTCTGGTTTAATGGCACCACCTTCCATTGGTCCTGCATGGATTTGGCCCCTGGCCCTGCTGGGAGGGGGTTGGTTGTGAGCCAAGGGGATGGAGGGGCTGGGTGTGTTTGGGACCTCTGGTCTGTGCCTCTCCCTGTCCCCGGTGCCGGCTGCCATGGGCTGTGTGCCGCCAGGCTGCTTTGTCTCGCCCGCCGTCCCGCACGCTTCATTTTTCAGTCTGCTGTGAGACAGTTGCCGTGATTAATCTCACCGGGGCTCTGCTAGCCGAGGACACGGCTCAGCTCGGCTCTCTCCATCAGGGGGTGGGTGTTGGTGCTCCCAGCCCCTCGCCCACCTCTCCCCAGCACCCTGCCGGCAGTGCTGCTCAGCACCCCCCAGCTCCGGAGCAGCTCCAAGGACAGCGCCTGTTTTGCCAGAGATGTTTCTCTCCCCAAGGCTCGGTGTCTGGTGTTGGGCCCCAGCCTGTCGCGGCATTTCCCAAGGTTTCTGCCTCTGCCGTGTTTTGTCTGCTCCCAATCAGTGTCTTTTGTTAGTGTCTTTGCGAAGACGATAAGATCGCTTCCCCTCACCGCCTGCCCGTACCACGGCCATTGTATCCTTGAGCGATCCAGGCGCAGCGGAAAACAGCCGGAGCGGGACTCGCCGGGGAGCTGCCGGTTCCCCTCGCTGTCGCTTTTGCCAAAGCATCTCTCCACAGGGAGGTAGGGCAGCGGACGGAGCCTTTTTTTCCCACCCAACTTGCCAATTAATTTCTGGGGGGAGACAGCCTGGAGCGTGGGTATTGGAGGCGTGGGGATGTTGGGAAGTCCGGGTGGCGTTTTCAGCGCCAGCAGCGGAGCACGGGGATGCCGCTCTCTCGCGTGCCGTGATCTGATCCGAGCTGAGTTGTGCAGCCAAGTGTGCTTCATTTTTAATTGCTTTTGGAGAGGGGAGGGCGGGGCTGGCCTCTCCTTGCTGCGGCCTCTGCCCCGGGCAGGTTGCATGGCTGAGCTCAGCCGTGGCACCCTCCCCTCTGGCTGGGGAGGAGTGGGGGGCCGGGAAGAGCCCAAAAGCAGAGCCAGCAGCACACGGAGGTGGGTGAGGATGGCAATGCTGGCCAATTGTCTGAGCCTAGCTATGGCTGTGCCAGTGATACGCTGCTGAGGATGGCAGCCCCCGTGCCAAGCGAGCAGCAGGACAATACCAGGCTGTGCCAGATGTGCCAGAGAGTGCCAGGCTGCTGCCACAGCAGCCGTCTTCAGCCACCAGACAGCCAAATCTGTCAGCGTGAGATTGCTGGTGCATCCATCCCCCCAGGGACCTGCCCCTTCCTCATCAGAGGACCTGGCATCTCGCTGCTACGGCGCGTGGTTGACCCCAGGCTGAGGCATGTTTGGGTTTTCCTCGTGGCTTTTCTCACCTTTTTTGCTCTAATCATGATTGTGGCCTCGCAGCATGAGCCCGTGTCACAGCGTGCCCGGGTGGCAGGGACACGGGCGCCATGTGTGTACACGGTGCAGCTTTATTTGTATGTGCTGCAGCCTGGAGTTGGGGCTGCAGCTTCCCCCCTCCATCCCGCTGTGCAATCATTACCAGCCAGTATTTGTCAAGTACAAATTGCAAACTATTCAACGTCTTAAAGAGCTGTCAGTCAGCTCCCACTCATTATCCTAATCAAATGCACTAAAAATAGTGACAAAACTTATTAGTGGGGGGGCGGGGAGGCCATGAAAACAAACCTCCGGTGGGGCACGGCCACGGCATGCAGACACTGGAATGTTCCCCTTATATGAGGTGTGAAACCCAGGATGTTCCCCTTGGATGAGGTGTGGAACCTGGGCTCCTGCTGGGACAGGAGCCTGTTGGGATACAGCCTGGGGCTGTGAAGTGGGGTTTGTATCCCCTCTATGGAGGAGCCCCTCGGGGGTGGCTGAAGCTTCTGCCCAGCACTGGGCAGAGCAGGGCTGATTAGAGAGAGAATTTCCTTTCTGTAAGAGAAGAGGGAGCAGTTCCTGCAGGATCAGGGGCTAGGAAAGGGTGGCAGAGCCAGGTGAGGGGCTGCCCTGGGTCTGCGCGGCCATGTCGTGCTCTGCTTTCCACCTGACGCTCTGTTCCAAGCCATTGCTGCCAAGTGCCCCCCGTCACACACACTTGTGACAGAAAACTGTCCTTTTAAAAGAAATTAGCTAAAATATGCTTTTCTGGATGAGTCAGGGTTTGAGCAGCACAGGTTGCTCGCATACCTTGTGCATGGTTTGTGCCGTAGCATTTGTCTTTGCTGCTGGGGATGGAGCAGGTGACTCATCCCGGGGGACAAGGTCTCTAGTTGGTGGCCGACCATCCCTACCACAGGTTGTGGCTGTCCGGAGATGGAGCAACAGGGCTGGAAATGCTGGTGTGTCTGGAGGAACTGGCTTTGCTTTTCCCCTGAAAAATCCCTTGGCGGGCTGGGGGTGTCTGTGCTCCCCTTGCTCTCTGGGACATCGCTCCGGGCGGCTCCCGCCGCCTCCTCTCCCATCCCCGGTGGGTTTGATGAAGTGGAGCAGAGAATCATCCCCTCTTCACACATGAGAGATCAGAGCGAGCGGGTGTGAGCTGCCGGCTCCGCGCCGGAGGGATGGCGAGGAGGAGGAGGAGGATGAAGGCAGCCCTGGGCACTGGACCGTGGCGTGGGGGGAGCGGGTGTCGGGGCTGCTGCGGGTGCTGACGCTCCCTCTCCTCGCAGGCTGCTGCGGGAGCTGAGCTGAGCTCGCCGGGGGCCCCTCCCCACCCCGCGGCGAGGCTGTAGCCGAAAGCACCGGTAAGACATCGTCGATGGCCCGGGGAGGGGGGACCAGGCTGCTTTACCTTCGGCGGGGCTCAGAGCTGTAGCGCTGGGTGCTCTGCCACGGCCGGCTCGGCCCTGGAGCATCCCCGGCTGGGCTGGGGGCTGGATGCGGGTGCAGGAGGCACAACCCTCCCTGAGTGTTCCTGCGGCGTGGCCAGCCCGGCGGCAGAGCTGAGGCCTCGCAACTCATGCCCGTGGTGGTTGGTGATGCGCCGCTGGCGCTGCCCCCGGAGCGGAAAGCAGGGAGTTCCTGCAGGCTGCGACGTGCCCGGGGTACTAATCCCCGCCGCAGGAAAGCTGCCTGCCCGCCGCCTCGCATCCCTCAGAGCCGAGCACAGGGAATGCTGGCCGTGCTCCAGCCCTCTGCACAAGCCTTGCGAGGGGAGCGGGGCAGTCCTGCTGAAAACCAAGGCACTGGCCGGGATGGGGAGCAATGCTGAGCCCCCCTGCCAGCATTGCCGGCTGTGAAAGGCATGGGAGCAGGGAAACATCCCACGGGGCATCAGCCAAGCTGCCCTGGCTGGATGTTGGTGGTGCTGAGCATCCCTGCAGCCTGCTGCATGTGGAAATGCTGTGTTTATTATACATAAATTTATTAGACATATACACAGCATAGCTGCTGGCAATGGGTATTTTTTGCAGTCTGGTTGCTGTGATGCTGTCCCACAGCTCCCAGTGATGATGCTGGGCTGTGCTGGGAGCCACCACAGGGGGTGGGTGGGTTCACCTGCTTCCTTCTCTGCCATTTGACTCCAAGGGGGTTTCACTGATGACTCTGCCAGAGGCAGTGGGGTCTCTCCCTGGTGCCTCCCGAGGGCCTGAGTGCACAGCACATTCCTGCCGTCATTAATCACTCCTTTGCCAGGCTCTTGCACAACCCTGTGTACTCCCAGGGGAATCTGCACCCTTTCCTTGCCAGCTACCAGGGGAATGTGGGGGCTGCAAGGGATTTCTCAGGCTCCTCTCCTCCCTGGGGACAGGTGGAGAGCCACAGGGCTGAAGCCACATGGTCGTGTTGGCTGAGTTACCGGTACTCGGAGTGGGGATGGTGCATGGCTGCCAGTGCCTCTGGGCACAGTTTGGGGTTGCCAGCCTGCATTTTGCACTGGCCAGATTGACGTCAGAATGTGCAGGTAGTTAGATGCAAAGCAACAGGATAGTTTGGAGTGGGGCTCACTGCTCTGCAGCCCCTTCCTCAGGGGGCCGTGGGCTCAGGCCTCTTCCTCCTCCTCCTCCATCTTTGGCTCCTGCAGCCACAGTCCTGACAGCTGGATTGAGCCCTGTCAGAGCATCATGTCCCAGTGACCAGTGCATCCAGCAAAGCCCTTGCCTGGTAGGGTCAGCACCCCAGTGCAGGGTGGGAGCTCTCCCGGCTCAAACCACTGCATGAGGAGAGATGAACACACAGTTCATGGTGTCCCTGGCCAGGACGTGCCTGGAAGTTGCACTTTCTGTGCCCCCAGGCTCACAGGTGTGAAGGCAAGGACCCCCTTGTTTTAGGGAAGTGCCTGGGGGATCCACTCTCTCTTCTTTGTGCTCTGCTCCTGGCTAATCTCTGGGCATATTGACTTTTATACCCTGATTTTCTGAGCACGCTGATAAATAATTTTCTGATCCAGGCTCAGAAAATGTGCTTGGGGGACACTTGTGTCCCCGAAGTGCTGCTAAATCCACCACCCTGGCTGGGGTGTTTTCCTGCCTGGGGAAGTGCTGCTTCCAGGGGAAACTCTGAGCAGCTCTACCCTCACTCACGGTCCCGTGGGGAGTCACAAGCCACACAGTCACAGCCCCACCATGCCTGCACTTTTCTCCCTGCGCTGCCACTGGCATCCCGGGAGCACCAGTGAGTGCCAGAGCCCCAGGGAGAGGTGAGCGGGGGCTGGCTGGGGACAGGGAGGTGGGGGCTCCTTGTCATCACTCCTAAGGTCCTGCTCTCCCCTGCAGTTCTGCTTCTTCTTCAACAAGCTTTTAAAGTGTATTTATTTACGGGACAGACTCCATCCTCCTGCCTGCAGGATCTGCCTCTGGATTGCCAGCAGTGACCGTTTGCAAGTCCATAACTTTTATTTGACCCTTATCTGCTTTGAGACCCCCAAAGCCTGGCACAGATATGGGTGGGCTGAGTCCTGTGGCAGATAAAGGCATGGTCTCTCCCCATCACCTGCATCCACAGGAGGAAGGACAGCTCTTCTGCCCACTGGAGTGTCTGCTGGAGTCATACCCAGCCCAAAAAATTCAGTTTATTACATTTCCCAAACCCTGGCAGGATCTGAGCCTGCCGGCTTGGGTCACACAAGGACACTGCTGGTCCTCTGTGCAGTGTGGGAGCTGGAAAACAGTAGATGGAAATTGCGTCTTTTGGGAAATAAGCCCTGATCGTCAGGCAAAGCCCTCGCCGTGGGAGGGGAGCTGAGTGGGGCAGGGAGCAGAGCTTGTGCCTGGCACTCCTCAGCTTTCCCACAGCAGGAGCCGAGGGCTCTGCCCCACTGACACTGGGGCTGTGCAGGCTGCTGGGGCTGCCCATGGCTCTAGAGGGCTTGACCTGAGCTTCTCTCCAAAGCTGGGCCAGAAGGACCCTCTGTTGGGTGAGGCTGAGCCCTCCCAGAGCCTCCCGGGTGGTTGTGTCCAGGTCTGCCCCCGTGGGCAGCAGCTGCCTCCTCTGCTGCTTCCCTGCTTGTGTTCTCTTATCAGAGATACTCTCCTCCCTGGTTGTCTCCACCTCCCGTTTCCCTCCTGCCATGCATGATCTAGCCTAAATATTTCCTTCCATAGCTTCAGGACACTGCTGGGTATCCTGCCATCTTTGGAGACTGCAAATAATTCCCTGCCTTCATTTATGTCATTACCTTGAAGGTATTTATAGAGTGTGGTCTTGAGTGGAAAGGAAGGCTATATATAAACTATTTGACTATATATATAAAGGCGAGATCCCTTGGTCCTTAGCTGCAAACTGCCTGAAACTGCTCCTGATTTAAACTTTTATCCCATTTGCTGCATGTTTTGGACTTCAAAGTCTTCAGTACTTAAATCCCCATCCTGGTAGAAACTCTCACGTAGGAGGAAATGTCTGGATGTGACTGAGCTACATCCCATGGCAGATACCTGGCCCCAGAGGTGCCCCAGTCTCAGCACAGATCCAGGCTCCATCTCAGCATCCTTGCTCTTTAATCCCACGTGCTTCTCTTTGCTCCCAAAGCGTGTCCTGGCAGTTTTGCTGGCTGCTGCAGCCACACAGGAGGTGTCTCGGTGTTAATGAGGGGCGATGGTATCCCAGGGCAAGGGCAGCATGGCCAGACTGCCCGGCAGCTGCTGCTTGAACAGACTCCAGAGGTTGTTTCGTTTCCTGGTGGGCAGGCATCTGTCACTCAAACCCTGGGAAACAACTTCTTAATAATAATAATAATAATAATAATAATAATAATAATAATAATAATAATAATAATAATAATAGAAGCCCTTTGTATGTCTGTGTCTCCTCCAGCCCGGGACCATGGGGAGCAGCAAGAGCAAACCCAAAGACCCCAGCCAGCGCCGGCGCAGCCTGGAGCCCACTGAAAACACCCACCATGGGGGTTACCCAGCCTCGCAGACACCCAGCAAGGCGGCTGCTCCTGATGCCCACCGCACCCCCAGCCGCTCCTTCGGGACCATGGCTGCTGAATCCAAGCTCTTTGGAGGCTTCAACACGTCTGACACGGTCACCTCGCCGCAGCGTGCCGGGGCGCTGGCTGGTCCGTGTGGGCTGGGGCTCGGCAGGGTGGGGAGGGTCTCAGTGGGGTCTTTGTGGGTTTGGGTCCAGCTTCTTGGGGTCTCGGGCTTTTGAGGGACTCCAGGCTTGGGGGAGAAGCAGATCTGTGTGTTGTGGGCTGCTGGGAGGATGGTGGGAGGGGAGGGTCCCTGGGGAGGGGCACCCAGCGCTGTTCTGCGGCCGCACCTGTGGCTGTGCCCCTCCTGAGTGTTCTTTGTCACAGGGGGAGTCACCACCTTTGTAGCCCTCTATGACTACGAGTCCCGGACCGAAACAGACTTGTCCTTCAAGAAAGGAGAGCGCCTGCAAATTGTCAACAACACGTGAGTGTTGCTGTCCCTTCAGCCAAGCCCACGTGTGAGCTGTCACCTCTGTCCCTCCTGTGGAACCCCCAGCCCGGCCCGGCAGGACCAGCTCTCCCAGGGTTTGGTGCTCAGAGGGATGTGCCAAAATGCACATGGACACGGTGACTTGTGCAAGGACACTGGCACTGGAAGCGGTCATTTGCCTGCTTGCTCATCCTCCTGGCCCCGCTGCTGGTCACTGTGGCCTCACAGCCTTGTCACCAAGCCACATCCTCTGCTTGCTGGCCATTCTGTGCCCTCCAGAGCAGAGCCATGTCTCCCCCAGTCCTGTCCCCATCTGTACTCAGCTCCCTCTCGTTTGCCTGGACATCCCTTCGCTTAGTGGATGCTCTCTCCTGTGCTTGTACGCTGCCTCTGGTCTCAGCTTCTCTCTTGACTCTTCTTTCTCTCCCTCCATGCTGTCGTTTAGGAGAAAAGTGGATGTCAGGTGTGTATTGCACATTCTTACTTTTATTATAAATGACCTAAATGATCAAAGCCCATCTGCTGCCCACATTAGGGCAGGTTGGATAGAGCAGGGCTGGGAGGAGATGGTTTCCAGATGGTTTTGTGGTTGGTTGCATTTGTCCTCCCTGAGTGACCGGAACAGAGCTGGAAGTCCCTTCCTGTGCTGGGGCACTGTTCCACCCAGAGCTGTGTCTGCTCCTGGGAGCTCTGAACCCATCCTCTTTCTTTGTCCATGCCTGGCTCCTCTCTGCACTCTCTTTCCAGTTGGCTCTCCACTCCCCCCTGGCCTTTGCATTTTTCTTTTGCATTTTTTAATTTTACTTTTATATTTCATGAGTGGCTCTGGTGATTCAAGTATTTCCTTATGGGTCTGACCCCCTGGTTTGCTCTCCATCCTGGTCCCCACAGCACATCCATTGCGTCCAGGGTAGCATGGCCAGCTGGAATATGCTCCCCAAAATGATCCTGTATTAAACCCGAGTGTGATTTGTCCTGACAGGAGGCACACACAGTCCAGAGCCTGGCTGGCAGAGCCAATGTCCCCAGTGTCCTCAGCTGTGGAGTTGCCACAGGGTCCTGAGGGTCTGCAGCTCCTGCTCCCCCTCCCTTGCTGCCTTCCAACATGGGCACCTAAAACAGCTTTGCAAAGTCAAAGGGTGGAAAGACGAGGGAACATTGCAGGCGTGAGATTTCCCCTGCAGTGCTCGGGCAGTGTTGCACAAACACGTTTTCAATCTGATCCTTGTTCTCATTGGTCCGATGCTGTTTATTTATGGTGATTTGTTTCATCCATGAAGGCCAGGAGGTGCAGGGCTTCAATGCTGCAGGAAGAGCCTGAATTTGGAGGTTTTGGTGCTTCTTACTTTCAGTCTCAGCAGTGTGTGAGCTCCATGCTTGGGTTCTGGTTTAGGCAAAATTAGCTTTACCTGTGGGAGTCCAGATCAAGCCCATATATGAGGGGTTTTCCATTACACCTTGTATCTATTCTGGCGTTTCCGCACTTTTCTTTCCTCTACTGCTGTTTGTCAAAGGTTTGGGCAGAGGGAAGGGCTGGTCTGTGATGGTCTCTTCTGCAACATCCTGGGGAGCAAAAGAGCTTTTTTTGGTGATGCAGTCCTTTGGTGGAGGGTGCAGGATGTAGCTGCCAACCTTCCCAGTGTCTGTGTGGGTGGGATGTCCACAGGGAGAGAGGTGGTGGACGAAGCTGGGCAGTTTGTGCAGTGCTCAGGGGGTGAATCACTCTTCTCATTGACTTCCCAGAGATGCTCACACAGTCTGGGAACAGCTCAGGCTGCTGCACTTTGGGGACAGCAACAGGCAGATGTGTGATGTCACCTTCCTCGGGGCTCCCTGGTAACACAGTCAGTGCCCTGGAGCTGTGGGGAGGGGACTTGGGTTCGGTCCAGGAAGGGCTGGCAAGTGCTGGGCACAGTGGGGACCCATGGCCAGGGTGGATTTGCAGGGTGCCAGCAGGTTTTGGCTGCTCTGACAGGGCTGGGGTTGCTCAGAGTGAGAGGAGAAACCTTCACATCACTCACCTCCCTGCTCTGGGTTATCCTTCCAGTACTCCCAGTGCAGAAAGGCTCTTGTGGTACCCTTTGCAGTGGGAAGAAGTTTCCTCCCAGCCAGCAGGCAGCCATCTGGGATGTGGTGGGATATTTTGAGTAAGATTGTGCAGGGAATTGTTGAAATGCTTTGTTTTGATGATGATGATTATTATTTTTTTTTCCCCACTGAGACATTTTTGGAATAGTTTGTTTTGCTGAATTCCCAGCTTATAGCCTTGCAGCCCAAGCTGGAATAAAGCCACAAGTCAAAAGCTGGGCATTTTTCAAGCAGATGTTTACTCTGGTCCTGTGGGAAAGGAGCCCAACCAGCCTCCTGTCCTCTTCAGAGCCACCTCAGTAAAGGTGACTGGGGCAACAACCCTGGCCGAGGAGCACAAACTGCCTGCCATGAGATGTGCTGGGGCTGGAAGAAGCTAAAATGTCATCCAGGGCTTCTGTGAGGCTGGTCCAGAGACAGAGCCCAGCTCTGCGGGCTGAAGGAGATACCTGGAAGGTCCCCACTATCCCCAGCCCCACTGACACCACTGCAGGGAGCTGGGGGCTGTGTCTGGATTATCCCAGTGCTTTGAAGCATCCCTGGTTTAGCTGGGAAAAGCAGAGGTCACAAGCAACTGGTGAGTCTGTAGCAAGGATGGAGGTTTACACGTCTGCAGGGTCAGGGACGGGTCTGGATGTGGTCTGATGAGCCTTGTAGTGGTGGCTGAGGTTATTGGTGTTTTTCTGTAACGTTTGAGGCGGTTGTCCTGCCAAGTTCTTGTATCCTTACGGTGCTGTTCCCACGAATCTGCAGTTTTCCCGTAGCCTCGTCTCTCTTGTGGTCAGGATGAATTCAGTGAGTGTCTTTGATGGGCAAGAAGATGCAGGTGGTGGGAGGAAAAGCCCTGCTGTCTGCAGGAAGGGGAAGCCGCCTCCTGCCGTCCTCTCGTTCTTCTCTATTTGTTGTCCTTTCCAGCCTCTTCGTCCGGAGCAGAAGCCGGCAGGAATGAGGGCAGAGCACCCTCAGCTCCTGGGGACATGCCTGGGGCCCCTGTGCCTGGGGCAGGAGGGCTGGATGGTGGCTCAGCCCCAGGGTTTTAGGGACAAGGAGCTGCACTCATGGCTCTGCAGGCTCAGCCCTCGCTGGGGCAGCAGGAGGCTCACAGTCAGGGCTGCAGCCTTGCAGGGTGCCCGTCCCAGGGCTGTGAATGGGACACCCGGGCTGGACAGATCCCACTGCATCCAGGCTGGACACCACAGCTGGGCAGGGCTCAGGCCCTGCCCAAACCTCAGCCCTGTCCTGCTGCTTTTCTACAGCCTGTGTTTAACTAACTCCCTTGGTTTTTCCTGGAGCCTTTTTTAATCGCTACCATCATTCTGTCACTTCTCCCCCTTTCCTGTCCCTCCCCTTGCCTGCTGCCCCCTGCTGCCAGGACCCCCAGTGCCTCACAGCCTTCAGCCAGATCCCCTTCCCATTCAGGTGACTCCAAGGATGCTTGAGCTTGCTGGCTGCTCTGCCTGATGTAGGTTTAAAGCATTCCGTATTTGGATGGGCGGCTCCAATCACGAGAGCGCACCCAAACAGAGGCACAGGCAGCAGGAGCACTCCTGGCTGAGGTCTGGCTGTGGCGCTGGGGCTCTGTGGCTGCACCCCTTCCTGGTGGGGCTGTGTGCTGGCTCATCCTCCCCCGGTGCCTGTGGGCGGGTCAGGGGCTGGCCAGGGGGCTCCTGGCTTCACACTGAGTGTGTTTTGGTTCTCTTGCAGGGAAGGTGACTGGTGGCTGGCTCATTCCCTCACTACAGGACAGACGGGCTACATCCCCAGTAACTATGTCGCACCCTCAGACTCCATCCAGGCTGAAGAGTAATTGCCATCTTTTAGACAGTTTAAAGACGAGCGATAGCAAACGCACCCCGAGCGCTCCCCCTCCACCCCTGCCCCACTCCTGGACGAAGCCTCCAAGCCCTCTGGGTTTTTCCTTTTTCTTATTTTTCCCCTTTGAATGTGCAAACCAGCCTTTCTTTAAGGCCATAAGTGCAGTGCTGCAGCATGCTTGCATGGTGGAGGGGTGAGCGGTGGCATAGCAGGGCTGTGGATGCTTTTGGTCTGTTTTGTTTTTCTGGAGAAGAGAAGGCTCCAGGGAGATCTCATTGCAGCCTTCCGGAGCTTAAAGGGGGTTCTGAAAAAGAGAGAGACTTTTTACACAGGCAGAGAGGCTTGTGAAAGGACAAGGGGGGATGTTTTTAAACTAAAAGAAGAGAGATTTAGATTAGATATTAGGAAAAAATTCTTTACTCAGTGGGTGGCACAGATTGCCCAGAGAAGCTGTGGCTGCCCCTTCCCTGGAAGTGTTCAGTTTTGCATGGGGCTTTGAGCAGCTGGGTCTAGTTGAAGGTGTGCCAGGAGGGTTCCAACCCCCGTGGCAGGGGAGCAATGCCCAGCTCAGGCTGTGCAGTGCCATGGCACACCCCAAGGTGCCAGAGCCTGCAGCCACAGCTCCTGGCCTCCCAAACCTGCAGGGAGTGGGCCAGGGCTGAGCCCCCTGCTTGGACAGGCAGTGGAGGGGGTTAGAGCCAAGTGCTGAGCCACTGCCTTGCTCCTGCAGGTGGTATTTTGGGAAGATCACTCGTCGGGAGTCCGAGCGGCTGCTGCTCAACCCCGAAAACCCCCGAGGGACCTTCCTGGTCCGGGAGAGCGAGACCACAAAAGGTGAGCAGGGCTGGGGGGGGCTGGCCTGGAGGAGACCCTCTCTGGGGAGTGTGGGGATACCCTGAGCCCCCTCAGTCTCTCCTGCTAGTACTGGCCTCCAGGGAGCTGAAGTTGATGTGGCCGTCACGTCACCAGTCTGCATTTGGCCATGTCTGTACCAAATGCACTGCTACCCCACCGAGCCTGTGGGCTGGAGGGATGTGGCCACTTCTCTCCCACCACTGCTCACCCAGTGAGTGCCCTTTACAGAGGTGGTTCAGCTCATGGCAGGGCGGCAAGCCAGGGGTCTCACCAACACTGGCAAGACCACCCGGCAGGATGGTCTCTTTTCCTGTTCTTTTTTTTAATTAGTTTGGTTGGGGTTTTGTACACCCCCAACTAGATGTATTTTTAGTTTTCCCCTGGTACCTCTACAGTTGCAAAACGTTGAACTTGTGCTTGCTGGGCAGCCAGGCTGAGGGAGTGATGAACTTCAGTCCTTCTTGCAAGTCTGATGACTCTTTGTACTTGTTTTGTGTCTCCTGAAAGTGCAAGGTGTGATCTTTGAGGTTTGACTGAGGATGCTGTTTCTTACCTGGTTTAGTTTGGCTCCAAATGCACCTTTGGCAAAAACCCCTTGATGTTCCTTTCTGGTTTTATGCCTTGAACTTACCATTTATTTTATTCTGGTGGAAGCAGCTCCTTCAAGCAGCAGCATAAATCTTCCCCTCTGCTACCTGTGGCCTGAGCAACACTCCGTTATTCTCATGTGGGCAGAGCAGACCCAAGCTCTTGAAGTGATGACCATGGTGGGATTTGTGGAGGAGGGAATTGGGCCCACCAGCCCCTTGGCTCCTCTCTGAGATGCTGAGGGGTTGCTGGTCAGCAGCTCCCCCCAGGCTGGCTCTGCCTGCTCCTCTCCCCTTGTTAGCACATCCCATAGGATGGCTGGTGGCAGCTCTGCTGTGCAAGCAGGGGCAGCTGGAGGTTGTGATGGTGTGGCATGGCTGTAGCCAGGGGTATGTGCCTGGAGCTGCTCCCCATCCTCTGCTTTTGGGTGAAAGCAGCACCTCCATGCCCAGTCCTGCCTCCTCCATGCCCACCCGCAGTGAGGTCCCATGGGGAGCACCCATCCATGGCCCATCTCGCCCAGCCCCTCTGTCCTGCCCACAGGTGCCTATTGCCTCTCTGTGTCCGACTTCGACAACGCCAAGGGGCTCAACGTGAAGCACTACAAGATCCGCAAACTGGACAGCGGCGGCTTCTACATCACCTCCCGTACCCAGTTCAACAGCCTGCAGCAGCTGGTGGCCTACTACTCCAGTGGGTAGCCAGACAGGGTCCCCTTGGGGTCAGGATGGCATCTTGGGTGTTGTGCTTGTCCTCACTGCAGGGCAGGTGCTGCTGGGAGGTCACTGCTGAGCTGGGGGACACCAAACCAGTTGGGTGGGACCCTGGTGAAAAGCTCACCCCCAAAGGGTGAGGGTTTGGGTTTGGGTCCCCAAGGTGTTGATGAGGAAAATGGGGGGTAGAGACATCACGTGCCTAAATGCCCTGTGTCACCCTGCTGTTGTCCCTTCCTGTGCCAGAACACGCTGATGGCTTGTGCCACCGTCTCACCAATGTCTGCCCCACATCCAAGCCCCAGACCCAAGGTCTTGCCAAGGATGCCTGGGAAATCCCCCGGGAATCGCTGCGGCTGGAGGTCAAGCTGGGACAGGGCTGCTTCGGAGAGGTGTGGATGGGTAAGGACTGTTCCCACCCTGCTGTCCCCTCTGTGTCACCAACTGCATCCTGTCCCCAGCCATCTGCAGATGCCTGGAGCCTGTAGTGGGGTGGGGCAGCAGGAGAGGGACGTGGCCCCCTGCCCCCTATGTGTGTCCTGAGCAGCATGTCCTGTGCCACAGGGACCTGGAATGGCACCACCCGGGTTGCCATCAAGACTCTGAAGCCTGGGACCATGTCCCCAGAGGCTTTCCTGCAGGAAGCCCAGGTCATGAAGAAGCTCCGGCATGAGAAACTGGTTCAACTCTACGCTGTGGTGTCAGAGGAGCCCATTTACATCGTCACCGAGTACATGAGCAAGGGTGAGCACAGGAGGGACACCGAGGGGGCAGCTGAGGGGCTCTGCTCCTCTGAATTGCTCTGACCTCAGTCTTCCTCACAGGGAGCCTCCTGGACTTCCTGAAGGGTGAGATGGGCAAGTACCTGCGGCTGCCCCAGCTCGTGGATATGGCTGCTCAGGTGAGTGTGCACATCCCTGGGCCTCCCACATTCCTTGTGAGGGCACTGGCTCCCTGAGCCCCTCACTGGGCTGTGGTGGCTGTCACTGGTCAGGCAGTGGGGTGCTCTGCAGCCTCTCCCGAGCAGGTGCCACTGTTTGCTCTCAGCCCAGAGCTGGGTTGCACTCTTGGACCATCATTTTGCCCATTCCCGTTGCTGCCAGCAAACCCAAGTCTGCATGGCATTTCTTGAGCAGCTGTTTTTTTCCACACCCCAGCTGGGTCCCGCTGCAGAGCTGTTCCTCTCACTGGTGCCGGGCTCTCCCCAGGGACCCTTGTGTCACCCTGTCAGCTGCAGTGCCCCATGTGCTGCTCCCCACAGATTGCATCCGGCATGGCCTACGTGGAGAG
The DNA here is from genome assembly GCA_013397935.1 of Dasyornis broadbenti. NCBI lineage: Eukaryota > Metazoa > Chordata > Aves > Passeriformes > Dasyornithidae > Dasyornis > Dasyornis broadbenti. The sequence goes on along the minus strand of VZRN01000342.1, from coordinate 886,584 downwards.
GATGAACTACGTCCATCGGGACCTGCGGGCAGCCAACATCCTGGTGGGGGAGAACCTGGTGTGCAAAGTGGCCGACTTTGGCTTGGCTCGACTCATCGAGGACAACGAGTACACGGCTCGGCAAGGTGTGTGCCTTGGGCTGCCACCACTATGCACGGGCTTGTGGCACCAGAGCAATGGCCACTGGTCCCCACAGTGTGTGCTGTGCCTGGAGCCAGCACGTGGCTCTGGTTGCACAGAGGTCCTGGAGGCACGCCCTCACCCTGCCTCTCCATCCAGGTGCAAAGTTCCCCATCAAGTGGACAGCCCCCGAAGCGGCTCTGTACGGCAGGTTTACCATCAAGTCAGATGTCTGGTCCTTTGGCATCCTCTTGACAGAGCTGACCACCAAGGGCAGAGTGCCATACCCAGGTGAGGGCTGGCAATTGCTGGCATATGCCCTGTCCCCATTGTGGTACCCAACACCAGCTGTCCATGCCCAGCACTTGCCCCTGAGCTGCCCCTTCCCAGGCTGGATCCTGCCCCACTGGGGTGAGCAGATAATGGCCAGGATGCAGCGTCCCAGCCACCCTGTCCCACTCTAGTCCCTGAGCAAGGTGACAGGGCTGGGGGTCCCTCTCTGCCTGGGTCACTGGGATTGCCCCTAAGGCATGTCCCAGCACAATACCCCTGATGTCCCCCTGGGACAGGCAAAGTGCAGGACCTGGCCCGGCTCTGATCAATGCTGTGTCTCCTCTGGCTGCACACAGGGATGGTGAACCGGGAGGTGCTGGACCAGGTGGAGCGGGGGTACCGCATGCCCTGCCCGCCTGAGTGCCCCGAGTCCCTGCACGACCTCATGTGCCAGTGCTGGCGGAAGGACCCAGAGGAGAGACCCACCTTCGAGTACCTGCAGGCTTTCCTGGAGGACTACTTCACCTCGACAGAGCCCCAGTACCAGCCTGGAGAGAACCTATAGACACAGGGCTCCTCCTGGCACCAGGGGCACTGCTGTCCTCACCGTGGGGTGCCGAGGGCTGGCCTCCCCACTGAGGGCTGTGTTTGTGGAGCAGCCCTGGAGCAGGACAGGGCATTATCTCCGGATGCAGTCAGGGGAGGTGCTGGGTTCTCCCATCGCTCATTAAGACTTCTGGCCCGTGTTTAACGAAGCGGTGCCGTGCTGCTGGCAAGAGGAGCCTGTGGGCACCAGTGGAGCCAGCTCAGGAGGGCAAGCAGAGAATCTCCTGCCAAAAAACTTGGGGTTTGGGAGACTTTTTCCCCCCCACAGCTCTGGGGTGACTTGGGAAGAATTGGGGGACAGCATCACCCCACCTCAGACACACAGTCCCAGTCTCCTGCACCCCCTTTCTAAATCAGCACAAATTTCCTTGCCCCTTCACCCTCCCCACCATCTCCCTCTTGGCTCTGGTTCTCCCGAGGATGCTGGCAGAGATGTTTTGCCACAAGGATGACACAATCCCTGGCTGGCTTGAATGGGGTGATGTGCCAGGGTGGTGGTGACAGCTTGAGAGGACAAGCAGAACTCTGGTGGTCCCTCTGGCCTCACCATGACCTTAACGGCTGGTGGGTCCTGGGACCCTGAAATGTGACTGCTCCTGGCTCTGGTGACCGACAGTGTCCTGTAGGAGCACCTGGGCACACGATCAAATCTTCCAGCTACGTCTGTTCCCCCCGGGGACACATCTCGCTTCTCCCAGGAGCAGGACTGGGGATGCCAGCAGAGCCCTCGCCCTGCTGCACTTTCTCCCACCACGTGCTCCAGGTCTTCCAGCCAGAGCCTTGCGAAGTAACCCCCAGCCACCCTCCCCAGCTGTGCCACCAGCAGAGTCCCCTGGGCTGGCCCTGCCACCAAATCCAGTGCCACGGTGGGACTTGGGTGCATGGCCCATGTAGCTGTTCTGGGTGTGGGAATGTTTTGGAGGAAGTGCTCAACTTTCACAGATGCTTTTGTCCACCTGGTATGTTTTTAGCTGCCTTCCCTCTGCCCATTGTGTCTCCGCTTCCAGGCGGCAGCCCCCATGCAGCATCCCCAGCCACATACCACCCTCTGGGAGGATGGAAGGAGTCCTGGGAAGTGCTGTGCCACATTTGCATCCTCATCTCACCCCTGCTCTCTCCCAAAGGCCTCAGCCATGTCTCAGCACTGGGTGGCTGTTCCTGCCCAGCTTTGTCCCACACACATCTCGTGGGGCTGATCCTTGGTGTCGGCAAGGCAACACTCATTCCCTGCCCTCTCCCACCCAGCACCTGCTTGTACATAACCCTTGAGTGATTCCTGCACTGTCCCAGACCTTGACTTCATTGCATGTGTTGTTTTTCCCCCACCCGTGGCTGTACCCAGCTGGAAATCCTTCACCATGGTGGCTCACAAATTTCACTCCTTCACCTCCTGGGTCCCAGAGATCCTTGCTCAGAGTGACCTGGGGATCTTCAGATGCTCTCCTGGAGCACAGTGGGTTGGGGACTCGGGAGATGCTGTGGGGCAGGGGTGCTGGAGGGAGGGACCTGGAGAGGGGAGCCAGTGGCTGTTCCCTCCACTCGGTCCTCAGTGGGCTTTCTGTGACTCCCCATCACCTTTGGGATGGTGTTTCCCTCTGTACAGCCTCCAACATCCAACCCACCTCTCACTAGCCCCTGCCATGGTTCCAGTGTCCTAGAAAGCTGGGTGGGAGCCAAGTATGGGCAGGGGGCGGCCAAAACCCCCACCCCAGATCTCCACCAGAGCAGGGCCCAGGCACACCACTGCCTCTCACTCACTCCCACAGCTCCCTGGCCACTTGTATGAAACAAGTACATGGTTGGTTGGTGTGTGGCACCTTTTTTAATGAGTAAAACTTTAAAATCAGTTTGAACGGGCTCTCCAGCAGTATTGAGAGATCATGCTGGCTTGAAGAGCAGCAATTGGTTTAATGGAATTTTTTTTTTTCCAATCGTTTTGGGATCTGGAGGCTTTTCTCTCCCCCTCCCTTCCTAGCAGGTTTGCTGTGTCAGCATTTCTGCATTTGGGCAGGGACTCCCCAAACCTCGGTGTTCTGGGTCTTCCCATGTTTGCAGCCTTTTGGGATGGGCAGCTGCCACAGACACCCTGTCCCCTGGTAGCTCTTCCGAGGGGTGGCTTGTGCCATAGCTCTGCCCGAATTGTACAAAATCCCTACCCCTGGGAGAAACCTCTTACAGCTGTAACATGCAGAAGCCAGATTTGGTCTGGAAGCTGGGGAGAGAGAAGACAAGCACACGTGTTAAGGTTTGGCCTTTGGTTGTCTGTGGCACGTGCAGGGTCTTGAGTGCAGCAGGACAGGAATGGGCTTCACCCAGTGGGTACAGCCTGTGTCTCTTTCTGGAAGGCAGCAGGTGCAAGGAGCACCCCAGGATGGCTTAATTCCCCAAGGCTTTCAGCAAGATCTGGTGCAGGAGACTTGCTGGGGACACTTCAGGGCAGAAGGCAGTAAGGCAGTTCCAGAGAAGCCCTCCTGCATGGGGCTGTGTGTCCACATGTCCGTGTGTCCATCTGTGTTTCTGTGCAGCGCTTGTGGTGGGACCCAGTGTCGCTGGACTCGCTGCCACAGCCGGCATGACCTGGAGGCCCTGGGAGTTCAGAGCCTCCCCTCCATCATCATTCTGTCTGCCAATTTTGTTTTTAAGCCAATAAACTCCAGAGGGGAGCCCCCGCCTGAGGATGCTCTTTGGCTTCCTGGGGTCCATAAAACCCTACAAGTCATTCTCCTCTGCTGTTATAATTTTTTTACACAGTCTTTTGTAAGATCTCCAACTGACTATGCAGAGAACATGTGGATCTGTGTCTCTCTCCCCAGCTCCCCTCACCCGCCTTTTTCGGTGTCTAAGTAAAATATTTAGCTTTTTTTTTTTTTTTCT
>VZRN01000342.1:870520-882680 GCA_013397935.1 Dasyornis broadbenti | reverse complement strand
TTTTTTTTTTTTTTGGATAATAATAAAACTTTGGAAAAAACCTGAAAAGGTCCAGCTTTGTGGGTGGTGGGGGGGATGGAGTTGCTTTGAAACTCTAATGTTGATGTAAATACTTTGCTATTTGATAATTAAATACAAACAGACCTCACAAAACAAAAGTGTAGCTTGTGTATGAGAGGACTTGTTAGCTCCTTAGCATCCCTGTTAGAAGAGCTGATGGTACCTGGAGCATGTGCAGTGCCCATGTGAAGCTCCTGGTGCTTCAGACACTTTTTCTGGAAGATGCCTCTGGGATCTGGTGCTGCTTCTATGCTGCTGGAGCCATTACCCACACAGGCTCTTGGTTCAGCACAGGATCAGGGCCACGTCTGGCATCTCCAGCAGTCCTGGAAGAAAAGCAAGTGGCACAGTCATTGCAGTCAGGCACGGAGGAGTGTTCCACGTGCCCCCAGCCTGGGACATGCTGGCAGAGTGGGACTCTGCCATTGCGTGGCCCAAAGCAAGTGCAGGGCAGGGCAAAGATGGTGGTTGTGCCACCAGAATCCAGGGCATGGGGCACAGTGTCCCTGAGTGAAGCCTCCCAGGATGCGAGAGGGGCAGCCTCCCTTCAGCAGAATCTGCTTCATCAGCAACTCCAAGAAACAGGCCTGCTCTGTTAAGGTAATTAGTGGGTGCTGATTGGGATTCCTCACTCGGTGATTAAGTAATTGATACACAGCACAGTGCTGGGGGTAGGAGACTTTCTAAATGCAGGGTGGATGCTGCTGCTGTTCCTTTATCACTGCTACCATCACCATGGTCTGGGGTGGCTTTACTGCGCCAAGCCCCCAGTCTGGCTGCTCCCTCCTCCTCGGACTGCTAAGTGACTCAATCTTATCACCTTAAATGTTTAATGCTTTATGTTTTGTTTGTCTTTAAAACAATTAAGTGATTGAGGGATTATCTCTTGTGTGCAGGTCGCTTGGTCCACGTGCAATGCGTGGGCTGGGGGTGGGCTGGTGAGGTCACCCCAGGAGGGAAGTTGAGGCTGTGGCTCCTCCAGCCCTTAGATCTGCACCCTTGGCATTGCTGTTTGAAAATGGGGTGGCTACGGGGAGGGCAAATGGTGGAGGAGATGGGTACTGTGGGAGGCCGAGGTGCTGCTGTGCAGCCCAAGCTCTGGGGCAGCATGGGGGGACTGAGGTGATTTGTGTACAGAGAATGAGGGGACTGGATTCAATACCTCCACGTCCTGCCTCTGGCACCGTTTTCTTCCTCCTCTCCCTCTCTTGTCCTCAGCCTCAGTGGCAGCTGAGGCATCTTAAGAAGGTATTAAGGGATATGGCTGCCCCTCTAGTGAGGAGGGAGGGGTCCTCTGCTGGGCAGTTTGTGCTGGCAATAGGCTCCAAAATTGTGAGGATGAGTTATTGTTTGACTTGAGCATCGCCTTCACTTTCCCAAAGCTCAGTAGTAGCACTCCCCAAGAACACACAGTCCTGGCTCCCACAAGATAAATGTTTTTGAGTACACGGGAGCAGGCCTGAACTGCAAATCCTAAATTGTGCTGAGGGTCTGTGGTCCCCTCCCACAGCTCAAATGCAGAAGGTCTCCTGGGGCAGGAGCAGGATGGTGTTTGCTAAAGGGTTGGCTCACAGCAGGACTGTGCGCCTGTGTCAGGCTCTAAGCTTTTGCTGGCAGTGCCACCACAGCTCCCACAGTGCCTGTTACTCACTGGTAACAAGGGGTGGACAGGAGGCTGCCACATGCATTGACTAAGAGGGCACAGCATGTTGTCACTTGGATCTCATCCCCTCCAGCAGCAGGTCTGGGTGGCACCTGAGCCATCTGTCCTCCCTTGCCCTGCTACCAGAGGATTTGCCTTTGCTGGAAGAGTAGCAAAACCCTCTTGCCAAGGGTTAATCTCCAGGCTCTGGAGGGCACAGCTGAAGTCCTCACCTGACCGTAGCTTACCTCCCACGGCTCGGAAACCACCTGGTGCCAGAGAAAAGCTGCAGGGCATGGCTACCTGTGATCCTGAGCGATGTTTGTGGTTTCCCTGGCTTGGGGGATTTGGCTGGGCCAGCATAAGTGACAGCATGAGGGGACAAGGGCTCGTGTCAGTGGGACTGTGCCTCTGGACTTGGCTGCCTCCCTGAGCCCACCAGTGGGTGCTTCCAGCCCAAATGGCTCCTCCATGGGATCAACCTCTTTCCTCTGGCTGCTGCTGTTGTGGGTTTGTCTCAGGGTGAGCAGGAAGAGAATCCAGGTAGGAGATACCAATCACCCAGCAAGATCCCTGGATGAGAGGCAGATGCTGGGAGAGCAGGCTGGCTCCTACCTGCACCCTGAGCAGTACTGGGGAGCTCAACTGCCAAGTATCAGATCCTAAGATGATGCACTATCATGGATGACAGGCAGATCTAAGGTTCAAAAAGCCATACCATGGCAAGCCTTGTGGTATTCCACCTGCTCATCCTGGGGATGCTCACTCTCCCTAAGAAGGGTTGAGGAGGAGTACGAAAAGCCCCCGGACCCCAAGGACTGCCTGAGCCAAGCTGCATCTCTGTTTCTAGGGATTGGAGCCTGGGCTGGTTTTCGTTCTGGCTTTTTTTTTTTTTTCCTTTTATTGACCCTGCTGTGTCACTGATCTGTTATGTGACCTAGAAAAGAAAATGATCTCTCCTTCATATGGAAAGACAAAGGAACAGCTTAAGGCTCCAGCTCCCTGTATCTAGGGAGCATCAGGCAGATGGACACTGTGTAATTCAGCAAGGTGATGAGACTCACTCTGTGCCAAAGTGTCAAGTGACACTTGCAGGCAGTGTCCGGGCTCAGTGGGGCCTGGCACAACACAGTGGTTGTGTTCTAAATCCCACTGTTTGAGTCACTGGTGTAGCTGCCCACCAGTGCAGTCCCCACACAGAGACCCTGTGGTGTCCCTAGGATACCCACGGACAGAACCACCCCACTGTTCAGCAGAGAAGCTCCTTGAGACCAGGGTAAAACACCTCATGAGCATTTTCCCATGTAGCTGGCAAACGCCTGGCTGAGCACTCTGGCTGTGTCTCTCCACGCTCAGCCCATCTGTGGTGCACAGGCAGGGAAGCTGTGATGCTGCTTTTCAGAAGCCATCGGGTTCAACCTGTTCTGCAGTCACAGGCTGGTTTTTCATGATCTCTATAGAGAAGGATGAGCCAGGAATTAGCATGGGCTGTGGGACTTGGTTGGGTTCCTCATTCTGCCTGAGGCTTTCTGTCTGACCATGACTAAGTTGTTTTAATTTTCTATCTTTAAAATGGAGATGGTATCTCAGGGCTCTAAAGAGAGTAACAGAATGTGCTGGGAAGGGCTGTGTGCATATCAAAGAGCACTCCTTCTCTTCATTAGGGGCAGGAGATTTCTTACCCCACTGAGAGCTGTCCTGCAGCCTCCCTCTTTTGAAGTGCTTTTTTTGAGCTGGGTCTCTCAGAAGGGAACAGCCCATGGCTGCGCCTTGTCTTGAACCCCATGTACAAAGCCAGGGCTTCCTCTCATCCAAAGGGTTGTCTGGCTTCGTGGCTAGGATTTATTTAAATTGCTGTAAAGTGCAATTTGGCTAGTGAGCAACAAAAGTGTACTCTTGACAGAACTGAGTGCATTAGCTTAAATACATTGAAACTTAAGACGTTGTGCAGAGCACAGCTGTGCCATGGCTTGCAGTGAGTGCCCTCCCCTCTCCTTTCCATTTGTTATTTATGCCTGAGTTGATGTGACAGCTACGGGGATTTCCCTCCCTTGACAGGTGACAGAGCTGTCACATCTATTTTTGACGTGGCACACGTTTTTTTTTTTAATCATGTAAACACTGATATGCCCTGAGCTCTTTCCAACTTGGACCTGGTCTTCAGAGCAAGGGACAAAGCGAGCCTGTTTCAGCTCCAGCAGCACAGCTCCAACACCCTTGAACACTCTCAGGTGCTCCTGGGCACTGTTGGATCTGAGTCTGTCTCGCCCCGTTCTACACAGGGGCATGGCCAAGGCTGGGGAACAGCTCACACCACGTCCCCTTGGATGGCTCGTGGCAGCTGGGCTGCCCTGAGCAGAGGCACAGGCTGGGGTGATGTGGTGTCATGGGATGGGCTTACACCACGTGGGCACCCAGCAGACACTTTTACTGTCGGCACTGGGGATTAGCAGCTTCCAGGACACAGCTTAGGGGTTTAATTTCGTAAGCAGCAAGAAAAAGGGGAATCTGTCACGTAAGTGCAGAGACACACACGACATGGGTGTTTCTGGTTGTGAGATGAGGCTGTTTAGGAACTGCCAGTCTGGCTCCCAGTCTGCCCACAGTCAGGTTAAACAGTCAAGAAGAGTCAGTACTGGGAGCTACAGGGCAAACAAGCTTTGCTTCTCACTGGAGACTGTTCAGGGTTGCTGTGCTGGGAACAGAACAATGCAGAGACACGTGATTGCTGGGCTAAGGCATCCACAATGAGCAGCCAATGCATCATGCTGGGCAGGAGGCCATAGACCAAAGTTTATAAAGCTTTATTAAACATTTTGAACAGCTGTGCAATGAACAAACAATACTCTGGAAGTTTCACAACCTCACAGCTCGAACTGCCTCAGGACAGCAACAGCCACTTCTGCCGCTCTCCACCAGAAGACTGAAGGAAAGACAGACAGATGGCAAAGGGAAGGGAAACCTTCAAAGTTTAGAGATAAGTGTTTTGTATCAACCTCTAAGGCTTCTCACAAACCAATCTCTGCCCCAGGCTGTAGGCCTGACCCACCACCACCTTGGATTCTTGACATCCTTCTGCCAGGGAAGCAGGAGACACCAGGCATTTTTCCAGCCTCTGCCCTTCCCTAGTCAGTAGCACCAGCACCTTCTGTCACCTCTGGCCCAAAACCATTATCTCTGAAAACGGCAGAAGCATTTACTGCTTCAAGCCATGCCTCCACCTTAGGATCCTCTCCTGCCCTGCCCACACCCAGCCTTTCAGGCTCACATCAGTTTTGTAGGGTGAAGTTCACAGTGGCTTCCAAAACCCTGTGTCTTGCAGCATGTCAGTTCTTTATCCCAACAGTCAATACCTTGGTAAACCTGGGACATGTCGGAGGAGGGGAAGAGAGCCTCTACTGCCTGTGAGGCTTTATAAAAGCAGCAGCATAACTGAGGCTTTCAGGCTGGGATCTCGGAGCACACAGAGTTCAGAAAGCACTTCAGCAGTGCACACATCTCTTTGGCAGACTGAGCAGGAGGAGATGACTCAACTGCCTCTGGCTCCAGCAGCTTTTGGCCAAGTCCATTTGTGAGCTGTTGCACTTGCCCTTGATCAGCAAGGTGGGAAGGCTGGCTCCCCACAGAGAGACGGAGAGAATCTTGTAGCTATTCGAGCAGGATCAGTGGGCCAAGAGGCCTGAGTTAGACCACCATGGCCTAATGCAGATGAGTGACACATAACTCCAGTACTCCCAGCTGGGCAGGGGCCAGCAGCTCAGGCTTCCAGCAGTTCTCAGTTGAGAGGGCTGGTGTCTGTTCCCGGTGATACGGGAAAGGAAAAAAAAGAGTTCTGCTTCTAAAAAAGCAGGTGGTGCTGCCAGAGTTCACACAGTAAACGAGTTGAATTTCACAGGCAGAGTGGGAAGAATTTGCCACCCCAGTCCACACACAGTTACAGGAAACAGGCTGCTCTTACTCCAGTCCCATACCCAACACCCCCCTCCTCCCCAGCCCCACCCCCTTTTTAAAAGCAAAACAAGAGCCCTCAGCAGACTGGAAGATTATGATTTTCTAGGTGCCCACTATGCTGGGATCATGCGCCGATTCTGGCAACTGGGATCCTGTGCAGTGATACAAGAAGCAGTTCCCCCAGCAGCTGTAGCAGATGAGGAATAGAGCTGCCAGGAAGACCAAGGCACAAATTGTGCAAGGTTTCCGTTCCAGGAGAAAACTGAGCAGGTAGAATCCCATGAACATTGAGTGACTGAACCACAATGCTGGGTTGAGGGGCTTGGGTATGAGCAGGACAGGTAGCAACCACTGAAGGCAGTACATCGTGGCTGGCTGGCTGGGGCCTCGTGGCAGTAGCAGTCAGATGTGCTCTAGAACAGGCTCCAACAACTCCTCCGGCGGGCAGGCTGCTCTGTAGGAAGGGGAAAATGTCAGACTGTCAGAGAAATGCAGGGAAAAAAAATCAACTGACATTCTTCTAAAGCTTCATTTACTTCCAAGCATCATATGCTGATGGTTGAACTCCCAGTACTAAATTCTGGTGTGTCTTGGAGCTAGAGGAAGGCTTCCTGCTTTCTGGACCACTCAGCTGGGGACAGGATCAGCTAATGCTGGTGTAGAAGTGTATCCTATGTCCTCTGTTCTTCAGGCCTTTATCCAGGCTAACAAGTGAGACCCTTTTAGCGCAGTGCAGGAACAGAAAGGGAAAATGGGAAAAGGGAAGGAAAACAAGCTGCCACAGCCTTCCCTACACACATTTATCCAAGACAGTCCAAAGGTTTGAGCAATATAAAGAAATGCAATTGAAGGGTAATAATTATTTAGTGCTACAGAGATGTGTTAAGGGAGCATTAGCGTAAGAAGGGTCTGGGAACTGTTCAGCACGCAAACTCCTTCCTCCTAGGCACAGACAATAAAAGTCTTCCAGCAGGACAACACAACAGCCCAGCTACACATACAGCTACCCAGGAAAGCCCTGGCAGTGTCCAGGCTGCAAACAAAACAAAGGGGAGGACAGTCCCTGCTTAAAGATTTATAATCCTTGCCAAACAGCTAAAGTCAGATAAGACAAAGTATGTGAATAGATCAAAGGGGTGACAGGCTCAAAATGGCAATTTCCATAAGTGCTGTAAACACAGGATTTCCTCACTTGGATTATTATAAAACCCTGTGGAAACGGAGCTTTAAGGGCTTTCCTAAGCAGGGATGGCAGCACACTGCAAGTCCAGAAAACCTGCTTCTACCTTTAGCAACCACCTCAAATGATACTGTGTGCTTCTGTTTTTTCCTCTGAAGCACTACAAACACTTTCAAGAATTTCAAATGGCTTTAAAAATAATAAATGCCTCACCCCCACTAAGAAGAGTCTGGTGGGGACAGCTCCTTGCAGCAGATCCTTGTATCTGCAATCTCTCAACAGAGCAGTGCTCCCTCAGAAGGATGAAGGGCTCAGCCGAGCCTATTAGGATTACAGCTGGGGGGTGGGAAGGTTAGTAGGATGAAGGAGTGAGAATGTAAACAAACAGCACATTCCACTGGCTCCTACTGGCAGGAGAAGGGATTTCCTGGCAAAGGGAGGGACAATGAGGGATTGCATAGAAAAGCCAAGAGAAAACCACACATGGTTCTCTTCCAAAAGAACACTGAGGTCAGACATGTCTCACAGGTACCAATGGGCTCTGCTGTCAGCAACAGGAAACGCTGCCATCCTGAGCAGCAGGATCTATTTTACTTAAGTTTTAGTAAGAACATGCAGGCCAATATCTCCACCAGCACAAACATTATTTGGAGAAATTGTACCAGAGCTCCTGCAAGGGAGTGTTCTCCAGCAGAGAGGGCAGCTGGAGTTCAAGTAGTAAAACTAAGCTGCAGCTCAGCAGCCAAAGAGTAAGGAAAAAGTTTTTATGCTGCAATACAGATAAAGCCAAGTCACAGGAATAAAGCTACCAATGTCAGTCCTGCTTTAGGCAGGTCACTCATTTGCATCTTCAAGGGCAAGTCTAGTCCCAAGCCTTTTTCCCTATCCATAAACTGGAATTAACTATTACTCATTTTGTAACAAAACATGCTGTCTGCTGCCTTTGTGAATTACTCAGATGTTTCTGGAGTAAACAATACCACAGAAGCACTAGAGAACTTTTTTCCAAGTGAAAGAATGGAGAGAAAAAGATCTAACAACTAGTATTTGAACAGGAAGGTAACGAAACCCCATCACACAAATTTTTAGTTCAGATTGCATTGAATGCAGCAAAGTTGTACTAAATCAATGATCTGCAGCTGCCTTAATCCTCCTGAAATGTTCCTTTCTTGAAGTTTCCTGCAATTTTTTTCTCCTCACGAGTGCTCCAAACATCAAGCATTAAAAAAATCACTGCATAAACATCCTGTCATGTTTTTGCTAGATCCAGCCCTAAGCTGCATCAGCTTGACTTCTGTGGCAGTGTGTGTCACCTGTTCTTGAAAGTTAAATTTAAAGTGCCCATTTTGCTTTGGTCTTTCTGTCCCTAGAGCAAAGAAACGGGTAAAGAATGTATCTGTTAAGTAGCACAAGGCTGAAATAAAACACTAGAACTAATGTCACAAATCTCTCACCTTTAATAGGGTCATGTATCACTATTGAGCCTTTAGCCCCAAACTTTACAACTGACTACAGTTAGAAATAATTATAATTTGTGTTGTAGCTACTTTGTACTTCATGGTCTGGCCTCCTTGCTTCTACGATGCTCTTAACAATAACACTCTAAAACACTGAGTTGATTTTAAGCATCTAAGCTTTACTTGAGCATTTCCTACAAACACAAAGCCATCTCAGAACAAGTCATTAATTTTAACTATTAGTATTTCCTGTAAGAGCCAGTTGCTTGTAGGAATCAATGCAACCACTCTGCAGAATAAAGAACCATTTAATAGTAGTTATTTTTGCTATGAAGTTTCAATGCCAATGCCCTTCAACCTGAAATTTTGGTTGAAATCTTGGATTTCTGACAAATGCAGCCATTCAAACCGTTGCTCTTTGTATGTGCAGTCAGTTTGCTTGTATTTTCACGTGCCCCTTCACTATCCACCAGTTAAAGGCTGAGGAGCCTTTGCTGTATTCCACAGCTGATCCCACATAAAGTACTTACTGCTGGAGGCTTCTACAGCTCTATCTTCCTCAAGGGACTTTCCACTAGTAAGATACATGCTCTTCACTAAAGATTCTTTGAACAGCTGGCAATGAGACTGAGTTTTCTTTCCACTCTATTGATGAAAGAGAAACAGCACCTCCTGCTATCACCTCTTTACGGAGCAGGGAACATTCTCCTTCGTGCCCAGGACAGGCAGATCCTTCTGGAAGCCACAATAATATTCAGTTTTGCCTGGATTCTCAAGCAAGGTGAAACTTGCAAATTAAAGATTCCTACCTTGTTGCCTTTATCCCCTCCTCATGATCCAAGCCAAAGATTACCATGTTCCAGAGCAAATAATAACTTGCCGCCCAACAGGACTGGTTTCACAACCGCATCCGGCTTTCCCTCAACCAGTTGCTCTTGTTCTCCCCTGCCTGACTCACCTCTTGCCTCAGCCAGCCCAGTGTCCTGATGTCCTCAAGCCCGCTCCTGTGCTGCTCCTCATGTCATCTTACTTGGTGGTCACTCGTGTTTACCCAACGGCTCCTTTCCCCTGCCTCCTCTCGCCCTTCTGCATCCCTTGGAGCCACTTGAACTCACTTCAGACCCCTCAGCAGCAGAGCTGGTGATGCTCCCACTGTGGCTCAGTCTGAACTCCATGTGATGCCAGAGCCTCCTCCCTGCCAGTTCCTGCGGGCAGAGGAGCAGCCAGGGGAGGCTCCCTGTACACGTCTTTAGTAAGCAAACACCAATACTCTTCCACATGCTTATTAGCTGACTTCTGCTGCACTCCCAGCCATTCCTGCTGTCATCTTCCCTCCCAAAAACATTCAGGTCCTACTGGCATGCTTGTGGGGAGGACTTTGGAATTCCAGTGCAAAGACAGCAGCACATGTTTCCCAGGCAGAAACAAAATTTCAATTATCACAGGTCTAGAGTGAGCAGCACGCTGCACTGCTTTGCAGTGGATCAGTCACTTTTTGGAATGAATCCATCTGAGGAGCGAGCAAGTTGTTTGTTCATATTCTACAAACTAATCCAGCAATTAACACACTGAGAGGTGTTCCTACACCATAGGACACATCAGTATGCCAATACCAAGTCAGTACCTTTCTCAAGAACGTTTGAATTCCTCAGCAGACCATTTGCCCTGAGAAGGGAGAATAACCAGCCAGCTTTCCCTAAGCACTTCTAGGGTAAGCTTGTTCAGACCTTACTAAGGCAGCCTTTAAGCCAGTGCTGTCCACACGGAACTTCCCCAGCAGATGCTACAGAAAGAGTCTCCCAGGGTGAGAGATCTCCAATAAAACACTGAGTAACCTTTTTATTGGGGCATGCTGGTGCCATTCTCCCCCTTTCCCAAAAGCTGAAGTCTCTGCTTGTGATGAAAAGCCACACTGGTTAGATGAAAGTCTCTCAAGTTATACAGCGCACACAAACTGAAGAGTAAGCCTCAGGGATGTGTTTCTTACCTACAATGCACACCTGTTTGCTTAAAATTGTTTTAATCAGAAACCCTGACACAACTATTAACTGATGTGTACGGGCAGTGCTTACACTGCCAGCGTGTGTTCGAAACTAACTCAGATATCACACAGCACCCAAAAAAGCTGCTAAAAAATACACAACATCCAAAGCACTGAGACAAAAAGAGAGGTGAAGAACTATCAAGTGACAAGTTTGAAGAGTTCAGCTAAGAAAAGCAACAGCAGACCAGCTTCCCAGATGCCAACCCTCTGTCATAAACCCAAGAACCATAACCGTTCAAACTTTAAGACCTATTTGCAGCAGGGATTAACTTCTCCAGGGTTTTTTTTTTTTAGTCTTGCCACTATTATTTCAATTTTTTTAAAAGCTTTATCTGCCGGTATGACTCAGCTGGAAAGAGTGAGTCTACAATTTCTGGCAAAGGCCTTATCCTAGTCTTGGATCCAAGTTCATGCCTTGGACACTTGATGTAGACTCAGAAATGGTGCAATGTAATCACAGTTTCCAAAAAGAGCAACAAATCCTTGACTAACCAAGCCTCGGGGTTAGTATTCTGATTTCTCAAGCCAGACACAAGCCAAAGCAACTCACTTGGTGAAAAGTGGAGGCTCTCTGTTGAGCCACTCTTTTCATCACTTCCAAAGCTACCCTCTGAGCTTCATTATTGATGGGGGATGGATTTGCCTTTGTCCAGAGGCAGTGCTCACTCCATCTGGACTGCAATAGCCTCACAGCACCAGGGTGAACCCTCCTCCACCTGCGAGCAGGAAGGCAGCAGTGTTCTGTGTTTCTCTCTACAAAAAGTGGAGGAGACATCCAAACTAAAACTGTTTTTTTTTCAGAGAACTTGGAATGGGCCTGGAAATGATCAGCAATCGGAGGAGCAGAAGCTTAAGTCAGCCATCTCTGCAGCGGGAAGAGATGACAGTATTCACAGTTGCCATCTGAAGTATTACTATTTTCACTTGTACTAAGTTATTAGTTTTCAGTGGTCCTCATTCCCACCTTCTGCCTTTGTTTAACTGCCAAACATCACAACTTCCAGGCCCATTCCAAGTTTCCTGAAAAAAGCAGTTTTAATTTGTACCTCTTCTCTACCTTTTGTGCCTTCAGCAGGCTTCAGAGGTCCAAATACAGCCTGATAAGGGTGAGTTTTCTGTACCTCAGGCTAAGAGAGGTAAAAAATGGGCAGCTATGAGGAGTTATGACCTATAGTTTGGAAATACAAAGGTTACTGCACTATGACAATACTTGCAAGGTCCATTGAAATGTTTCAGTACCAGGGAAGTATGGGAGAGTTCAGCATGTTGTGGACTGTATTTAGGAGCCTGTTTTTTCTCTTCTCTCGCACTTGCATGTTTGGGATATCATGAGCAATGTTCGTATGACAGAATAGCTTGTAAACTCACTTTACAGCTGGCTCAAAGCATGTATGGGAGCTCGGGGAGGGTGCCTGGCTGGGCACAACAGCACTGCAGAGCGTTATATGGGTAGATTATCACAGAATATCCCGGGCTGGAAGGGACCCACAAGGCCCATCCCAGTCCAACTGCTTGGACAAAAGCCTGTCAGAGCGTCGTGCTGCTCTGCGGAGAAACGGGCCTGGGTTTCCTTTCACAAGGCGCTGAAGAGAGCTACGAGAGGTTCGTGACTGAGAGCAGAGGGAAGGGAGGGGAGGGCACACACAATGCTGTTATTTCCATGCTGGCACCAACCTCGTCGAGCTCAGGGTCGGTTGAAACCTCTTCCATCCCGGCGCACGCAGGGCTACAAGCGCGAGGGGAAACCTTCCCCCGCTTTTCCCTACAACGCCCGAAGTTCGCAGGGTCTCCCTTGGGGGGGATCTCCCGCTCCCCCAGCCCGCCAG
>VZRN01000342.1:797634-839566 GCA_013397935.1 Dasyornis broadbenti | reverse complement strand
GGGGGGGGGGGGGGCTGCTACAAGGGGTAGGGAAGCGCTGCGCCCACACCGGGGTGCTCCCTGAGCAGGGGGCTGTCCCTAACACGAGGAATGCCGACACGGGAGCGGGGTCTGTCTCCCCCAGGAGAGCCCCAGCAAGTCCCCCCGGCTCCAGGGGCCTGTGCCCACGGCGGCTTCCCGGGGCGCGTCCTCACCTCGTCGCTGAAGACCTGTTGCAGGGAGGGCCCGGTGCTGCCCAGGGTGCCGAGGAGGGCGAGCCAGAGCCCGAGGGAGCTGTAATATCCCGCCTGCAGCAGCACCATCTGCGCCACGATCAGTGCGGGGTCCCACACGTAGCTGCGGAACTGCGCCGCCATCGCCCGCCCGCCGCCCGCGACGGAAGTGCCGCCGCCGCCACGCGAGAGCGCCCCCTGGCGTGGGGGAGGACCTGCCGCTGCCCCCGAGTCCCGCCCGCTGCCCCCGACCCCTGCTCGATGCCGATCCCGACCCCTGCTCATGCCCACGACTGCCGACCCCAAATCCCAGACCCCCGCTCGCGCTGTGACCAGCACCAGCTCTTTCACATCTGCCTCCCCAGGGCACCCCCAGCCCTGTCCCCTGCCCTGGGTCAGTGTCTTCAGTAACTTCGCTAAAAGTTGCTTAAAAGGCAGAGTCCTTCAAACTCCGCCCTACCCCTTCTGTGACCAGCTCTTGGCTGCAGGGGCTCGTTTTGGTGGCCTCAGTGAGCCGTGGTGTGTGCTTGGCTTCAGGTATGAGAATTGTCACTGCCTGAATAGTGAGATTCCCAACGCTGTGTGGGACAACAGAGGATTTTGGAGATAAGGCTTCCCCAGCCCCTGTCCCTGCCCATCTGTGCTGGTGTCAGTGTGTTCAATAACTTGGTTGAGCAGCCCTTGCTGAAGACACAAATACCAACCATACAAGAAATTATTGTCCCCGGATATTTCCTCTTGTTTCTAGGCCAGCTGCCGTAGGCACTGAGGCTCTTGGCAGCTGCTGCCCAGCTGGGCTCATTTTAGCTTTAAGCCATCGGGCACCAGGATGTTGTTCTGGGTTCTGGTATGCCCTGGCAGCACCTTTCCGTTACAGGGCTTGGTTGGCTTCTTTTGGGAGGTTTCTTCTGGTATGTGGCTTCTTCTGTTTGGCCTCATGAAACGGCCAGGTGCCAGAGTCCCTCATGCTCCACTGTACCCCTTTTGTGATCAGCTCTTGGCTCTTTGTGAGCTGTCCTGCTTGCTTGGCTTCAGGTATAAGAATTGTCACTGACTTGACAGCAAAATCCCCAAGGCTGTGTGGAACAACAGAGCATTTTGGAAACATTTTCTTTGCTGGAAAAAGGAGAGGAGGCACCACCGGGCTGTTTTGTTGGACGGGGGAGTTGCCACAAGAGCCATTTTCACGTGGAAAAGAGAGGAGGAGGAATAAAAAGGGGAATCCAACTTCTATGGGAGGTGATAGGCTCATCAGTCGTGGGTGTGGAATATGCTGGCTATGGGAACGCAGATTATGATCTCTGACAGGCTCTCATGACGTTTTTTCCATGCCTCTTATGGGAAGTTCCCTGTGCAGCTTTGCTTTCCTTTCCTCATTCTGTGAATTTCACTATGCTGAGCTAGGTTTGACACATTTTGTTCCCTGTTCCCAGACCATTTCCTAGGAAGGATTGTGCAAGGCAGAGGCACGTGTGTGGTGGTCGTGGGGCACTGCTGCTGAGTTCTCACTTAGGCCTTTGGAGTTTTTATTTTTGCAGAAGCTCCAGCCTTAGCCAGTGCAGAAATGAACAGGGGAAAATCCCAGCCCTGTTAGGGCTGTCTGCTGCCAACACATTGCTGAGCATAAATTGTGGCACTCGACACTTCCTCTGTTAATTCTTGGTAGAAATTGGTTTCCTTTCCTGAACTCTGCTATGTTTGGCTCTCAGAGGCATGCAAGCCATCACTTAGATATTAATTCTGACTCACCTCTTTCTTTTATAGTCCCTTATAGGACTAACTTTCCCTTGCCAGCAAAAATTTTGGCAGTTTAGACAAAGCCGACTAAAACTCCAAGCTTGTGTAAGGTAGGACTGTTGGTATCATTGCTGGGTGTGTTTCCACAGCCAAATATCTGATTTACCCAAAAGTCCATGGTATCGCAAGATGCAAGCTGGTGTTTTGGGAGGTGTTGATTCAAATTGCTGTGGAATTCGAGGCTCCTCCCTGCTTGGTTGCTGCCCTGTGACTGAAAGAATTGCATGGGCACAGCAGCAGCTGAGCCTGAGACGTGATTTGAGGCTCCCTCTTGCCATGGGTGGGCAGAGTACCCACATGGACAGCATGAAGTGCTGTAGCACAAAGACATTTGTGCTGCAGTCCAGTTTGTGAACTTGTTTCCTGACTGACTTTGTGATGGCATCTTGCATGGTCATGTCTGTTTGTCCGTGCTCCCGATCTCTCTCTCCTCTCCAGGCTGCTCCAGCAGCCTGGAAAAGAGGGTGTTGTCCCTATGGGGTGCCTTGTCCCACCCCTGCTCTGTGGAATAAGGTTTAAAGTGGACCTGGAAAGCAAACAGTATTGGGGAATTAAATGGCATTCTTAATTCCCCTTTTCTTCCTCTTCAGTTTGAATGAAAAGTTGGAGACAGCTGTGAAGGGAACATGTGTTAAAGGGGAAAAGGATGTTGAAACACAGAGACGATGATTTCTGGTCGTGTCACAGTGGGTGCTGCTCGCCTGGCTTCTGGTTAGAGTGTAATTTTTAACCAGTGACTGTTCTGTGTGTGACACCTGCATGTCGTGAAGGGCAGCAGGTGGACAGAGAAGTGGCGATTTGCCCAGAACACAGCAGATGACTTGAGGGTGTAGCCAGATCACATGAAACTATTGTGGTCACTTCTTTATCAGGAGTGTACAAAAAGAATGCCCTATTTAGGCAGAGATTCTTTCCATAAGGAATAGCTGTCTAGGAGGGAATTGTTTTTCCTCCCCAGGAATCATTGCCTAAAAGAAGGAAGCTGTTTATTTAGGTGATCCCTATTTCACCAGCTGGTGTACAAAGGGCGGTGCTGTCTGAATGATCTTTGCTTGAGTTCATTTCCCTCTTGACAGGAAGGTAGAATTTGTGCTAAGGTCACCTTTGTTAAAGGGACAGTAAGGCTAAGAGCACACATTTCCAGAATAACTTAGCATTCAGTGGCTCAAACCGTGGGATGAGAGTTTTCAGTCACTCCTCTTCCTCCACCCACGTGGTGTGCAGGTGTGCTTTTTCCAAAGAGTTCAATGTACTGAATGGACTTTGGGAGTTGGGATTTTTTAGAACCCTGCTTAAGGTTTCTTTTTGCTTGAGAAAGCTGCTCTGAGCTTGCTTTAAAATCTGCCTGGAGGAACTGTGCTGAGCTTGGCTGGAGAATCTCTTTTCCTGATTAGTGCAGTAGAATTTATGCTCAAGAGTTGTCTAAATGGCATGTGGACTTTTCAAGATTATCTAGACATTTCCTGTTGTGCCATGTAAAAGTGTAATTCCCCTCACCCTCCAAATGTGTTGTATTTTATCACTCTGTTCCACTTCCAGCATGTCTATGTGTGTTGGTAACTGACAGCTGTTTATTTTTATTTTCAACATGAGGGTTATGTAACCCTTCACTCTTGAGCACCAGGTTAGGAACAATGGTGGCCAGCCTGTGTTATTTCTCTGCCATCTGTAACTTTTATGTGGAGAACGCAACTGACACACCCTGAACGTGAAAAATCATTGCCCAGAACAAATGTGTTTCTCAACATGCATTTTATTTTTCTTCTTCTACTCTCCGTTGTAGTGAGGTTTCAGGAAAGGACATTTCAGTGGTGCATTTTGCTCTCTGGGCGCATTTGTCCTGTTGCTCTGTGAGTGTCATATACCCACAGATTTTCTGCATTGTTCGAGAGAGGAGAATGTCAGCATTTTGAAAGGTAACACTTGAAGGGCAAAATGAAGGCAGCTGTTTTATGGCCATGAGTTTACAGAACCATATCATGACCTTAATGGCTGCATTTCCTCTCATTCTCTT
This sequence comes from Dasyornis broadbenti, assembly GCA_013397935.1. Lineage (NCBI taxonomy): Eukaryota > Metazoa > Chordata > Aves > Passeriformes > Dasyornithidae > Dasyornis > Dasyornis broadbenti. The sequence continues at coordinate 835,543 of VZRN01000342.1, read as the reverse complement.
GAGATACAGTCACAGAATGTTTCCGTGTGTGTGAGGAAGGGAGGTGGATCTACACAATGCACTTTGAAAATGTCGTCAGTAAAGTTACATAAATTTGTTCTCAAGGTTGAAAAGTACGTTAGGGTTGAGTTTAATTTTATCTTCTGTTTCCAGAAGCCCAGGATCAGTTTGCTTGATGGATTGTGCACGCAGGTGTGACTTGGATGGACAATGTGTGTGGTCCCTGGGCCAGGCAGACTGACTCCTCTCCATCCTATCACAACAGAACTTCCCTGGGAGGGAAAACACTGTCCTTTGCCATGCAAGGGGATTTTTTGGTGGAGGGGGTGTGTGTTGAGCGGTATGATAACCAGGAGCTCGACATATTGTGCTTATTTGGAGAGGAAGTTAACAGGTGAGTGAGCAGTGTTTGTAGCCACAATATAGAAAGCTGGTTTTGAAAGTCTCTTTGTAGTGGCTGCTTTACCTGGAAGGAGGTGCAGAGAGGTCATGGCTACATACCCACAAATACAGGTGGCATTTAGGGGGGCATGGAGTACTTCTGGCCTCCTTGTGCTGCTGAGGCTGTCTCCTGTCTGACAGATGTCTTGGTGTGGATCACTCTTAGCACATTTAACCCAATCTGTGTGTTCTTGTTCCTTACCATCTACTGCTCCCCACCTCTGCTGAGTGTCCAGAGCTGGAGCTTTATGGGAGCTGGGCTCCCTGGCTGCACCAGAAGTGATTTTTATCAGTTCCTCTGTGTGTTGAAGTGAGGGTAATAAGGAAGGGTAATAACCCAGCCTGCAGAGCAGACCCCTCCCTCATGGCCTTAGATGCTGAGGTGGACTAAAGGGTTAGTGACACACAGCTGTCTCAGGCACAGGGGGTCATGTCCTACAGGAAAACTCCCCCACAGCCTGCTCCAGGCTGGTCCCTACCATTACCTGCATGTGTGTTGTCTTCAGAGCTTAACTATGTTTTTTAAGCCCCGAGCAGTGCTCCTTGTCACTTCATGTTATGCCAATAGGCTCCACAGCCAGCTCAGCATGGTGCTGCCAGGAGATCCTCCTGCCAGTGGTCATGTGTGTAGGCATAGCCTAGCAAAGGCTGAGGACATGTCTGGATCTCAGCTCACACCTTCTGTAGCTGTTTGTTCCCAAAGGAACAGGCAGTTGGAAAAGCTGCTCCACCTTAGGGACCTTTTTGATTTAAGGTGAGACAGGGGGAAGGCAACAAGTTCTCTCAGGATAACTTTGTAGTGCTGGAAAAGGCTGAGAACCAGATCAAGTGGAGCTGGCATTTGTACCTGGCAGGTGGGATCATGGCACACATGCTTTGCTGAGCATTGCTTCCCTGTTAAGAATATATTTTATTTTCTACAAACTAGAACCCAAGCACGAATTGATGTGGCTGCAGTGTGAGCACGGAGCTGTACTGTTATGGTACTTCAGATGCCCCTCGGGTTAAGGGGCTGCAATAGGTACTGTCAAGCAAATTGTTATAGCCAGGCAAAATTATTAAAGTGAGAAGAGAAACGGAAATAGTCAAACTGTGCTGTTGGGGTTTTTTCCCTTTCTTCATCAGTGTGGGTTTTTTGCGCTTGCCGCTTTACACAGAAGATTGAGGGAGCGGTTTCGTGTTCCATCCCCGACGTGCGCCGAGTGATGTAACACCACCCGGATAACCGCAGCGACGACACGCTGCCAGGGACAGGGACTCGCTCTCGCTTTTCTGTAAATGTGAAACTGTCACTTGTGGAATGCTGCGAAAGCGGATGCTGTGTGCCCGCTCCCAACACTTTCCCTTCCCCCTTTTCCTTTTCCCCCTCCTTTCACTTCTCCCCCGACCCTTTCGCTTTCCCCTTCCCCCCGCCTTTTCACTTCTCCCTCGCCTTTCCCATCCTTTTCCTCTTTTCCTTTTCTCCTTAACCCTTTCCCCCTGTCTTTTCCTCCCTTCCCTCCCTCTTCCTCTTTCCTTTATCCCCTTTCCTTTTTTACCCCCCTTTCTCCTTTCCCCCCACTCCCCACAACTCAGTGGCTGTGGCGGGTTCCGCACCCGTTCAGCCGGACCCGGGCCCCTCCGCGTCCCCCCGCGGTGGCTCAGCCGTCAGTCCCACAGTGTCCCCGCCAGCCCCAGACGCATTACCGTGGACGGTGCAGGGCAGATCGCAGCCCCCGCCTCCCGGCGGGTGTGGAGCGGGGCCGGGGCATTCCCGGCGGGGCGGGGGCAGCGCCGCTCCGCCCCGCGGGCTAGGCCGACTCTAATAAGGGCGGAGGCGGTGGCGGGGTACGGTCAGAGCCCGTTCGGGTCGGATCCGCAACTGCGTCGTCCCGCGTGTCCCGGCACAGCCCAGCCCGGCCATGCCGCTGCCCCGCGTTCCGCTGCGCGCCGCGCTGCTGCTCGGCCTCCTCCTGCGAGCCGCCGCCGCCGAGTCGGTGAGTGCTGCCGGGCCCCCCGCGGGACAGGGGGAAAGGGGAGGCTGTGCCCCGGCAGCGAAGGGCTCCCGGTGCCCGAGGGGGTGGGTGACCCGCGGGTCTCGGGCCCCGCTCGCCAGTAGCCTGAGAGCCGGTGCCGCCGCTTCCCCCCTGGGGTCTGCTCCCGCTGTTTGCCCTGCTCCGGCGAAAGGGAAGGGTGGGCGAAATAGGGAGATGGCGATAGGGCAGTTCCCGTTCTTCCTCCGGCAGATGCCAAAGCAGCGCCGTCCCGGCCGTGCCCCGTGTAGGGCTCCTGCCCGGTGTGGAGCTGTGGCCGCGGCTGTGCCACTCCTCACGTATCCCGTTCTGAGCCGTGCACTGCAGTGCTCAGCGTGCTGGGCTTAGAGCAGTCTAGGGGACCCGGCTACCTGGTGGAAATGAGCTGCTCTCTATTACAGCTTTGATCTCTAACTGCTGGTCATGAAAGTCCTTTAATTCTTCTTTTCTTGTGCATGTGTGGTGGGTTGGATGTGTGCGATGGGTTACAGCACGTGGATAGGCTTTCCAGCCTTACCTGAGTTTGGTTGTGCTGGTACCTGGTGTCTTTCTGTGGGTATCAATCCCTCCTCCCTTCCACGTGGGAATAAAAAAAAAATGATGCATTACCGTGGAGGGTTTAATAATCTCTTAAATATATAATGAGGTGAAACAGTTTGGATGCTTCAAGCCGGCACATGTGAGGTCTTCGTGGAGAAGCAGAGATCTGGGGATTCTGGCTTCCCCGCTGTTTGTTTGTTTTTGTGTGTGACCATCTTGCTGATAGTGCAATCAGGGCGGATTCCTCTGTTAGTGTGAAAGAGCTGCTGAGATTAAGGTAACCGCAGGAGATCAGGGGTTCCCAAAGTAGATTTAATCATCCACATTGGTTTGTTTTGGACTGAAGGCTGGGTGGGCAGATCAGAACTGATAAGGCTCTGCTGCTTTTCTTATAGGGGCACAGGGCTGGGGGGTTGCTGATTGTAGAGCAGGAAACTCCCACAGAGAGCATCTGTAGTAATTGTCAGCTACTCTCTGCTAAAACCAACCAGCCCAAATCCACTTTACTCTAATCTGGTGTCTTTATCCCTGCCATTAAGCACGTGAATTGGTCGTTTGGGAACTGGCCCAAACTAGTAGGGCAAAACCTTTGGGGCAGACAGCATCTGGAAGTTGCACTGACCATGTTTGGTATGAAATGCAACTTGGTGTCCCTGGGGACTGGACTGGTCTGCAAGCATCAGATTTCTGCAAAGACAACAAATTTTGCACAGATGTGGTCTGTAAATCCTTATAGAGAACTTAAATGGAATATTTATCCGTGTCTTTTAAGCTACCTAAGATTGAGTGTATGCTTGAGAATTAACACTGGCCTACTATAAAACCTTATCCAAACAAATTGTTTGGGTTACAAGCTGCTGGGGAGGAGATGAGGATGACACACGGTTTGGGAGAGTTCTGCTGGCACTCCTCCCATATTATTTTTTTTAATAGCACTGCCAAAACGTGCAGGGCTGCACAGCAGTGGCTCTTGGTTTTTCTGTGCGGGCAGGGTGAAGACAGGTAGCTGTTTCTTAACAACATGGGGATTGTATTTCTTGTGCTTATGTAAGAGCGTGGATGTTGAGATTGATTCGGTGCTTGAATATTTCCCCAAGCCTGTACAAACAAAAATGCCTTGGCTCTTTTCCCCTTGAGCAGCTTTCTGGTGTAAATGGGATTTCTCCATGTGAAGCAATCCTGGATGTGTAAAAGGGTGGGGAATATTACTGAAGTGCCTCAGTGTGACGTTGGTGCTCAGGCTGTGGGTGGGTGGGTTGTGTTACAACAGCCCCGCAGCTTTGTGTGAGAGCATTGCCTTTTTCCCATGGGGCCGAGGGAGGCTGGAGCTGATGCCTGATGTCACCAGGTGGTCCCCAGCCCTCTCCGGTTGAGTGCCTCGGAAAGCAAAGGATGTGTGGGCAGGATGCTCCCCTCTGTGCTGTGCAAAGATGGGCTTCCTGCAGAAGATGCTTGAGGGGGCGTGGACAGAAAGTCACCAGTGCATCCAAGATGTGGGATCAGTGGAGTTAACAAAGGACGTGAGGTCTGCCTTGCTTGGGCAGAGGGACATCACGGAGCTCTCCCTGTGCTTTCAGCATCCAGAAGTGCCCCTGGCAGCATAGGAGGGAAGCAAGGGATATTGCCCTATGGCAGAGGGTATTCCCTCTGCTGCAGGCTTGGGCTGTGCTCAGTTTGTCTGGGCTGCAAAAGGGCCAGGTGCCCAGAGCTCAGCAGGGCTGTAGCAGTGCTAGTGGGTTGCAGGTTTGTTGCAGTTGTCCTACTTTTGTGCCTTGAAGCATGCAGAAGAAGTCTTCATGCAGCACCCCATCGTGTTTGTGTGTCCTCAGCAGTACAGAGGAGCACAAATCCAGCCCAGAAGCTGCTGGCAGAGAATTGCTCAGGGAGAGAGGAAAGGCTTCATGCTGTTTGTGGGCTCTGTTTGCTGTTTTAAAGCAATCATGCTTAGAGGCCTCCTGATTGGCAAAGTTGGTGTCTTGTTGATGATAGCTGTGTTTGGAAAGTAGTGCAGCATTATTAATGTTAAAACCGGTTTGGCTTGTCCTGCTGCCATTGATCCCCGAGGCCTGTTCTTTCTGCTCTTTGCCCAGTTTCTCATCTGTCCCTCCCAATCAAATCAAGACATTGCTATCTACACGTTTTACTTTATTTTACCTTGAATTGCCACGCTCACATTTAGAGCAAATTCCTGCTTTGCTTCAGTCTCCCTAAAACACAGAGCAGCGAAGTGACAGTGTCTAAAGCGATGTCCCTTGGCCCTGAAGGGGGAAGAGCTCATGACTTCTGGTAGTCAAACCTATAGCTGTTTGTTGGGATGAAGTGTATGTAATGTGTAGGAAAAAATAACCTCTTTAGCACCTTGTACTTTCTTGAATGGCATGCACAGCTTCTGGGGTGGGAGTTCAGGGGTGCACGGTCCCTCCACAGCTCAGCACCTTCTCCCCACTTGATGTGGAGATTCCCAGGGGTAGGAACAGTGACCCTGCAGCACTTGGGGCACAGTCAGGGAAACAGCTCTGCTGCCCAGCTCTCATCTGTCCCAAGTGCTGCCAACTCCCATGTGGTTCAGAGCTTTCCCGAACATGTTACGCAAGAGGCAAATGGGGGCTGAACTTGGTACTTTTCAGATTTGTGATACCAGAGGTTCATTCACCCTGGGAAATAAAGGCTGTTAGCCAACCTGATTGTTCTTTCCTGTTCCTCCTGTTGTTCTCTCCCAAGATCTTGGTACTTTGAGGTCCTGCAAAGGCCTACATTCAGTCCAGCAACAGAAAAAATGTTTTTCCTATGTGTCTTCCCCTCTTCCTTACCCTCCAAGCCTCTGTTAATGGCTTTACTATTGCCTTGAGCTGTTTCAATGGCATGGGGAGGCCATTTGCTGCTCTCAAATGCCTGAAGTAGAGCCTAATGTGACCTTGCCATGATTTTCCTGTGGTGTCATGCTGCCTTTCTGAAATGCTTGTGTCCCACTTCCACCACAAGCTGGTAGCTGCTAACTTGACTTTCCGAGTGATGGTTGAGGGGCTGACACTGGCTGGGTGCTCAGCATGCAGGCTTCAGCACAGCTCCTGCAGCTACTTTTCCTTCCCTTTTGACTCCTGGTACTGCGAAATGATCTGTTGGAAACATCCTGGCTGCTTGAATCTCCTTGGCTATGAGTTACCATTAGGTTGTGTTGTATTTTGTGTGTAAGTCGTTCTTCCTCAAATGAATGGATTGATGGACTTAGGTTTAAAGACTTTTTAGAATTAGTGATAGTATCTGTACCTGTAAGGGTGGCATGGAAACTGTGGTTCTATGGTCTGCAATGTAAATGACTTGGGTTGACTTGTAAATTACTTGATTAAGTTATCGTGGCTCTCTGATCCCACAGAACTCCCCAGCTATCACTTTGGCCAGACTAAACGCAGCATCCATCCTTCAAAACACTTCCTAGCTCTTGAGTTAACATTTATCCTCTTGAGCCCGCTCTTCGGTCTTGCAGCTGCATTCTCCCCCTCTACTCAGTACATCCTGTTCCTTTATGCCCTATAACAACAGCCGGGTTGTGCTGCTTTTGCAGCCTCAAAGGAGAAGCTGATGCAGTTGAAGCACTACAAAACCGAGGGGACAAACCCTGCACACGCCTGACCTCCAGGCTGCTGTTGGGGAGCATGTGTGGCTGTTTGTTTGAGACTCGCTGGAATGCAAATGCTTGAGATTAAGGATTCAAATGATTTGCACTAGAATGAGACTCTTGTGATGAGACTGGGCTTGGTGGCTCTGAAAAGACGGGGCAGCCTAGTTAAAGAGTTTCACTTGTAATAAGCCACTGCTGCGAGGGGCTGTAAAAGATCTTACACTAATGAGCAGTTAGGGCTGTGCTTCTAGGTTAGTTCAGACTTATTTTTTTGTTTTTAAGCGTGTGCATGAATGTTTGTCCAGTAAATGCTGCTGGTGAGAGGACCAGCTCTGCCGTGTGTCATCCTGCCTTGCAGCAGTCATGCTCTGACTCAGGTTACTGGCACTTGGCTTGGCATCACAGCTCCCGAGGACACTGCTGTCGCCCTCTGAGTAACAGCCCTGGCCCCTTCCCCAAAGCAGTGACTCAGACTTCCGAGGCACTGCAGCACAGAGCCGGATCTCTTCTTCTGGGGCTAGAAAGGGGGGTGACAGGCAAAACTAGTGCTGCTGCTTGGCACCCAGTCTGTGCTGCCTTTGGCACCGAGCGCCTTTGCTGCTGCCTCCTGTTTAATCTGGTTGTGGCTTTGGTGGGCAAAAAAGCCATCGGGTGCTGACATGTGTCTGCTGCCAGCAGCCGAGTTGGTGTTGGCAAAGGCAGATCAGAAAATGGCCCTGTCTTGAGCAGCCGTAACTTGCTCTGGCAGCTCTGTGGCTCCTTCATTTTCAGGCGGATACTGTTGGAAGCAGGAGTTGCATGGGAGAGAGGAAAGCAGCAGTATTATCCGAAATGACTGAAAGCATTCAAAGCAAGCTAAAGGAGCATAAAGTCTCAAAAGAGGGGGTTAAATACTTAATCCTGAATCTGGAGAAAATGTCAGCGTAGGAGGGGAAAGCACGCAAGATGTAGCTACGTCCCTCTCAATTTCTGAAGGCTGGCTGACTTGAAAAGTATGCTTCTTGTAAAAGTCTTTATTTTTGCTGGAAATAGGCACTCTTGTCAATTTTATCCTTAAATCCTTTGAGGCTGAGACTCTCCTTATGAAATGCCAAGAGGGTGTTGTTAGACATATTATTGGGATAACTTAAAAATCAAAGCAGTTAATTAAAATCTCAGGGAGACACTCCTTGGGGCAGGAAGGAGACTTGAAGACCCACAGTACTGTTACCCAAGCAGCTGGTGTTATGTCAACCAAAACCACGGCTGCTTCTTGCTTAACAAATCGTGTTCTGTCAAGGAAGGCAAAGCCTTCCATGGGAAGGATTTCTTTCTTGATGTTGCTCTGCCTTAGCTGCAGAAGGGGAAAAAGGGTCTTCACCGTGGTTCCTCTAAAATTATGCTGCTGTCAAACTTGAATACAAAGAGATGTGGCCTTGCCCCACTTACCTTGCAGCAAAGCTAACCCTGCCTCCTGCCCTTTAGCTGCTGTTACAGTCGAACTAGAGCAATAAAAAGCAATGCTAATGTGCATTAATGGCTGTGAAAGTGCCTTGCATTTGCACTGAAGTGGCCTGCACAGCATGGGAACCAGAAATCTCTGTGCAGAAGGCAAAAGGGCTGAGAGGAATATGGCTGGAAGGAGGGCACCTGGTGTGATGCTGTGCTGGCCTGGGGCAGAGTGAGACCCATAGGAGGAGGGGCAGATCCTGACTGATGTGGTGCTAGGAAGGTGCCAGAAGCAGCTTAAGTGGGTTAGTGTCCCCCTTTAAAAATGGAGAAGCTCCTACTCGCCTCCAAATGGAAATACAGCCCTTACTGATGTCAGGAGCTTTTGCTTGGAAGAGTCTGTTCCCCAGCGAGGTAAATATTTATTGCAAATCCACAGTGTGCAGTGGAGCAGAGTCTGGAGCCAGGATCTTGCAGGAGACTGTTTATGCGCAGGCTGTTCTTGGCGCTAATTCCAAATTTCCTGAGGCTGAGTATGAGGAGCTGGTCCTGCGTGTTGGTTACTCAGACTTGCTCGTCCAGCCGAGCATGGGCTCTGCAGCGCCAGGGAAGGAGTGACCAAAACAATGGCTGGGTCCCTCTGCTCTGGCTGTGACAGTGAGGGTGCAGAGACGTGGTCAGGGAGGGCTGGAAAACTGCTGCTGGCTGCTCACCCTCTGCTCAGAGAAGGGAAGAAGCCTGACTGGGAGATCAGAGCCCTCTGGGAGAGGAAAATGCTTCTGGAAGTGACAGGTTTCCCGAAGTACAGCTGCGTTATCCCCAACAGCACACGCTGTGTCTGCCGCTTTCTGGGCCCAAGCCAAGGCATAAGTAGGGAATGTCTTTGTTAAAAAACAAACCAAAAAAACTCATCAAACCTCATGCACTGAAAACCCAGCCTCTGCTGCTGCAGCTAGCCAGGAAAATCCCCGCTGTTGAAATGTTTGTTTGTATAAATGCTCACACGGGTATGGCTGATAGCATAGCAGCAGCACTCCAGTGTCTCAAGTGCTTTTGTGCCGATAACTTCTGCTGCTGCTGTTCTTTGCTGGCACCTTTGCCAGCAGAGCAAGGCTTGAAATAGCATAACTGTGCTGGCAGAGCTCAACTGCCTGGCCTAAGCCTAAATCTTTGGGCTACTACTTCTGATTAGATTAAAATGGATCGTGGGAGGGGAAGCATTTGCAGGGTGCAGCATTGGGAATCTTGACTGTACAAACAAGCTGAGATTAGCCGCATGGTGAGCCAGATAGGAAAGGCACTCTTTGAAGTTGGGTGTCTGCCTGGCTTAATTTTGCTAATGCTCTGGCATGAGGGAGCATAAAGATCCCAAAAATGCACGTCACGCATTTCTTGCCAAGTGGAAATTCTGCTTGTGTATGTGTTCGGGGAAGCATTGGGGTGTAGCTGTATTCTAGGAAAGGGCAGTGAGGGCAGGCCTCTTCCCGGTGTGAGGGGGAAGTGTGACATGTGAAATATCCCAAGTTTGAAGTGTCAGCATGAAAAATCATCCTTGATGGAAAAGCTGTTCTGCTGGGGCCTTTATATCCCTTTATTCTTTCCACAGACAAGGATGCAATGGAAGCTTCTATTATAGAGTAGGGCGACTCAGAGTGAGTTGTGAGCTGGAAAAATGGTTAATTCCTTTTTTTAACATTGAATAGAATTTTTCCAGCTTCTGAGCTGAGATCTGGACCGTGAAGCATATGATCGACTTACGATTAGGTTATTATTTTTTTTAATGGTATTTACAATCTCTTTATGAGCTAGGTGTGTATCATGGCCTGTGACTGGGAGAACCCTTCTGGGATGTGAAATGTCTCTGACACAGCTGTTTTCCTCGAGTCATATGAGAGCTCCTGCTTTTTCCTCCTGTAGTTTTCCTCTGAACTTTCTTTATTTGCTTCAGGGCAAGTGAAGGACACACAGCCATCTGCAACTGCCTGCTGAGCTTTATCTCCCCTGGCTAGAGTGGGCAGCAGTCATCTCCTTCCCACTCGGGCTCTGGAACTGGGAATTGAGTGTTTAGAGCAGCTATTTTGCCACCATTGCAGTAAACAGATCCCAGCATGTGCCTGTCTGGCAGAGGACTCGATCTTTATGGCTTTGCTCTTGGCTGATAATCAGGCAAAAGCAGTTAAACAAGAGTTCATTCCTTTGTAATCTCTCCGTCCTCCTGCTTCTGCAGCGTGGCCGGTGTGCGCTGTGGGCTGGAGGGAGCGGGCTGTGTGTAAGAGCACAGCAGCTCAAAGGTAACTGAGGTTTGACTTTGTAAGTGCAAGGAAGCCTATTTTGAGCAAGCAGAGCCTGGGAGGATTCATCCCTGCTGCAGGGGAGGCACCCGTGACAGCGAGTGGCTCTCCAGAGCCCGGGATTACAGTGTAATTGTCACGGGGATTATGGCTCCACTGCCGCATGAGCCCCCAGGAGAGCTGCTTGTGGCGACACGGCTTAAAGAATCACCCAGGGAATGGGGGCGAGGGGGGAGTGGGCCAGGCTGAGCCTGGGATGGTGCTGGATGCGCCTTCTGCACGTGGGCTGCGGAGTGTGAGTACCTCGGACTGCCGGGAGATGGACACCTGCCTGGGCAGGGATGGGGCAGGCTTCCCGTAAGTCACCTTGAACAAGTGATGCTTTTACCAGCTGAACTCTTCCCCAGCCTGCATGTTGCTCCTGCTGTTTTGTTAAGCAAAACCCTGCTCCCTGTCTGTTACTGAGCACAATTAAAAAAAAAAGTATTTTTTCCCTCTTTGATAAGAGGCACAAAGACTGTGCAGTAACTGCTGTGGGTACTGGAGCTGCCTGCAAGCCCCGGTCTGTATTTAGGTCTCTGGTTTCCCCTTTAGTTCTCAGAGATGTCATGGTTTTGCCTTCATGGCTCACTATGCTGGCAGTACTGGACAGCGGCTGTCAGAGGAGATGGGCAAGGCTGGCTGTGGCCCTGCTCTAGCACTGCTTGGAAAGTGTTGAGCAAAGGTAGTATTTAACTATGTCTGGAAGCCTCAGGTGATCCTGTCATGCAACTAAATGCAAACATGTGCCTGAATGGGAGCTGTTTAACTTTTGTCCCTTGGCACAAAGGCCAGTGCAGGCTGTGTGTGCCGCAACTTATGCGGACAGACTGACCAGGAATTGGTGGTGAAATGGTGCCTCCAGGCATGGTCACAAGGAGCTGGCACAAGTGGATTTTTTTATTATTTTACTGTGACTGATGTGTTAAAGGAGTTAGATGTGACTTCGATTGAAATGTTGATATTTGCTTTGCTCTCAGGACTAAAATGACTTTTGTGTATTTATTTTCTTTTCCCCTATCCAGAGGTGGAGTGTGGAGTGAGGGAAGGGAGTGAAGGGTATTTTGGGGGGAAATATAGGCCCTTCCCTTACTAGTCTGGCAGGAGCTGCCTCTTCTGGAAGCTCATCTCACTTCTAATAATGTTTTTTAATGCTTATTCAGATGGGAAGATAGAGCTGTCTTTGCCTGTTGCCACTGCACACCTCCCTCCTGTGGAGATCACCTCTATTTGGGCTGTTTCATGCTGATTTGAGCTGCCCTGTTTCCAGTGCTTGGTGGCTCCTCTGCTTTTAGGGGCTGTCAGGCTTTGAGGGGGTGAGCTCACTCCTAACCTAACCCCTGCTCCTTCGTACGCCTGGCATGAGCTTTAAAACCTTCCTGGTTTGTGGGCTCCTGGAAGAGCTTGGTGGAAGTGAACTGTATGGAAATCCCCTCTCGGGCTTGGTGGTTTACAGAGCTTTGCATCCTTGCACCTGCTCATGATGTCCAGGAGCCCTTTCTGGTTAAGCTGATGTAGCTGTGTGTGTGGTGGTGTGAGGTGACATCTGTCTGTGCCAGCACAGGCTCTGGCGAGGCTATTTTGTGTCACTCTGCTTGCTGCAGTGAAATGAGGTGATCTGTACAGCTGACCCTGAGTGCAGAGCACTGGGAGCAGTTTACACCTACCTGTCCCTGCAGGCTGCACAGAGTTAACCGGTCTGTGCCTCTGCCCCCTTCTGCCACCTCCCAGGCTGGCCCAGCTCCATGTGCTTTTGTCTAGGAAAGATTGACTTTCACCTTGCTCCTGTTTACTCCTAGGTTTATGTACACAGTGCTGGGGAGGGAGACCAGGAGCAAGCACTGGGTCTCCATGCCAAAATTATAAACTTGATAAGGGCATTGTACACTGTGAATGCCCCAGTCCCTGCAGGTCTGACTCCTGTTGCAGCTGACTGGCTGTGGCCCTTCAAAGGAGCTTTTAAGGAACTTTGTGTTTGATCAGAGACAAGGGACAGCTGTAAAAGCCAATTTCATGTCTGGAAAACTTTGTCTCAGTCCCAAAATATCATTTGGGTTTTTAAGAAAGGTTTACAAAGGCTGTGGTAAGGATATGTGGGTTGGAGCAGGTGAGCTGCCTAGTTTTGTTATTTCCCAGAACTTGCCAGCAACTGGGGAATTTCCACATTGCACAGAAACTTTACTTGCATCCTCAATACATGGCTGATCTTGCTTTGAGAAGAGGCAATGGTGTTCTGGGGCTGTAAGGGAAGGCCCCAGGAGCATGAAATGGAGTGGGATGGGCTGGGGATGGAGCGCAGCAGGGCTGCCTTGAGTCCCAGGGGTGCTATTCCTGTGCCTCCACTGAGCAAAGAGTGTCTGGCTTCATCCAGTAGTGCAGCCTGTCTCAGAACATGAGGCCTCTGTGCCCAGCTTTTCCAGGAATGACGCTCATAGTTCACGTGCCTGACGTGCGGGTTGTCTGGCAGAGAATAAACTTTTTTTTTTTTTTGTTGCCACTGGCAGGCAGGAAAAGCTGCTGCTCCCCAGCATGCTGTTTAATCTCCCTTGGTGCTTACTGGGGATAAAGCTGCTTAACGTGAGGAAGAAATCCTGGAACTAGACTCCTGCAGGAAAGGGTGATTCCTGTACAGACCCCTCCTAGAGAGGAGCATATTAATAGTAGGACTCTGCTTCAGCTGCCAGGGTGAGGTGAGGCTGTGCAGCCGCCCAGTCCAACTCTCTCAGCAAGTCCCTGGCCTGGCTCCAGCACTGGGATAACAGGTGGTGGAAGGGAGACTCGGAGCAGCAATGGTGCCCTTCTCCAGGTGGCAGTTGCAGAAGGTGTTAAGCTGAATGTGGCCAGGGATGACTTGGCAAGAGCTGACCATCCTCCTGTGGCAATCTCGGAGCTTTTTCCTCTTGGCCATAGCCTGCAGACCCAGAGGAAGTACGGGCACCTTCCATGATGCCTCTTCACCAAGCAGCAGAGATACAGGGAGGACTGTGTGCTCTTGGAAAGGGATGTACTTTTTTTAAACAATACGCCAGGGAGCTCTTTATGTGGCATTTGGGAAGCCCGGAGACCTTGCTTTTAAGTCCTGTGAAAGTGCCTGTGTGCCCTCTCACAGGTGTGTATGCAAGGAATGTGCCTGCTCCACACCTCCCCTGTGAACACAGAACTCCAGTGTTAACTCTTCCCAGCCTGCCCATGGCCCAGCTCCCAGTCAGGGCCTGCTTCCTAGAAGTACGTGCCTTGAAACCTGGAGAGTAATTATGGAGGTGCCCAGCCAGCAGCCCTCTGACTTCCCTGTCAGATGAACCTGTAATATGAGGCCACTGCCCACAGGAAAAGTTTCCTGTACAGTTTGAGAAGTTCTTGTGGCTTCCAGGAACTTCCCTGTCCTTGCTCAAGAGGATGATGAAGAATGAGTTCAGGGAACGCTCCCATATAATCTTATTTATGCTTGTGAGTCAGTAATTTCCTTGTTATGTGCTCTGCTGGTAAACAGTGTCTGTCCTGATTTACATAGGATTTTCTGATAGCCAGACCTGGTGCGTTCCACAGCATGCACTAATCACTGCGGCTGCGTGCCACTGCTCTGCTCGTGGCTGGGCTGATCTGATAAGGCCAGTGGGCTGTCCAGCCACCCCCAGGCTTAAAACTGGGTTTTCTTAAGCTACCCTTGCTTGGACATTACTGGCTGTGACTCATGATGAAGTACAGGGTGAGCTGGCACCGGGGTGTGGCTCGGCACAGCCACATCAGTCTGCCCCATACAGGGTTATACAGATCTGCAGCAAATGTGCTCCCCAGCCCCGGGAACTGGGCTCTTCCTGCCCCTCGATGAAATGGCCAGAAGCTGCCCTGGGAACAGCTACTGCATGCTGGCAGCAGTTTCCATTGCAGGGCTGGCTTTGGCTGGGTTTCACATATCTTGAAATGAATTTGCCTTGGAGCGAGTGATCCGTAACGCTAGGAATGCCTGATTCCAGGCCGGGAGAGGATTTCTTCCAAGCTGACCTTCCTCCCAGCCCCCTTCCCAGCATCTAGTGCCAGGCTTGGCATAGCAGAGAGAAGGGGGTCTGGGAGGAGAACTGGCCTGAGCACTTCATGCCCTCTGGGCTGTTCATCTGGGTATCCTGTAGCAGGGTTGCTGAGGAAACAAAAAATGCCTCAATAAGCACGGAAAAGCACATCCAGTGCCACTGCTCCTGGTGCAAAATGAGAAACATCTTGTGCTTGTTTGTGGCAAACCCAGTGTGCTGGTGGGCAGGGGAACGGGGCTGGAAGCAGGACTGGAGCTGTGGGCAGAGGAGGCTGATACACAGCTGTGGCTGATTGTTGGCCTTGATTAGAGATTGATAGCGGATGTAATTCATCACCTCTGGGCTGTGGGGTGGGCCACACCTGGCCAGGTGAGCAGGAGGGCTGATCCCAGCTGCTCAGGGCTCGGTGGTGCTGCCTCCCAGCTCTCAGTGTCCCAGTGAGTCTCTGATCCTCCTCACCCCAGTGAGACTGTAGCCTGGTAAACTTGCACATGGAGAAAAACAAACCCTTGGATGTGCAGGACTGTGGAATGCTCTTCTGGGCAGACAAAACCTTTGTCAAGACTTCCCAGTGCCCTGTGAGGACAGCACAAAAGAATGTTGGCAGCTTAGCCCCCAGCAATGGGACCCATCCATCTGCATTGTGCCCCTTGCCTTAGGGGAAGGGGTTGAGCCCCCTCCATGGTGATGATTTCATTGCTGTGGCAGCATCTGGAATCTGTGAGCTGGCGTTGAGCAACTCCAGAGCTCATACCTGTGGTACCCTCACCAGGGCTGGCCCCAGGGCTGTGGGGTGAGGAGAAATAGTTCTGGGAAGTTGCATAACTTTGGTGAGGGCAGGAGATTGGGCTTGTGGCTCCTTGAAGGTCCAAGTGCAAATGAGCTCTGGTGTGCAAATTGCCATTGTGGCCAAGCAGCTGATACCTGGGAGGCTCTCCAGCTTTTGTGCTGTAACTGCACTCCTTGGGCCTTTGGATCCTGGAGATATTTTATAGCTTTGTTTGTTTACATGCTTTTTATAAAGGTGAGGCAGGGGAAGCTCTTCCTTCAGGCAAGTCATCGTTGATAGTGAGTGCTCTTGAACATCAGCCTGTGCTGCACTGCAGTTCAGCTGAACTGACAGACCAGTTTTTAACCCTTGGGTGATAAAATGGGTTTGTTCTCAGTATAAGAAGCAAGGAATTACTTTGGCATGAAGCTTTGGTGCTGTGCAAAAAACTGACTGATAAATGCTAGGCTTTTTCCCTGGGAATAGTAGGTCCTTCCAAACTCTCCCGTATCACCAAGTGAAGGTATTGCTTTTCCAAATGCTTTTGTTACAAACTCCTGACCAAGGTCCTGTTGCGGTATTTTCTCCTTGTGTGTTCAGGTGAACCTCTTGAATCTGTAGCCCTCAGGAAATTCCCCTCCCAGACTGGCTGTCACTACTGTTCTGAGAAATTCGTGGGGAATTCAGCTGATGAAGATAACAATTTTGGTGGAGAGGAAGTTCAGCATTTAATGTTTTTCTGGTGGAAATTATATACTCAGCATGGGCTCTGAACCTTCTGTGAAATGCTTCTGAGGAGTTGTCTGATATTTAACATGTTTCCATGCCCGTTTACAGGTGAGAGAAACTGAAACCATGGATGCTGGATGGCTTGACTACCCTGCCTCTGGGGACTTGCCAGATGATGAAGACATTGGTGAATTCAGGCCTTACTTAACCTCTGATGGGTTAGATATAGATGAGACATCGGGGTCAGGAGGTAAGTGGGGAAATAGATCTCCCTCAGCTTTTGCTGTGAAATTTCTTTCGGCACCAGCCCTTGAGTGATGGGCTAAATCACAGCCAGAGCTCCAGAGGAACCACAGTGTCAGGTGGAGATGAAAACTGTGACTCGTAGTCACTCAGATGAGAACAGTAAAAGTGGTGGTGCTGTGATGTTGAATCACTCAGGGAGGACAGATGGAGTCCAGCCAAGCTTGTCTTGCTGCAAGTGAAAAGGCCTTATGCTGGCTGGATCTCTTTCCTGTGGAACTCCAAAGAACTGCTGAGAAACTTTTAAAAAAATAATCTATTGTTGAGGCAGTGTTAAAAGGCTTAAAGTTAATGTCTTAGCTGAGGCCAAACAAGGTAAAGGACTAACTGGTGTTCAAGTGAACTCTCTGTGACATGCAAAGCTCCCTGCCCAGACCAGTTTCTGTAGCTCTGTGTCCCTTTGTGTGAACATTTGTTCTCTAAAAGTAAAAGAACAAGTGCTGAAATCGGTGCCTGACATGTTTGGGCAGATCTGGAGGGTTGGTGAACGATCCTTTAGGGATGGGCGGTGGGAGCAGTGCCCTCCATTGGCATTACCTTATAAGCTATGGCAGACCTGCTCTGCAGGGGCCAATGAATCCAGCTGAAGATCCCTCCCAGCGGAGGGGTGTTGGTTTCAAGATTACATCTCGTGGTCTTGTGCAATCCAAGTCAGTAAATGATAAATAGTACCAGTAGATAAGAGGGAATTGTAGAGGACAAGAGTCTTAGTTCGAGTGCAGTTGCTGGTATTACAGGAAGTGTCTGAATTCTGTAAAAACAGCATATAATGGGACAAAAACTTGAGTCCTTTTTATTTTTTTTTTTGCCCCCTCTGCAGACTACCCAGACTCTGAAGATGGCATATATCTGACCACCATGGATACCCCTGTGGTAGGTATTGCCCCTGTGTGTTTTTAAGCAATATGTAGCTCCTCTGGTCTGTCTGTGAAACTTTCTGAATACCCTCCCCACCCCTGCAAGACGTGGCATCAAGATGAATCCACCTGCAAGAGCAGGAACAGTGACTCGTAATGCACTGAGCAAACTTTCTATGCCCTGCACACCCTCCTGGTTTCAGCTGTGGGTAGGCTGGGTACTGCTTGCTGACGGGTGTGGTTTGTCTGTGTTCTGTAGATATCTGACAACTATATCCCTGGAGATACTGGGAGAGAGATAGAAGGTGAGAAGAAAAACACAATGGTGGACAATGAAATCATTCCAGACAAAGCTGGACCTGTCGAAGAGAACCTGTCCAACAAGATCTCCATGGCAAGCACAGCCAACAGCAGCATCTTTGAAAGAACAGAAGTCCTTACAGGTAATACTCTACCTTGTCCTGGTAAATCATTAATACTGAAAATCAAAATGGCTTCTGTTGTTGCCTGTTTCTCTGGGGAGCAGCTCCCTGCTGATAGGGGGAATGAGCTGCTTTACCTCTGTGGTTACCTGTAGCAGGGTGGCTTTTGCTAAAGTCCTTAAACAACAACAGAGCCTGCTGCTGTCTTTGCTGGGATAAACAGCTTGGTTTTGAGCCTGCCAGCTGCCTGTTGGCTTAAGTCACGTGGCAGCTGCTCTGCACCCAGATACTGCCTCAACAAGAGGCATATCTGGCCATAAACCAGTGACATCACAGACTTTCATATCAAACACAGGCATTTTCCTTCCAACCTCTGCCCAGGTCCTGCCTTTTCTGAGCTTTGCCAGGAGCCAAGCAACCCCTCTAAGGGATTCCAACACGTGGTGAGCTGTAGGAATCTGAGTACCAATGTCTAGAGCAAAACCAATCAATTGGCTTCCCCTCAGCATGTGGGACAGGTCTGTCTCCAGTACGTTGCTGCTTCAAGCACATGACTTGATGGTCTAAGCCCTTTGTGCTGACCTGCAGCCATCCTCCTAGCTGGAAAAGTGATTGAAAGAGCGGATTGCAAAGCCATCTAGCAAAGAATCTGATTTAGCGCAAGGAGTAGGTGGTAGAATAAGGGATAAACGCCACTGAAGTCTTGTGGCCACCCTTGGTGTGAGGAGAGAGGAAATCTTGGTGGCTTTCAGTGGGTTTTGGTGGTTGGGGTGGTTTTTCGGTTGGTTGGGTTTTGTT
Source organism: Dasyornis broadbenti (assembly GCA_013397935.1). Classification (NCBI taxonomy): domain Eukaryota; kingdom Metazoa; phylum Chordata; class Aves; order Passeriformes; family Dasyornithidae; genus Dasyornis; species Dasyornis broadbenti. The sequence continues at coordinate 817,267 of VZRN01000342.1, read as the reverse complement.
GTTCGTTTTTTTTTTTTTTTTTTCTTTGAGGGAAGTGTTGTTGGTAATTGGAAGTCGATGAATTGAAATGCAGAGTCCCCAGGGTGTGCTCACACAAGTAGTTAACAAAGCATTCAGATTGGAGCTGTACAATTTTCCTGTGGGTTGTGATGGGGCTTTTTTGGAGTTTTTGTTTTTTGGGGTTTTTTTTTTTTTTCAGTTTTGTCTCCACACAGGGAGAAAACCTTCTTGTCAACATTTCTTTCTTGGACTAAACTGGAAGATTAGCTCAAACTGGTTAATGTGGAACATGTGATTATTCTGTGGTTGGATTGGAAGCAATCCTGGCCTTTCCCAGTAACATCTGCTGTTGCTCTAAGTGCCAGCACGTATGGTGACAGGCACATGGACACTGACTCTGGAGGCAGCTCTGGGGGCTGGTACTCTTGAAGCAGATCTTGAGATGTCACTGGTGGTTTGGTATTGTCCAAGACTTATTCCATTCTCCCTTTCCTCCCCAGCTCTCATCGCAGGAGGAGCAGTGGGCCTCCTGTTCGCCATCTTCCTGATCCTCCTCTTGGTCTATCGCATGAAGAAAAAGGATGAGGGCAGTTACGACCTGGGGAAGAAACCCATCTACAAGAAAGCCCCTACAAATGAGTTCTATGCCTAAAGCTCAGCAGCACCTTGTGCCCATCAGGGGACAAACAGACTGTACGGAAACACTGTGCCCTCAGATGAGATGTGCTGAACAAATGCTTTTTTTTTTTTTTGATTGAATTTCAAAGTGACTTTGAGAAAAAAACAAACTTCCTACGTGACCCTTCCCATCCCACTCAGCTAACAAGGGCCCAATGAAATACAAAGAGTCTGAAAAAAAACCTCAGTGTATTTTTTTCTCTAAGTTAGTGTAAAAAGAATAAAGATGCCAAATTTTCTGCTTGGTTTTATAGAGGGTATATAAACACAAACCAGACTGTATGGAAGCAAACACCATGTGTTTGCATCCAGTGTGCCGTGCTGGGATCGGCTGCTTCTATAGAAGATGGCTTTTTTTATAAATCTTGCTACTAGATGTCTTGCAGCAGGCTGTTGATGTGAAGCATTTTTGTGGAGAACTATTTATGAATCTCTTACACTACAGATAATGTTGCCTTATCAGGGAGTAAAAGGCTCACAAGGGCTCAATATCCCTGGATACCATAAAGGGCCTATGGGAATGTCTTCCCCAGGAGACTTGTGTCTCTTCCTGTTGGCCCCAGGCAAGGGTCATTAGTCCTTGAAATCAGGACAGCCAGTTGTGTTTGGCTATGGCGACACTCCTTGCCTTCAGTCTCTTACCTTTTTTTAAGGATTGCTTGTAGGATTTTTTTATAACGAAATTTCAAAGAAAATAGCCTGATGTTTATATAAAGTTTGTAGAAATTGTTTTGAAATAATAATAAAAAAAATCTACTTTTTTAATTTCCTCAGATTTATTTTTTCAATCCCTTTGTGTTTCCTTTGGCCGGGCATTTCTCTAGAGATGCTGTTTTATATGATTCATATTCTGAACTGAAGCAGAGTTAGCTACAGAGTGTTACAGGTTTCTTCTAGTTCTATAGCAGCTACTATAGAGGGTAAATATATTTATGGTTTTCTCATAACTTTTCTAGGATTTTTTTTTAAAAATAGAATTATTTATAGTTTCTGAAATGGCTGCTTTCTCATTTGGTAACTTTTATCCTTTTTATGTAAAACACTAATATAATGAGTCTCTGTGAAAACTATTTAAGCTTTATTCTGTGAATTTCAATTATAAATTCAAGGCAATAACTTCTGTATGCAAAGTTGGATGCATAAATATGATTGAAGTAGGGAAAAGACGAGTAATTCAAGGCTGTAATATATTACAATCAGTCCTATAGAGCTATATATTCTATATTTTACTGAGATATATACGGATGAGAATGAAAAGGCTGGAGTTAGTTCTTCAGCGGCCTTATGGTGTGTAAGAGGCTTTTGATCTTGTTTGTGCTGCTGTTTGTCCTGTGTCTTGTGTGGAGCACCGGGGGCTTGTGCTTGGGAAGGCACCTGGGAGCAGCTGGAGCTCAGGGACTCCATGGCTGTGTCCCAGCTCCTGGAAGCCACTGCGGTCAGGATGTGCTGGGTTTGATCCGCAGAGCTGGAGCAGAAATCCCCACCTGGAGCTGCTCTTGGAAGCAAGAGTTGGAAGCTTGCAGTGTGGAGGTGATTACTGTGTTTGGGGCAGCAGAGTCCCCTGCGGTGCTGTGCTGAGTCCTGCCTCTTGGGGAGGGCTGGGTCCGAGCTCTGCCTGGGTGGCATCTCCCAGCGGGATCACTGAGCTTTCACAGGGGCAGGCTCTGAACCCCTGGCTGTGGGTCTTTGTTAACATCCCCTGCACATGGCTCCTACTTCCACTGAGAGTGGGACCAGCCCCCTGTTTCCCAGAGCAAAGAGTGATGTGTGTCCAGTGCCTCTGTGTCAGGAAGGCGTTACAGAACCATGAGCAAGTCGGGTCCTCCTGTGGCTCTGAGTCTGCTGTGGTTTGACACAAAAATCTGAGTGTGGGTCCCAAAACTGAGCACCTGAGTGGGCAGCACAACAGCAGCAAAGGCTGCTTGGAAATCTCATGGCTCCTGAGGCCTCCTTACTGAGACTTTGCTGTAGGCTTGAGGCCAAATCCAGAGAGGTGATTTGAAAAAATAATTCATCCCCTTCCTGGGGTGAGGCAGGAACATGGGTTGAGACATCGGTGGGAGAGGAGAGGTCCTTCTCTGGGTGACTCACTTGGTCCCAGTACAAGTGTGTTCGGGGAAACTGGGTTCTGGGAGGCTCTCAAAGCTGCACAGAGTTCACTGGAGGCTGGGAAGGAGAGGGAGGACTGTGCTGCCTGTGGACAGCACTACCAGGAAGGCAGGAGCTGTGACTGCTTCTCGGGATATTGAGATTCTCTTGTGTAATTGCTCTTGGGGATTTTCCACTGTTACTGGTTTTTATTTTTTTTTTTCCTCAAATAAATGGTACTTTCTAAAACTGGCTTTTTGGACTGTTTCTGATCTGAAATTGCTTTTGGGAGCTGGATAAGCAGGAGCTCATGTTTGTGTAACTTCTTGGTTTACTGAAGGGAGAGGCACGCTGGGCCCTGGCTCAGCGGCCTGCAGCTCAAAGGGGCTTTGTCAGCAGCTCCCAAGCTGCCTCCAGCGCCTGACCCATGAGTGATTCCCATAGGACCAGCATCCCTGGGTCTCTGGAGCCACTCAGCTTCTCCAGACAAATAAAGCAGAGGCAGCACGGGGCCATGGGGTGAGTCTGTCCTGTCTTGTGATCAGTTTGGTGATGGCACTTCAAGAGTGCTGTCCCCTTGTAATCAGAAGGGACAGAGGGAGGTAAAAAGAGGCCTGTGTCTGTATCCTGATGGCAGCAGCACGTCTGCCCCCTCAAAAAAGAGAAATATGCTGGGGTTTTTGACCCTGTTTAACCAATGTAGGCATTCCAGTGGGTGCAGAGCTGATCAGCTGCTCTGGGATCAAGTCCACAGGTGACTTCATGCTGTTAGGGACAAAAACAGCTGCTCTTTTATGCAAGCCCTGGAGGAAGCTGTTGTTTGTCCAAGCCCCTCTGCTCTCCCAGCTTGGTACTCTCAAGGGACAGGACCCACCTCTCTCCCCAGACAGGTGTGGGGAGCAGGGCTGCTTGCTGGGAACAGTACTGAGGTTCCTCAGAAGTGCTGTATTTAAATGGATTATCATCCTCGAGAAAATCTAATTCCCTTCTCCCCAGTGGGGGAATTCCTGCTCCAGGTGGTTTGGATTAGCACGGATGGAAGAAACAAACTGGGACTAGTATACAGGCTCCCTCGGGGTGAGGGAGTAGCACATGCTCTTCTGCTCCTTGTTGCCTGCTCTGTGCCAGGTGTGCTCTCAAAGGTCCTCTGAGAATCTCATCCAACACTAAGTGGGGCCATGTGCTCCCAGGGCCCTCCTGTGCTCCGTGGGAGCTGCTGTTTGTCAGTGCATCAGTGACGTACTGCTGCGATCTCCATGTTCTTGTGGCTGTGACAGGTTCTTGGACGTGCTGCTTGGAACAACCTATGTCTGTCTTCTTTTTTTTTTTTTCCTTTTCCTTTCTTTCTCTCCTGGGTTTCGTCTCTTGGTTGCAAAAATCCTGTGTACTTTCCAAAACTGCCCTCAGCGTAAAAGTGCCTTGTTTTTGCAAAGCAATCTGGACGGGTAGTCTGCAAATCCCCAGAGCACAAGCCTGGCTGCCTGCCTGTCCTTGCAGAGCCCCGGTTCCTGAGATGGATTTGTCACCATTCCCTCCATCTGCCTTTCTGCCCTTCTAGCTAGCCTGCCTGTACCTGGTGTGTGCTGAGAGGCACTATTGCCTTGAGAATTCCTGGTCTTCGTCTCCGACCTCACAGATGGCACTTGTTTTTCTTCTTAGTGCTGCTCTGGTTTTAAAACCAAAATGCCGAGGCTCTGCTTTATCTGGCTTGAAAATAGCTGGAGCCCTCCCAGGTACTGCTGTGATCAAGTGGCCGGGGCAGGTCTGTCCTTCCCAAATGTTCCCTGCATGAGGGACATGAAAGAGCTGGAAAATTAAGCATAACTTTGCTGACCCCTTTGCTTTATGGCTTCCAAGGGGTTTTGAGGTGATGTTCATGGGTGTTTGGGTGCCTTGTTTTGCAGTGTGAGCTGAGGCACTGGGGTGTGTGCTGTGCTACGTGCCAGAGGTGCCAAAATGGGTCAGAGCAATGATGTGCTGGTGATTGCGGTGCCTGTCCCCAACACCTCGAACCTGCAGAGTCTGGGAGGGCACAATCCCTGCACCCTGGACACGCAGCGTTTTTTATGAGCATCCCACGAGCATCCCCCAGCCCAGTGCACAGTTGGGCTCCATGTGGCTGCTGGCAGGGTCAGGGTGAGCCTAGGGGATGGGGGGCCTGCTACAGCCCACTGGGGCTGGAGTGGGACATCACTGGGCTCCCAGTTAGCTGGATAAGCTACTGGGAAAGGTAACAGAGCAGGTTGTCCTTGAGGCTGGGGTCTGCCAGGTGAAAACCTCCCTTCCCCTGGTATCACTGGGTGCAGGTGACCCTTCACTGGGGATGTTTTGATACCTGGGACTAAAACCTTTCAGCTCCTCCTTTGCCGTCCTCTGTCCCACCTTGCTTAGTGCCAGTCACGGTGCAGGTGGCGATGCCCAAAGCTCTGGTGTCTTTGGGGGGGCCAAGCCTGTCACCTGTACCAAAGGGTTGTGTTTCATACAATCACAGTGGGATTTGCTTTGAAAGGGACCCCACGGGATGACTTCCACCTTCCAGCCCTGCCAGGGGCAGGGACAACTTCCACTAGACCAGGTTGCCCCAGCCTGGTCTCGAACACTCCAAGGGAGGGGTCAGCCGTAATTTCTTTGCCGGACACCGGACATCCCCCGGACCCCCCCTTTCCCGGCTCCCTCCCCGCGTGTCTGCTGCCCTCTCCTGGGCACCCCCGGCACCGCTCTCCGCGCAAACCCGGCTCTGCCGCCGCTCCCCGCTGGCTTCCCCCGGGAAGGGAAGGGGCTTTTTTAGGGGGCTTCCCGCTGGTAACAGGCTGCCCGACCGGCCCCCGCTGCGGGTGGGAATTCCTCGGCGGTAGCGGGTTCTGCCACGGGACTGCGGTCTGCGGTCTCAGTAATGGTGGTGAATCCGGACAGTTTGTCTTTTTTCCTTTTCTTTTTTCCCCTTTCCCCCTCTTTCCCCTCTCCTTCCTTTCCCTTTTATTTTCCCCCTCCGCCCTCCTTTTCCCCGTGCCTTCCCCCCTGCCCCTTTCCCCGCCTGGGGTTTGGCATGGGCAGGGATGGACACGAGTGCGGATGTCCCCATGGCTCTGTGAAGATCCGGGGTGCTGAGGGTTGTTCCCAGTGCCAAAGGCACCGGATCACCTGCCCTTGCTGCCACAGCGTCGCTCTGCCAGCCCTGGGTAGGGGGGAGGCTTGGGACATTTTGCCCAGTATTGGAGGGAAAAGACCCGGTTTTTAATCACACGCTGGTTATTTTGGGGAAGTGGGGGGTGCAGGAGTTGGTCTGGCTGCTCCAGGCACATGGAAGGGAACAATGGAGCCACTGTGCAGCCAAACGCCCCGGCTCCTGTCAGAAGGGTCCAGCGAGGGGTTTTCAGCACGTTTCTATTCCGCTGCTCAGGTATAATTACACTGGGGAACAAAGAGCCCTTCAAACCCACCCGCTCCTCCAGCGCAGCCCGGGGCTGTGGGCACACACACGTGTGGGCTCTCGGCGCGGTGCGAGGTCACGGTGACCATGCACACCCACAAAATCAGCCCAGCGGGACTGGTGGCACCGGGCAGGGACATGGCAACAAACCCTGGGTACATCCCCAGCTTCCCTGTGAGCCACAGCTGGAGTGGGGAGGCTCCTCTCCCAAGAGCCACACTCCTAGCGAGCACCCCAAGGCAGAAAGCAAAGAGCAGATCTCCCCCTGCCTCTTGGCACCCATCCTGCTCTTGCTGTTCATTTAGACACTCGCTGGAGTGGCTTTGACGAAGTTCCTTTTCTTCTGCCTCGGGCTAAGTGTGCTGCAGAGGTGAGGGGCACCAGTGAGAGAGTTGGGGTTTCACCCCTGAGCTGTTCTGCTCCAAACCAGCCAGGGCAGGAGGCTGGATTTAGCAGGAAATAGGGCACGGGAGTGCTCGCATGCAGCCAGGGTGCCAGTGTGTCAATGCATGGTGCTGCACGGCCCCTCCTGCTGCCCACAGCGCTCTGTGCAAAGCCATGCTGAGCCCCGCAGCCCTGGGGCTATCGATGAGCACCCAGGGGTGCTGCTCAGCTCCTCCATCAGCAGCTCCACCGATGCCGATTCCTCCCTGGCCTCATGGGGAAGGAGCTGCGTCCAGTCCTTTCCTTCTCAGTGCTGATCTGTGCCTGCCTGGTCTGCACCCTAATTACTGCAGCAGTGCATGGAAATCAGGCCCGTGTTTTTCAAGCCCGGTTGTTTATTTAAGCTGTTTAAAAAGCTAGTTTCCTTCCCTAGTGAATCCTGAGAAAACTATCCATGTGTTTCTTTTGAGAACAGGATGAAAGGAGATTGCCAGTGCCCTCCATCCGGCCCCTGTTCACTGACTCCTCAAAGCCCCCAGCAGTGCTGCAGCACAGGGCTGACCACAGGGAGCCGTGTCCAGCACTGAGCCTGCACCTCTAATCAGGCCATCAAGCCCCAGCTTCAGCCTTGGGGCAGTGACCCAGCGCTGCAGCTCGGTGGGATTCTGCTGGCCCTGGGCTTGGTCCTTCCCTGAGCTGCAGGGAGTCCGGAGCTGGACAGGAACAGCTTCTTTTCAACTTGTTTTTAGGGGGGGAAAAAAAAAAAAACCACTGACAAAAAGGAAGCCTAATTTTCCACAGGCTTTTTGGCTGCACGGGCAGGGCTGAGTGCCCAGCGCTGTGGGCGCAGAAGAGTATCAGTCCCCGCCCCTGAACCGCCCATCTCGGGCCAGGGCTAGTAACAGCCCTTCCTGGCATTGCTGGTGACGTGGGCACCTAGGGGTCCTCGGGCTCTTTCTGTCCCTAATGCTATTCGGGTTTATGTCACAGTCTGGCCAGCAGGGCCACACGCCTGAGCAGTTCCCCATATGCTTGAAGCCTCTTGAGCAGGTAATTGTAATTCCTCAGCAACCCAGCTTGGCTTATTTTGGCCTCAGCATAGTTTTGCATCCTGAGGCCCAGCTGGGTAATTTATAGCTCTGTCAGAAAAAGGATAAAATCAGCACAGGGTTTCTGGGCATTGCACAAATCTATGGCCCTGTCTGCTGGGGCCAGACATGCCCTTGGAGGGATGCTCAGGGTAATGGGACCACATTGGGGTCTGTGGGTAGTGCTGGGACCAAGCTTGGTAGAGAGGGGGATTTTACAGCTCATGATGCAGTAACTGGCCCCTTGGCTCAGTCTTGTTGGCCAAGTCTCTTTTGTGCACTGCATCAGCCCTGGTCGTCAACACCTGGGGGCAGTTTTCAGAAAAGGGCTTTTCTCTGCTCCTTTTCCCTGGCTGATGGGCAGAGCATCATCCCCACATCCCCTGTTCTTGAGGGCCAGAGAGACAGACATTTACACTGAGCAGTGTGGGCCATGGGCTCACTGGCCTCACTGGAGGCTCTGCCTGGGGCTGCGGAACAGAGACAGCACCAGGCAAAGGGTTTAGGGCTGAGGAGACAGGCTGCTCTCAGGGGGTGTCTCCGGCACTGGCTGCAGCAGCTCATCCTGATGCAGATTCTCTGGTGACCCTGGGCTACAGCTCTGTGCTTCTCCACACGGGGTGGACACTGCTCTGATCATGCTCCTGTCAGGGAGGTGACCAAGTCACAGCACAGCAGAGGGACCTGCCCTGGGGCTGTCCTTGTCGAGGCAAACACCTCACTGGCACAGCATAGCCCCACTCCTTACAGGCCCTGGCCAGCTCCCCCTTTGCCCACCCCTTGCAGTCATGGGTTGCAAAAACCCCACTTAACCAGAGTTCTTCTGGTCTTCCTGCAGATGTTGTTACAAATTGCCCTACAAGCAAGTCAGCCCACCTGCCATCAGCCAAGGGTGGTGTCACCAGCTGAATTGGGCTGAGTGAGCAGGGAAGGGACATTGCCCACCCTCCCCACGTTCCATGGCTGCCCTCCCCTCTCTGAAAAACACTCAACCAACCCATCAGGGAACGTGCTGTGTGATTTGGGGCAAAATGCAGTGCAGTGGCTGTTTGCAAAGCAGCCAAACTCTTTGATTTGGACAGAAAATGTCCCCCGGAGATGGTCAGAGGTGGCCAGAGTGTCTCCCGGGCTGGCCTGAGCCCCGGGCACAATGGGCACAGTCAGTGTGATGAGAGGGCTGGGGCTGGGCTGGCCTGGGTTCACTAGATGGCAGCAGCTTCTTTCAAACGGGCAGCGCAGGGGCATACAGCCCAGGCAGGGAGGGAGACAGACCCAAAACGGGCTTAGTGTTCCTCTGGGATATCGCGTCATGGCGGGAAGGCCAGGATTTTATCTTCTTCTTGATGTTTTTAAAGGTAATGCTCACCTCTGGGGCCTGAAGTGGCTGCTTGATGTGATGGGGCTCCCGGCAGCCCCAGCTGCACCCTGGATACTGGGAGCAGAGGATCCCCATCGCCTTCAAGCCTCATCATCCTCCAGAGAAGCTCGTGGAATACCACATCTTGCACACGAGTTATCCCACACATCCGTAAAGCATTTGATGCTTTTCCTAAATCCCCAGCTCTTAGAGTGATATGAAGGTTTCTTCGTGCTTGATTTTATACCCATGCTTCTGGCTGCCTTGGGCACAGGGAAAAGCTCCACGTAGAGCTCAGGAGCACAGAACAGAGCTGCCAGACGGGCTTTGCGGGCAGCCCAGCTCGGTGGGACGGGCTGTGTTTCTCGGACACATGCTGGATTATTGTAGGATCCAGCAGAGACAGGCGCTGCCGACTCCTGAGCGAGAACATGCAACTGGCTGGCTGGCGCCTGTCCGAGACATTTGTGTTAATCAGTGATTATGCAAATAAACAGCCCTGCCACGCTCCCAGCTCTGCCATGCGACGTGGAGCATATGTTCCTCATGGCAGGCAAGTGTCTCCTCCAGGAACTGCAAGCTCCTCGTTCCCAGAGTGGGACCTGCTGTGAAAAGCAGATTAAAGGCAGCCGGTGGGGGAAGGCAGGAGCCCCTCGAGGCCCCCCCAGCCTGCTGCCACCACCTCTCCCCTTTCCCCATGTGGCTTGAATTACTGCGGCTGTTTGCTTAATCCATCAGGCTTCGAGAATGAGCCACTCGGTGCTTTCTTGGCCTCTCCATCCAGCAAAGTGCTGTAAACATAACAAGGCAGGCTTGTTCCAAGCCCTTGAAGTCAACAAGTACTGCTCCTCCTGCCCTTTGGGTCTGGGTTAGTGCTAAATATAACTCAGGGTGCTTTCCATTCATAAAATGTGAATTATGCCTCGGCCTCTGAGGGAGGGGAGCGGGTTGAGGAGCTTGTGGACTCCAGACGCTCGTGTTGCAGGCCGCAACCAAAGGGTTTGGCCCCATCCTTTCACAGCCCTCCAGCTCCTCACTGAGCAGATGGGGAAGGAAATACTTTTGGGGGAAATATGGGGGATCCTCTGTTTGGGCTGGTTAAAGTATTTTCTTTCATTTGCCAGGAATGGGAGCAGTACGGTCTTGTACCTCTGCTCCCAGCACTTAATGAGCCCACTGGGACCTTGCCACCTGCTCGAGGGACTTGCTTCTTTTTGAGTCCCTTCCTCTGTCTTCCAGCCCTTTCCTCCATCATTCCCTGGCTGTTGGCATGTGCCGTAATCTTCTCCCAGTTATTCCACAGCAGCTCCAGATGCAGCGATGCGTCTGCCAATAGCTTTTTACCCTCAGTGAGGTTCCTGATTTGGGGAAGAAGGAACCCCATCTGCTGATGAAGTTTAGGGGGTGCTGTCCCCTGGGAAGCCCTAGGTTAGGATCCTGGGTACCCAAGCTCTTGTGTTGCTGTGGGAGCCAGGGACATGTACAAAATGCAGAGAGGAGAGGCCAAGACTCCAGGCATGTCTGAGCATCTCCCTGCTGGGTGGTGTGAGGCTGTCGGTCCCTGCAGTCCCAAACACAGCATCTGCAGGGGGTCCTCACGACGGGGCTGAGGATGGACGGCATGCAGGGCAGTGCTGACATCTGAAATGTGCTGGATCACAGCAAACATGGGAGGGAATCTGGGTGATGGTGCAGGAATACCCATCTGTGCATCCTGGGGTACTGCAGGTCATGGGGGGCTGTGCTCCCCCTGCTCTCCTGCCTTCTGCCCCAAGGTCAGAGTGGGTTGACTACCACTGTAGTCTCGCTGTTGGGTTGTTTTAAACACCAGCTCAGGATTGCCAAATCAGAAGGTTTCCAGGTACACCATGGGCCTTTGGATGCCAGGGAGATCTAAATAAAGCTTTTAAGACACACTCTGCAAAATGCTCATGTCCAGCTCCAGGAAACCTGTCTGCTTTTTATGGCATCTAAATCAGCACTTTCCTGCTGATGCCAGCACTACATTTCTGCGTGTGTCTAATTGTGTTAAACAACAGAGCTTGGCAGAGCCATGCCAGCTAGGGAGGAGCTGGGTTTCACACTGAAGTTATTTCTCTCTTTTTCCCTTTTCCTTCTTAAATAACCCCATTTGGGCCTCCAATAAAAAACCAAAACATCTGGTGCTGGGTATTTGGCTGCTGGGAAGCAGCTCCTCATTATGAAAAGCACAGCAGCGATGCAGGGATTCCTAGTATGGATCAGTAACACTTAAGGTCACATTTGTGCGTTATCCCTGTCCCTCCTGGCCTATGAATATATGGACTGAGGACACTGAGGGATCTGTGGTGCACAGAGCCTGCACAGAGCCAGCAGGCAGGTAAATCATGCAAGTTAGTAAAAAGGCAATTGAATCAGTAAAGAGTCCTTCAAGCCTGATTTATTGATGCTCTTGTGAGATCTCAGCAGTGAGAGAGATGCTGCTGTGAGAGAGAGATAAATCAGGAAATCACAGGAGCATGGTGGGTGTTGGATGAGTGGGGAGGACCCTTTGGCAGGGCCACCCCAAGGCCTGGGTGGGCCCCCCCAGGAGGGCTCGGGGCTGTTCCTCTTCCTTGGGCCAGCAGCAAGGACTCTGCCCACCCAGCCTGCTATGTCTGCATGAAGAGGTGGAAGTTGGTCCTGGTAAACTCCTGATGGATGCTGTCAAGTAATTTATCTGAGTCCTGGGGGACATCTGAGAGGACCTGCTGCCCTGGAATGCAGCTCTGCTCTGGGGTGTAGGTAAACGTGAATGAGCTGGAGTAGATGAGGCCATCGTCCCTGATCAGCAGGAGCGGGACCGTGATGGGATAGCGCAGCCACCTCCAGTCACTGCCGAAGGCAGAGACATCAGGGACGACACACACAAGGGACTTGGGGCTCCTGGCAACAGTGCAGGAGAGGAAAATGTGCATTAACCGAGAAGGTCCTATGCCAAGCAGCCAGCAGTGAGTGATGGCGCTTCTCCTCCATCCTGGAGCTCAGTGGGAAGCCTCCAGCCAGTTTCCTCTCTCCTCCCCCATCTTTCATTCCTCTCTGCCAGGGTTATTTGGCTGTTTGCAGGTCCCTGAAGTCTCTGTTGTTCCCCCCCAACCATGGCTATCCCAAGATTGTAGCCAGGGCAGAGAGCAGGCAGCAGACTCAACCCTGCCTCTCCTTGCAATGCCTGTGCTTGGTCCTGCAGGACAGGCAGTGCAAAATGCCTTGTCCCCAGGGTCTGCAGCCGCCTCCTCCCCAGATCTGCCCAGCACAGCCCACACCTGGCTGCTGTTCCCTGCCTGCTGCCTGGCCCCCTTATCTGTGTTACCTGTACATTGTCTCTGCTTCCACATCTCCGAACCAGACCTTGAGGTGTGCATGGAAATACTCCCCCTGCACCTCCAGCATGGCCACGTCCCCGCCGCCCGTGAGCTGTGACAGGCAGAGCATGTGGCAGTGTTATGTGGTGGAGTGAGCCAGACTCCTTCTCCCACAGGACGCTCTGCCCGTGCCTCTCATTCCCACAGCATCCCAGAACTGGGAGATGCCACACGGAGGTTCAAGGGCTCAGGAGCAGGAGGCACGAGGCAGGCAGGTGACAGAGAGGGGACAGCCAGTGGCTGTGCTACCTGCAGGGCAGCGATGAGCGGCACGGGGCTGACGGGCTCACGGACGCAGGCCAGGCTCTCGCTGAAGGTGTATTCCACCGTCTCCGTGCTGATGATGGTCCAGCACGAGCCGTCGTTCAGCAGCTCCCGGTTGGCTTCCTTCGGGCATGGAGATGCCTGCAGAGAGTCACAGCTCCAAACACACTGCAGTGGAGATGGTGGGGAATGGGGCTGGGATGCCTGGCTTCTGCCCTCAGCATCTTGGTTCCAGCAAGCAACTGCTTCGCTCACTGGGAAATGGGAATCATGATTCCTTTTCAAAGACCTCAGTCACCATGTCCCCACCAAAGCTGGCAGATGGCTTTGCCATGAGTGTGGCCTTAATTTGGATGCAAGACCCCTCCTGGTGACACGCTCCCCGGACTGACGCAACACAGAGGAGCTTGAAGAGGCGGTAAGGGATCATGCTGGGGGTCCTCACCCGCTCCTGCACTGCCATACCTGGAACTGGATCACTTTCTCCGTGGAGAGACACAGGTACATGTGGTCACTGCCTTGGAACTGGAAGGCACACTTGTGGAGCTGGGAGATGGGCTCGTCCACGTCCAGCATGGCATACTGCTTCATCACCTTCCGGATGATCTGCAGGCGGCAGCATCCCGGGGTGGCATCGTCCTTCAAAGCCGTGGAGCGGCCAGATCCGTGTGCTGACACCGGCAGGGAGGGAGCTTACCAGGGGCGGCAGGGTGACACCGGTGGCTGTGCAGACCAGCTGGACCACGGAGCCGTAGCGGATGTACCCTTCCCGCAGGGGGAACTCGCTCCGGGTGCAGCGCTCATCGGCTGGCGGGGAAGGAAAAGGGCAGAGTCACGGCCCCGAGCAGCCGGCAGCAGCTTAACCTTGCTAAGCACAGGTCTGGCCGTGCTTCCGCTGCTTTCTTACTGCTTTCTCTGCTCTGCAAGTGCTCACTGCTTGGAGAGACCACCATTCCCTGGGAGCCCAGCACGGGAGAGCAGGACGGGCAGGAATACTGTTGGGCTCTGACCTCTTCTAGGCAAGTTACTGGCTTGAATTTGTGAACCTCGAGACCAGTACAGCTCTTGCTGCCTTGGTCTCACCCCCCGTGCCCTCAAAGCCAGCGGGGAACGTCCAGAGACACACCAGGAATGCTGGGCAGAGGTGAGACTGAGCCAGATTCCTGCATTCCCAGGCTAACTCCTACCCCTTTTTCCCCCCTCAAGAACTGGCTTTGCAGGAGGGGAGAGCCGGGGCTGAAGGCAGGCAGCCTTGGGCATGGTGGCATCAGTGTCTCCCGAGGGTCCTTACCGAGGTGGAGGGTGAAGGCTGCCCACTGCCTGGCGCTGGCGATGAAGGCTCCCCCCTCCACAGACAGGTACCGGGTGCTGACAGTCTGGGAGCGCAGGCGGTTGAAGAGGGACACTTTGGAGCCCGAGGAGATGCAGACTGTGGGGAGAGGTGGCTGGGTTAGTGCTTGACAGGACTGAATGATGGCTCTGTCAAGCCCAGGGAGGACAAGCCCTGGTTCCTGGGGTACCAGCCTGGCAGAAACTAGCACTCTCCCCACTGCCTTCCTCTGTGTGTGAGTGCAGGTGAGGCCCATGGTGTGGGGAGCACACTGGCATCAGGTTATTACACCTTGTGATGGGGGAACCTTTTGGAAATGAGACATCACTATGTCCAGACACATTCTTTTTGGGAGTTCCCACAGGCTTTGGGTCCAGTCTGGACCACTCCAGAGCTGTGAGAGCACTCCAGAGCTCTCATCCTGGGCTGGCACCCTCTTTCCTCCCCACACAGCCATTCCCGTACGCACGGTCCGTGTTCTTCAGCGACTGCTTCTTCTGCGAGGGCTTGGAGATGACCTTGATGAGTTTGCTGTGGAAGGTGCCGATCTCCTGCCCGTTGCTGAAGAAGAGCTTCAGGACCAGGCGGAAATGCTTGCGCTTGTCCGTGTCCGAGATGTACAGGGCCTTGGCAATGCTGAACCCCTGCCAAGGGCACAGAGGGGCTGCCAGCAGCTCCAGCCCAGCCCCACCAACCATCCTCAACCTCCTCACCGCCCCACAAGGACATAATAGCGCCCTTTCAACGAGCCCCAGGTTCATTTAAAGGGAGAAACGACCAGAGATGTTATTACAGGTGGAATGAAGAGCTGGGGATCAGCAGAGGCTTTATTTACACTGGGGGCAGAGTATTCCTTATGGAAATGAATGCTCACATGTGATTTATCATGTGGATAACATGAGAAATCACCCTGGGTTTATGGTTTCCCCCTAGCTGACCGATCTGCCGTGCCTTAGCAGCAAGGCAAGCACTGCGGACAAAGGCTCTTTCTGTGAGGTTCCTGGCCTGGCTCAGACCCTGCGCTCTTTGGGGACCCCAGATAATGCTTTTTCTCCATTTTTTCCCCTCCAATCAAAAGATGCCAGAAATCTGCTGAAGCTTTTGCACTTTGGGATCAACTGGGGCTTTTTTTTTCAGCTGTTTATCTGCAAATGAAGGTCCAGGCTTTCATTTTGTGACAAGCAGCAGTGCTGCTCATCACGAGAAGGAACCAGGGCTGAGGGAGCTGTGCAGATTTTGGCCATCACAGGGCTGTCGACCTGAAAAGATGGTTCCAGAGAAAGACAGGGATCTTTGGGCTGCCTGGACTGCTGCACATGCCACAACAGGCTGGCAGAGTGGGAGTGAGGAGCTATGGCTAGGAAGAAAGAACTGTGACATCCTGAGGATGGGGTGGGTGTGACATCCCAGGGTGTGGGGTGATGCTGGTGACAGCCCAGCCCCTGCATGAGGGGGAACCCCACATCCCCAGAGAGCCACGGGCTTTACCTTTGCATCTGGCTGCTCCTCAAAGCTGAGCTTCTGTGTCTCCATCAGGCTGCTGCCCATGCTGTCCAGCCCCATGTACCCCCACACCTGAAATCCAGCCTCTCTCAGGTCCCTGGCTGGAAGAGACAAGAAGCACCTTCCAGGCCCTGCACAGGCTCAGCTTCACCAGGTGTGGAGCATGGCCAGACTCTGGCCCTCCCTGGGTCTGGACTGCAGAGAGCTCAGGCTTGAGCTGGAAGAGTTTGGGGGGCCAATACCAACATAAACTGGGTCACTGTCCCCTTTGCAGAGGCAGAGGGCAGCTCTCCGTGGTGCAGGAAGGGAGGGAGGAGAGATCCAGGGCTGCTTCCCAGTGCTTACCTTTTATCTGCTCCTGCTTTAACTTCCATCCCGGCCCGCTCAGGTAAACACAAGGTGGGGGGCAGAAGAACCTGCAGAGACAAGAGGGCATTTTCTCACTGCCCTTCAGCACCCTGAGAAGGTGCTCAGGAGTGTCAGGGTGGCTGCGCTGAGAGCAGAGACCTTCACTGGGGATCACCAGCACCGGGAGCCTTGCACCCCGGGAGGCACATGGTCCTCAGCGAGGGTCTGGGGACCCTCTGCCCTGCACCACCTCCAGTGCCTGGTTCCAGCCTCAACAGCTGCCATATCTGGTGGTGCCACTGGTGGCCATGATCCCACCAGTGACAAGATGGCCCTGGGACGGGAGGACAGGGACTCTGGCACCCACACCTCCACCCCTCCCAAAGACAGGGAGAGATAACACCCTGCCTCTGCCTGACTGCCATGTGGGAGTTTCAGCAGGCTGGGAACAGAGTTTGCATTCACAATCAGTTCCGGAGCCCAATGCAAATAAATCTATAGCCAGGAGTTTGGAAATCCTTTTCCTGTGTTTTATTTGGGTTTCCACTGTCTCTGCACTTGTGTGAATGGTGTAAATTCATCCTCTATTGATACTGGGTAAAGCACTAGCAGAGAAAACACCAGCACAAGGGATTGGATATTTTGGAGTCCAGAAGTTCTGGGTACAGGTTTATTTAAACACTCATCCACAGCACGGGCCCCTGACTCCCACTGTGAAGGAAAATGGCACCAGCACCTTTAAACTTTAACCTGGGAGCTCTGTGCAGGTTTCCTCTCCCTTACCAGACCTGCCATCTGATTTTCATGCTCATCTCTTGCACGGGGTCAGGAGCAGAGGAAAGAGGCTGTGATGAGAGGGCTCCCTCCTGGCTGGAAGATTCAGTCCTGAAATAACATTTTTACCTGTGGACCAGCAGCCCCTGGCAGGAGACTGGATGTGGTGAGGACTTTGTAGGCACAGCCAGCCCATCCCAGAGCTGTCTCCTGGGGTCGCTGGGGTCTGGATGGTTACGCCTTGGAGGCTGAGCTCGCTGCCTCATAGCTATTCCATACTCGGTAATAACGGAGGAGTATTTATATCACAAGGATTAATGAAGGATTAATTATATTGCAGTGCCGCAGTCTGACGTCACTGCCCAGGAGTAGCAATTTTGGAGATTCAAGCCAGAACCTCAAGGTGTTTTTGCAGTGTGGGAAGGATTTTCAAAAATAGCAGCTTTTTGGAGACCATTGGCATTGATGGAAATGCCCCAGTCCGTGCTGTGGTCATGCAGATTTTAAGACAAGAGTTACAGGGCAGTTCAAACATTCACCTTTGATTTTTGGAGGGTAAGATTTGAATATAATCTTTACTTCTTTTACTTTGACTTTCTTTACCGCTTCATGGAAGGAACCTAACCACTGGGAATGTCCAGCTGGGAAGGATGCACGTTGGGGCTAATACCTTTCTTGTCAGCTAAATCCAGCAAGGCTGAAATGGAGCTTCAGGTAGCTGGGTTTGGAAGTGGCTACTGGAGAAGCTGGAACAATCTCCCACCTTTTTTCATTGCCGTAGGACTTCTGTGCCACTTTGGCATGTAGGATCAGCACCGTCTGGTCTGCTGGCAGCTGCAGGTACCGCCGCACGCTGTCCCGGAGCAGGTTGGCTTGGTACGGGTTGGATCTGCAAGACAGAAGCTCCCTGGCACCGCGGCACCAGAGAACTCCTGCTCAGCCCTGCAGGGAGCCAGGAGCTCCCTCCATGTCCAGCCTGGTGGGGTGGCAAAGGTGGAAAGGCTTTCCCATCAGAAAGCACTGGAGCTCAGCTGCTCTAAGGATGGCGCTTGCATTGAAAAAGACAAAGTTTTGATAATGGAATAACCGCTTCATCAGTTTGCCGGCGAACACACACAGGGCATTTCTAAGACTTCCAGCCCCATGCAGTGGTGGCAGTGCTCTTAATTGATTATTAATTTGTTTCTCCACCTGATGTACTTGCTGTACGGTTTTTTTGTGAGTTGGGAAATGATGCTCCTGAGCTGTGAGTACAGATGGGGAGCTGTCACGTGAGCTGGAGCCACTCGTCGGCTTCTGCAAGGGCTGTTGGGTGAAAATAGCTGCATTTTTCTCTGAGACCTAAGAAGTAGGTGGTTCTGCTGATCGTTTCTGCTCTATTAACTGGAAGGAGTTCCCATGCACCTGGCATTTAACTCTTCTAACTCTGTAGGTTGGGTGTTGACTGGATAAGATGAAACCAGAAGAGAAGGAAGAGGAGATGCCTATGCAGGAGTCTCTGCTTGGCACATCTGTCAGTTTTTGGGATATGGCCACTGGGAACACTCAAGAAATTGCTCCTACCCAGCCTGGCTGGTTATGAAACTCTCTGATATGGTTATCTTGGCTCTCTGATAGAGACGGACATAAAGCAGGGGCCAGAGAAGGCTGTGAAGCCCCAGCCACAGCAGGAAACACACTGCAGAGTAACTGGGGGAGTGTCTGGGGGCTGTGAGCAGTGCTGGGGGATGACTTGGAGGAGAAGGGGTGAGGATGGGGGGCATCAGCCACAGCCATGCAAGGAGAAGCTTGCACAAGCTGTGCAGGGGAGCATTCCCATTAAACACCGTCTGTCTTCCTCTTAAATGGGCAAGAAACAGAGAACAGTTGAGGGCATAAACAATCAGATGTGTGAAGAGAGGTGATTCTGGTCCTGCCATCACTCTGAGACAGGCTCCTGGTGGTGAGCTCGTCTGGGCTCAGAGGTCAGAGGAAGCTCCCAGGGAGAGAAGCTGCAAGCAGTCATCCCAAGCAGCCTTCTAGAAGAGTTTGCCTGCCAACTCTCTTCTTCCCAGTGCAACACTTATTTTAAAAAGGCTGTGCCCCTTACAGCTTTTAGCACCCACATCATAATTCACTTTAAACACGTATCACTTCAGTTCCAGCTTTCCCACCTTTGGATGGAGCTGATGCTCTCCTGTTCTACGTGGATGACAAACACATGTCCCCTACAAGCAAATATTTACCCAGTGTCTTCTCTGAGCAGTGCCGTGGGGACCTGACACTTTGCACTGCACAGATGTGCTCTGTTTGGTTACTAGACAGGCGATATAATCTTCTGCCCTCCTTGTTCCCAGTTCTTTATCCTAGATGTGTTAGCTGGATCACCAGTAAACATAAATCAACAGAGCTCTGCCAGAATCAGATTTACAGCCAGTGTCAGTGTCAGTGTCACCCACAGCATTAACTGCTACTCTGTGCCTGGAAAATGAATGTTTTATGGCCATTCCTGACTGCAGAGCACAGGCTGCCACCAAGCTCTGCTCTTGTGGCAGCCCCGGAGCTGCTGCCAGCACAGGGCTCTGGGCTCAGCCCTGGCTCACCCCTCAGCACTCATGGCAAGGCAGGAGGAGCTCCTTTGCCAAGGCTGTACCTATTTGCTCCAACCCTCCATGGTGGTGCTGGGAGACTCCTGCTCCAGCACACTGAAGCAGAGCTTCATCAACCGGTATCTCACCAGTGTCCACTCCAGGATGGGTTACTGAGTCTTGCTGAAAAGCTTCACTCCAGCCTTTCTAGCCAATGAATAGTTTCTATCTTTGCACAGCCGAAGAGATCCCATAAGAAAGTTATTTAATCTTTTTCCATAATGGCAATCTGCAGCTGTTTCACTCCTTTGCTGCCAAGCAATGGTGTGATTTCAACTTTGATCTGCCTTTGCTATTTTTCCCTTCATATAAAAGCACTATTTGGGAATCTCTCCGTAAAACTTTGGGTTGGTTTTGGGTTTTTCTTTTTTTTTTTTCTTTT
>VZRN01000342.1:774617-793603 GCA_013397935.1 Dasyornis broadbenti | reverse complement strand
GGCTTTTCCTTGGAGCGGGACTGGCAGGAAGAGGAGAGGCGATCCTGGGCGTTAGGAGCAGAAAGCAAAGCCGGGTGGAGGAGAAGAGCAGAGCCTTTGCCTCAGAGGATTTTTTTCCCCCATCTGTGGGCTGGAGCCTCCCCGACCCCCGGCCGTACGGGCTGTGCCCCGCAGCGGTGCCGGGCTGCGTTCAGTGGGGCAGTCGGGGCATGGTACCTGCTCGGTCCCTCGGTGCTGTGACAGGGATGGGAACTCTTCCGTGCTGTCGGGATGGCTCAGCCTGCCTGCCCTGCTTACCTTTTGCCTACCTGTTGGGCAGGTCCCTGGTTATACAACCGAGGATCTCTTAGCAGAGAATCATGAAGTCTGGTACACCTGGGCAAGGTGTACTGAGCAACAGGAGATTGAGATTCTGCAGAAAGATAAGCTCAGAAGTGTACCCTAAGTTTGTTATGCACCGTTTCTGCACGACTGGAAAATTGGGTCTGTGCATACTCGTTTGCACAAGCAATCACCCACCTTCAGCTTATCATTCCAACCGTTTCACAGGATAAAATTAGCTTTGGGCACTTCTGTTCCAAGCAATTACATGGGAAAACTTGTTTGGAAAATCAGATTATTCTGCAGTCGTTGTGTTTGTATGGACACGTACTCATGTGAGATAAACAGAGCTGAGCAGATACACGGTGTGGTGGTGTGTGCTCTGCTGGGGTTTTGCCCCTCGTTCTGCAGGGACAGCCTTTGCTGTGGTGCAGAGAGCTGCTGAATCCATTCAGGATGCAGGCTGCAGAGTAGGAACTGGTGTGGTTGAGGAGGCTGGCAGGGAAATGGGACTGTCCTGTGTCAATGGAAGCCACCACATGTGTGCAGTGAGACTGAGGGAGAGGGGTCCATGAGAGGGGCCTGTTCTGAGCCCCAACTCTGAGAGGAGGTACAGGGCTTTGCCTCTTTTGCTTAAAATCACAGGATTTTTGCTTCACTTAAACCCAGATTATTTATAAAGTTATTATGAAGTTTTCCCTTTGGTACCCCTTGCTGTGGGACCCTCTGTAACATCTCTTGATAGTAAAGATTTTTTTTCTTTTTTTCAAGTACAGGAGCAATTAATTCCAGCAGTGAGCATGCAGGTTCTCAATAACAAGTAGAAACTGCATTTCATGAGCAGATTCTTGTGATCTCTGCAGGAATTCATTAGATTGGTGTTGATATAAGCAAAAGGTGTGTGTGGGGGGAAATCTGCTCTCAGATCTCACACCTGATATTTGCCACCAGGATACGGATAAATTCGGCCTCATCCAAAATGCAAATTGCCATCTGGAAACCATGCGTCGGATCTTGGTGTTTGCAGTCAAACAACACTTTTCATCGAAGCAGGCAGGGTATTGCTGCATCCAACTGGAAAAAGCTGTTGTTGATTTTTCTGGAAGTTGTAACTTGCATTTGTTGTTGAAGAATTAAAGAAACCGTATGTGCTCAGTATGAGATGGGCTCGGGAACTGCCCTGGTTGGCGGCTGTAGCAAACAGAGGAACCGTGGCCAACAAGGCTGCCCGTTGTCGGCAATCTGTGGTCACAGAAGATGTTTGTGCTCCGATTGCTCATAACATAGCTTTTCCCTTGAGGTTGGCATTAGGGGTTAAAGGTTTTCAAGAGAAGTCTTTGTTTAAACATCTTTAAAGTTTCCAATAGGGGCCCCTTTGTTCGCTCCGGAGCGGCGTGCCTGCCTTGTTAAAAACTCAGCACTCATAAAATGCCATTTACAAATGCCTGATGAATAGGGCTGAAACATGGAGGGGAGGTAAGTAGTTTGTATCTACACACACAGGGGACTTAGAGACAAGCCCTACCGTGAGGGAATAAATGGGACCTAAAAAATACATGGCAAAAAAAAAAAAAAAAAATAGATGGCGTGGTGCTTATAAAGAAACTTATAAAAGTCAGCTACTCCCCCAGCACCAGCTGGGCCCTCTCGTGCCAGATATCTCCTCCAGCCGAGCCAGGAGGCTGAGTGGCTCCTGACACTTGTCATTACTTCTTAGTAATCGTGTTTTCTCCACTTTGGGCCCAAACAGTAGCAAACTGAGCACTTGGGCCCTGTTGGGAGCTCATGCAGCTGCCATAAGGGCTCCACTGAGCTGCTGGGTACAGGGACCGCCGACTCAGCGCTCTCTCTTACTTGCTGTGGGCTGGTGAGTGTTGCCTCTCCGTAGGTACTCACAGCATAGATGTACCTTTAGATACCAAGTAATGTTTTTAGCTCGTAAAAGGCTTTGGTTCTCTGTTGTCTTGGCTAAGCAGAAAGGGTTTTAAACCAACTCTGTTAAAGCAGGAAAGAGTATAGGTGTGTGCTCAGGAGACCCCACAGACTGGTTCACGGTGATGGCAGTATTTCCATGTGGGATGCTCTGGCCTGCCATGTCCTATCCTGTGTCTGAAGCTTTTGTGGTTCTCACACAGCTTGTGCTTCCTGGTGTTTTTTACTGGAGTCTGGATCCATCTTCCCCACCAACATTCTGCCTTTGCCTGTGTCTCCTTATCTGCACGCTTCTGATCCTCTTGCCTTGCAAGCCCTTGGTTGCACATGTGAATCCGTCAATAGCCTGGCCCCTCTGGTGCCCACCAGGGAAATCCATAAGGCTCAGCTGTTGTTCCTTGCAGAGAGGTGGCAGTAACTCGGTTCCTCTCCAGACTTCAGCTTTTCTGTCTCTGGGTTGTGTTGTGCTGCTTTGCCAGTGTGTAAGTTCGGGAGTGTTTGAGTGTAATCTGTGGACCTATAGG
Source organism: Dasyornis broadbenti (assembly GCA_013397935.1). Taxonomy (NCBI): domain Eukaryota; kingdom Metazoa; phylum Chordata; class Aves; order Passeriformes; family Dasyornithidae; genus Dasyornis; species Dasyornis broadbenti. The sequence continues at coordinate 790,826 of VZRN01000342.1, read as the reverse complement.
AGTCCATGGTCTATGGCAGGAACCAGTGGGAGCAGATCTGTTGACAGCAGAGGTAACCCACTGTACAAGAGTCTATGTCTGGGCTGGAAAATCAGGCAGGGTCTGTAAATGGAGAAACACTGCCTTTGGGAATTCACAGCTCCTACTCCTGCAGCTGGACGTGGATGGCTTCCCCAAAGTATTACCGGCTCTCCAGCGTGGGCAGAAGGGAGGCCACAGCCCACTGTATGAAGCTCTTCTCTGGTGCATCTCCTAAGGGGTGACAGTGTCCCAGTCCCAGGACAGCAGTTCTCCTGCTGCCAGAGGGACGTGGAAGCCGTGAAGTTAGGTGTGAGACATTTCCTGTGCTACCTTTGAGGTTCTCCCTGTGAAAAGTATGCACACAAAGCTTGCTTTTCTGTTCTGAGGAGGGACAAAAAGTCCCCGTGTGCCTTTCTGCAGCCGCCAAAAGCTCCTCACTTTCTGCTATTTCAATTAAACACATAGCAGGATGGATAAGATAAAGGGGAGAGGCACAAGAATATTCTCCTGGCATGTTTTCTTATGCCAACACATTGAGTCACATCTCTGGAGTGAGAAATATGATATAAAGATTTAGAGAAGGAGGTCAGGCAATGAATCTATGATTGCGGGGCTGGAATAGCAGGCGGTCTCTGTGGTTGTCTGTGACATGTAAACTTCCTGGAGGTCAGTTGGGGATAGTGGTCCCAGCAGATTTGGGAGACAGATGTCCTGCTAGTAACTATCAATCTCATACCAGCTCTGCTGCATCAGGAGCTCAGCTGACGAACTCTGCACCAGCCCAATAGCTGATCTGGGCCGTTACTATTTTCCTTTGTGGTTGAACATGCATATTTCTGGGGGAAAAAATGCTCTCTAACACCTTCCTCCCAAAACAAGAACTTGGGCAGTAGATTGCTGTGTCAGCTTCTGGATGGCCTGGACATCCTTCTCTCCAAAGTTTGAAGTCTCCTGGCCCAGCTCAGCTGTCCTCCAAGGACCTGTTTGCAGAAGAGCATTTGCTTTCTAAAGACAGCCAGTAAGGTGGATCTGTTCCCTGTGGATCACTCTTCATCAAAATCCAAGTATTCCAAGATCTCTCCAGTTTTGTTTAAAATAGCAGTTAGAAGATGGGCTGAGTTTTCCTGTTGTGCAGCTCAGGGGACAAGTGTAGTCTAAAGATCCTGAGTGGGACAGAGAGGAACAGAGAAATGGCACCAGCAGTCCTGAAACAGGAGCCATCTCTGGCGTGATTAGTTGAACAAGGAGATTTGGCAGATGTGTTTTCCTCTTGGCTAGATCTTTAACATTTTAATTTGCAAGTGAATGTGGCTTTTATTCGTGGCAGCTCTTTCCGAAGCAGTCCAGGTACAGCCTGTTTCAGTGCAGGGCTGTCTGGGCAAGTGGCTTTCCTGCCAGGTGAGTTGCAGAGTGCTGGGAGGTCTTTTAGAGATAGACTGATGGCAGACAAAGATCCCACTTGCTGTTGTGGAGAACATCTAGAAGGGGGTGCTCTGTCCATTGCTGCACCTAGTATTTCCCTCCCAAGGGGATTTCAGAAGTCACATCACAGTATAAACCTGTCAGGACTTCTATAAGTCCAAGAGCTGTGAGTCAAAGACATCTGTTACTCAGCCTGCAAATGGACCTGGTCAAGAAACCCATCTTCCTCCTTCCCTTCCTGTGAATATACAGAAGCAGGTCCCATAAAATGGAGATTAGACTTTTGTGGGGAGCAAGCGGAGCAAAAGAGAAATTCCTTCTACATCCAGCAAGGTTTTCCTCTTACAGCACTCCTGCTGATTTGCTCCTGTTGGGTTTGGAGCCTTGATGTGCTGTTTGAGAAATACAGCCTTGTTTTTCAAACAACGTGTCCTTCCAGGTGGCACTTGGCCCAGTAAAGCTGCCATGGTGTTGTAACTGGAGAGCACTGCGATGTCCTGGAAAGAGTCTGCTCTGGTTCTCCCACATGTGTTTGGGAAAAACCAAGGATATATCAATCTTTTAAGCAGGGGGAAAAAAATTCCTTTTGGGCTGGAAATTCATGCCATTTCCATGGTCTTGATGAGCTTGTGCTCTTCCTTGCTCTGAAAACTGCACTGTTGCCTTCTCTGGTGGGATTTGCCACTTGTCACCCAGCTGCTGTGGGGGATGAGCATTGAGATTTTGGAGCTGTGAGTCAGTGTAAGGCCAATGCTGCCTGTAAAATGGTCCTGAGGGTGGATTCAGTGCTCGTGGGCAGCAGAGGTAGCACTGAGAGCTGAGCACATGCAGGCAGAGAGCACCTTGAGATCAGGGATTATGATGGGAGAAACCAACTTTTGGGCAACCCTCAAGGAGAGGGTGGATGCAGCTCCAGGGCTATCCCGGGCCTCATCCTTTCACACTGCTTGCAGGTCTTGCAAATACATGGACAATGAGCCAGCAATTCATCCATATTTCCACAGCAAAGTTTGGCATTGAGAGGTGCTTCCAGGATGATGCAAACTGTGCGTCTCTCCAGGTAGCTCTGGTTGCTTCATTGTCCCCTGGTGACAAGACACACATTGTCTCCTGAGGCAAGATGGACATCAGTCTTCCTCCCTTGGTCCCATGTACATTTTTGGGCAGCCTTTCTCTCGGGCATGGACCTGAAGGATGATGACTTGCTGTCCTGCTGAGGACATCACAATTTTTCTCCCCATCCTCCAGCTTGAGGATGCTCTTGCTTTCTTTCTGCTGTTGTCCTGGCAGAACTCAGGTGTCCTCAGCAAACAGACTCAGGGTTGGGACTCCTGGCCATATTTTGATTGGGTTTTTTGACACTTTTATCAAATAACATTGATGTGAGTGTTGAATTTCAGCCTCCCAAAACTGCCTGGTTATGTGTCCACAAAGAAAAGCTCTGCAGAGCAAAGGAGGGTGCATGGAGAGGGGGTTGAGGAGGGTGAATCTCAGCAGCATCCTGTTGAAGGCCACTCTACCATTGGCCAAGGCTTCCAGCACAGAAATAGGTGCTATTAGCTGGTACCGTATGTGGCATCAGTGCCTTGCACCCTGCCATGTGTGCCTGGACGTGTTGTGTGTGCCTCCTCCTATGCCCAGCCCTGCTGCATGGGACAGCCCTCTGGCTTGGCTCATGCTCACTCACAGGCTCCCAGCTGTTCCCCACTCCTTGCAACACATGGTGACCCCTTGTCCTGACTTCTTGCAGGGTCTAGAGCCAGGGCAGCGATGGTGCTACTCCCACAATGTCCCAAAGGTCTGCCAAGCCCAGACAGGTGGCTGGAGTCTTGTGATTTTTGCCATAAACAGAAATCTCAGCTAGAGGTTGATGTTCCAATAAGTATGAAATCGTGCATGTGGTTGTACCTGTGACTTGGCTCATGACTCCATAACCTTGGTCCACAACCTGCTTTCCTCCTTGTGACACTACGGTCAGGGCTTTCCTGGCTTCCTGTGAATGCACTACCACCCCTCCTTTCTCCATCTGCTTCATCCACTCTACAGTTCAGTACAGAAAGCCCCCATCTCTGTAATAGCAAGGACGGTAGGGAGCTGGCAGCGTTCCTCACCCTGCTCCCTGCCATGCCCTGTCCTTTGGCTTTGCCCAAGGGAGGATGTGCCCAGGTCCAACCTGCCACCGTCTGGATGAACCAGAAGGGCAGTATTCAGAGTATTTCTGTTAACCTGTAGCCAGGAGAGAGCTGCCAAGGAGGCCACGCTGAAACCTGAAGCGGCTGTTTTTCCTGAGACTCAGCACTTGGCAGGGAGAGCAGACGGACAAGTAGTGGAGCAGGGAGGGACGCAATTGCCCTGGGGAGCAGCACTGCCGGTGGAGATGCCCAGGGAAGGTGTGCTGGCTTACCTGTTTGTCTCTGGGGATCCATCTCCATGTCCTCCTTGGCTGAGATCACGAGGAGAGTCAAGAGGAGGTGACCCTTCTGTCCTTACATGTGGCTCTCCCCTTGGTGACCCTCCTTGCACCATGTACTGAGCATCTCCTTCAGCAGTGAAAAGCAGTAACTGTTTCTCCCCTTCTGTTGCTCGGAAATGTCAGGAAGGGTTCAAGTGTCCCTCTCAGCTCATCTGCAGCGTTTGGCTGAGCTAGCCCAGGCAGCAGCACTCACTGTGCCTGGACTTTTTTCCTTTATAGCTCAGTGTTATCTCAAGGTCTCTGGTGTTGCAGCCGGCACCGTGTTTGCCTTGCCTTGCAGCACCTGCCTGCCAGCCGGTCGCTTCCCACCCATCTCCCTCCCACTCCTGCATGGGCTTGGAGGGGGTGGTGTGGGATCCCTCAGGGTGTGGGGAGTCCCTCCATAGGGATGCAAGTCAGCAACTGAGGGTATAGGGAAGTTGCCAAAGGAGGTGTGGTGGGAGAGATACTGGGGGACATCTGTCCCGTCATCTTTGCTTCCCCATCCCCTTGCTGCTGGGGCAGGGCTGGGTGTTACATTGAATCAGGGGCCAGGACACTGTCCCAGCCTGGTCTCTGCTGCCAGGACCAGCACTGGATATACGGCTGGGCTGCCATACCCTGCCCTGTCCAGGCAGCATCAGCCCTTCCAGCTGTGGGGAGAGCCAAGATTTCATCCAAAGCTGAGATGCTGTTAAAAATAGATCAGTCGTGAACTGGTTTTCTCCTTCTTGGTTCCTGGCCCAACAGCTCATTCCTCCTTCTGGGCTGTCTTTGAAGCTCCCTGGACACTGTGAGACACAGGCTCCATAGCAGCCTGCCACTGCAGGGAGGTGTGGAGAGCAGAGAGCTGCAGAAATGTTCTAGGCTGCATAGCTGCCCCAAAAATATTTAGTGGTCAGTGAGTGCTTTCTCCCAGGAAAGAAGCAACACTGGAAAAAGAATCTGCTAAATAAATGGGGAAATGAAGCTGGGGTAAGAGGGACTGTTTGCCTCTCTGCTTGCATGTGGTGAAGGGACACAGGTATCTGAGTAATCCTGGCCACAAAGCAAAGCTCACCTCTGCCCCACAGCTTTCCTGGAAAAGACCTGTCAGGCTGCTGTCCCTGCTTATCCCCTCAGCCAGAGCGATCCCACTGCGCTTCCCCTGCACGGTTCTGCAGCAGCTCCTGGCACTCCACAGGAGTCACTGCATCCCGGGCTGGTCCTGGACTGATAGGCTGCTCACCTCCAGGGAAAGGCCACGTCTCTCACTTTGAGATGGGTATTGTAGATCCCAGTTTCCTCTCGTACCCCTTTTCTGTCCTCCTAATTCTTTAATATAGTTTTCCAGGTGTGAACACTGAGTCTGGAGACAGTTTTAAGATGCAGCTGTGAAACCTATTATCAGTGTCCCTGCTATCAAAGACGTGGTGTTCAGGGCTGCACGTAACCACTGAGCAATTAAACAGCAATCCTGGTGATGAATTACAACTGAGACCTCCTGGGGCTAAGTAAATACCAGCTGATAACTACCGATAAAATGAATTTTTGTGTGATTTTTTTTGAAAAGCACCCTTCCAGTATCTGTGCTCAGTCCTGGCACTGCACGTCTCCTGGGGAGAGCCACATTATCTATGACATTTCCATCCCTAGCACCTTGGGTTTCCAACCAGAGCTGGAATAAAAATAAACTAAATAAATCCATGTCCCTGCAGGAGACAGGAAAGGCAAGGCAAGGCAAGAGAGAGGTGGGCAGGGAGGGAGAGAAGTGACAAGCTGAGGTTTTGGGTAGCAAGTTTAAGTATCTTTTCCCCCCATGATCCCACCCTAAAGACATGAAAAAACTGTTGGAGGCAGAGCATCCCTTGAAAAAACCTTCAGGACAGGGAGAACTGCAGAGTGCTGGTGACACAGTGGTGGGGAGCCTGAGGTGATGTGAAGGAAAGTAGCAGGCTGACAGTGCTTCACCCAGCACCTGCCCAGGGGAAGAGATGTGGGCCCACCTGCACAGGCACCCTTACACCCTCTGCCTGCAGAGGCTTCTGCTCTCCCAGCGGAGTCTGAGAACACGCAGAGAATGGAACTTCTTGGAAAAATGATCTTTGCCAGTGACTTTGAGAGACTTCTGAGCAGGTTTTTTCTGTGCTGGTGTTTCATCCGGGGGCTTCTCTTCCCATGCAGGAGTATCAGGAGGGCTGGTGCTCTGCATCCCTGGTGCAGCTTTCCCACTCCCCACTGGCTGCAGAGAACAGCCACACAGTCAGAGAAAAAGCATTTGGCTGAACATCCCATCTGCCTGGTTTGCAAGTGAAAATAAGGCTTGTCCAACGGCCAGCTCCACCCAGAGCAGAAAATCAGACCCTTTGGCAGAGTGTTGCTACTGTAATGAAATTGAGCTGTGCTGAGACTGCCAGTCCTTGGAACGGGAAAGATTCTGTGTGGGTTCAGAGAAGTTTGGGGATGGATCTGTCAAAACTGCTGCTGCTTCGGGTTTTTGGCACTGCCTGGGGACACCCACCACAGGTGAAGGCTGCCCTGTGGCTCAGCCCACCCTCAGTACTGATTGCACCTTGTCTTCTCCCTGCAGCACATCCTTCCAGCACTGGAACTGTGTGGTCTTGCAGAGCCATGATGAAACTCCTGCCTGTTGCCCCTCTCTTCCTGCTTCTCCTGACAACACTGGAAGCCAGACCAAAACCTGCAGGTGAGCCCTGGCTGGTGGGGAGTGCCTGGAGGGGAGAGAAGTGAGAACATCAGGATAGTGGAGCCCTTGGAGGATAGTTTGCTGTGTGACATGGTGGGACATGATGCCTCTTCTTTGGCAGCATCCCCAGCAGGATGGAGGATCCCCTCAGTAGTGGGACCCAAACTTTCCAGTGGCTGCCCCAGCGCATGGGAGCCGGAGCCTGGCCCCAGCATGGTGGCTCTGGTGCTTGCTCTGGGCACATCCTCAGTTTTGACACAGCCCAGCTCAGGGCTTGTCACCCTCCTGCCCAGGGGCTGTGACCTCAGCAGGAGGCATGGGTGTGAGGGGAAGCCTCCTCCTTGCTTGACTCTCCAGGTGCAGGGGACAAAGCAAACCCAGAGGTACCAGCCTCTCTCCTCCCAGGGCAGAGGGATCTAAATCAATTTTAGTTTAAAAAAAGTGAAGGCACCAAATGTAGAAAGGAGCGGTATGTCTCAGAGACCTTCAGAGCAATTGAGATTGGCATCATCCCAAAGGGACTCAAAGTGTTTCCTTATGATTTAGGGCTCTATTCTCCCAGGCTTGGGTGCAAACAAGCCAAGCAAAACATGTTCACTGACCTTTCACTTGCTAAACACTCTCCCCGTTTGCACTGGAAGTAGCACCCTTATGTCCAAGAGAGGCTCTTTGGCTCAATCTCTGCCAAGTGTGCACCTTTAGCTTTGCTTTTACTATCTCATTTTCTGCCCCTAAAAAACCACATCCACAACAACCCACAGCCAGAGTATGTCTCCCCAGCCTGTTGCTCCTGCTTCTGTTCTGCCACCACCTTCTGTGGATTTACTGGGCAGTGGGAAGGTGCTGGTCTGTGGGGGCTGCCCAAACCTGCTCTCTCCATCCCTCATGAGTGGCCCCCAGCCATCAGGCAGAGCTCTCTCTGCTCCCTGCAGACAGCCACAGGACTGAGCGTTCTCTTTGCCTTCTCCTTAGCACTGAAGTGCAGGACAGGTCCCCTGGACATCGTGTTTGTGATCGACAGCTCCCGCAGTGTGCGCCCCTTTGAGTTCGAGACCATGCGGCGGTTCATGATGGACATCATCGGCAACCTGGACGTGGGCCCCAACGCCACACGGGTGGGGGTGATCCAGTACTCCAGCCAGGTGCAGAACATCTTCTCCCTCAAGACCTTCTTCACACGGGCAGACATGGAGAGGGCCATCAACAGCATCATCCCGCTGGCCCAGGGCACCATGACGGGGCTGGCCATCCAGTACGCCATGAACGTGGCCTTCACCACGCAGGAGGGTGCACGCCCTCTACACAAGAGGATCCCCCGCATTGCCATCATCGTGACAGACGGGCGGCCCCAGGACCGTGTCACCGAGGTGGCCACCCAGGCCCGGAACGCTGGCATCGAGATCTACGCCGTGGGAATCCAGCGGGCAGACATGAACTCTCTGCGAGCCATGGCCTCACCACCGCTAGAGGAGCACGTTTTCCTGGTGGAGTCCTTTGAGCTCATCCAGCAGTTTGCAAAGCAGTTCCAGGACAAGCTTTGCGGTGGGTGAGAGCTGCTGCTGCAGAGTGGCAAGGAGGGCCCTGGTGTGTGGTCCTCACTCAGGCTAGAAGGTGACCTTCAGAAAGGTGTTTGGGGTGGCTGCCCATGCCAGGAGCAGTGTGAATGGGGAAGCAACCTCCCCAGTGAGGTGCCAGGACAGGGCACTGCACAGTTTCCGTGTCTGTGCACTGGAAATCAGTGGGTGAGCACTGAGGCTGGCAGGGCTGGGGCTGTGTGGGTTGTCACACCACCTTCTGATTCAGAGACAGGGCATATGCCAGAGCCAGGGTCCCCTTGTGTCTGGCATGCCTTGGGCCACTCTGATGGCCATTTTGTCTTGCAGGGGTGGACTTGTGCATGGAGCAGGAGCACGGCTGCCAGCACAGCTGCGTCAGCATCCCTGGCTCCTTCTACTGCGAATGCAACCCAGGCTACAGGCTCAACGTGGATGGAAAGACCTGTTCCCGTAAAAACCCTTTTTATTATCTGAACTTTCATAGGGAGCTTGTAGTTATGGGTCCCATGGAAGGAAGCTGGAACATGGCAGAGGACGTGTAGAGGCCAGCAGCAGCCTGGGTGCTCTGTTCACTGAGCCCTCTGCCTCCAGGGTCTGTAATGACTGCAGACATTCAGCATTGCTAAATCCTGGCCACCTCTCTGAGATTGGACACTTGGGACTTACGTGGGCACAAACAGCTGCCTGTCAGCTGAGGGTGTCCAGGCAGTGAGTACCAGAGAATTCACAACCCAGCACCCAAGCACGCAGTGTTTCCCTGGATTTTAGTGCAAAGCTGTGTTAGTTGGTCTGACCACTACAGCAGGACTTTTCCTTCTTGTTTCGCGGTGCTGGGAGCTGCTTCGAAGCCTTTGAGCAGTCCTGCTCTGCTGCCCCAGGGGGGCAGGCACAGGAGGGTGATGGGTGTCCTGTTCCCCTGCAGTTATTGATGCGTGTGCAGATGGGAGACACGGCTGTCAGCACCACTGTGTCAGTGCGCGGGGGTCGTACTCATGCCGCTGCCGGGCAGGTTACTACCTCAGCCAGAACAAGAGGAGCTGCACTAGTAAGTGACTGTCTTCCTCCCTGACCTTTCTTCCTTTGCTTCTCGTTCTCTCTCTCCTCTTGTCTTTTCCTTTCTGCCATCGCTCTCCTTCTCTCCCCAGTGATTGATTACTGCAGCTTTGGAAACCACAGCTGCCAGCACGAGTGTGTGAGCAGCCCCAACGGGCACTACTGCCGCTGCCGCAGCGGCTTCACACTCCAGCCCGACAGCAAGTCCTGCAGGGGTAGGTTCTGGCATGCTGCACAGCACAGGCTGTGTGTACAGCACATGCCTTTATGTCCTGCCCAGACCACCCCATCTGAATGGGGATAACCCCATGCCCTTGGCTTGTCTTCCAGCCACCGACCTCTGCAATGGGGTGGATCACGGCTGTGAGTTCAAGTGCGTGAGCACAGAGGGCTCCTACCACTGTGTGTGCCCTGAGGGCCAGCAGCTCCAGGCTGATGGCAAAACATGCAGCAGTAAGTACTGGGATGCAGCTCTTGGCATTCTCCTCATCTGGGCTCTGTGCTTCTCGAGAGGGCTCAGCTGAAACTGGGCTGGGGGGTTCTGTCCCCACTTGGGACTCTAAGCTAGGGTGGAAGAGGGTGGAGAGCTGGCTGTGGTTGTGGGAGCACCGTGGCTGCTGCCAGGGGATGGATGCTTGTGTCCTCAGAGGCATGGCCCAGAAGATGCAACATCTTTGAGGAAAGATTCAGGAAAAGAAAAACCTAGGAAAGACTTTCACAAGGTGTTGGGGTGTCAGTGGAGTTTTTTGGGCTGAATCCCATGGACATGGTCTGCCCTCCTTCCTGGCTGCAGTTTTAGGGTGCTCCCACAGTGTCCTGAAGCCCCAAAGCTCAGTCCCAGCCCCAGGCACCTTCACTCTGACAGTGCCCATGGCCAGGCTGGTCCTCTCTCACCTTCCCCTATGCCTGCAGAGTGTGGAGCTGGGCATGTCGACCTGGTGATGGTGATCGATGGTTCCAAGAGTGTCCGGCCCCAAAACTTTGAGCTGGTGAAGCAGTTTGTGAACCGCATCGTGGACCTGCTGGAGGTGTCCCCCCACGGCACACGGGTGGGATTGGTGCAGTACTCCAGCCGCGTCCGCACCGAGTTCCCCCTCAACAAGTACCACAGCGCGGATGAGATCAAGAAGGCAGTGATGGATGTGGAATACATGGAGAAAGGCACCATGACAGGTCTTGCCCTTAAGCACATGGTGGAGCACAGCTTCTCTGAGCTGGAAGGTGCCAGGCCTCTCTCACACAACATCCCCAGAATCGGGCTCGTCTTCACAGATGGACGCTCCCAGGATGACATCTCTGAATGGGCCAGGAGAGCAAAGGAATCAGGTGCAGGAGGGGGAACACCAAATTCCAGTGCTTTGGGCATTCTGGGATAGTTCCTTTGGGCATTCTGGGATAGTTCCTTGTCTCAGGGAGAAGCTGCAGCATCCAGCCCTGGGGAGCTGCATGCCAGGGCAGACGTGCTCTGTTGTGGTCGCAGGGTGCTCTGAGCAGCATCCTTCATGCAGCAGCCTGCACCAATGCAGTGCTGCCATGCTCTTGCCTGTCCTTCCCCAATTCCTGCTGTGTATTTGCGAAGCCCAGAGAAAATCCTGCATCCTCAGCTTTGCACCCTCTGGGCTTGGGCTGCTTGCTGCGGGGTGGCCAGCACAGTGCTCAGGATCTTTCCTTGCCACGCAGGGATTGTCATGTTTGCTGTGGGTGTGGGGAAAGCTGTGGAAGAGGAGCTGAGAGCAATCGCCTCTGAGCCAGTGGAGCAGCACTTCTCCTACTCAGCAGACTTCACCACCATGACCCACCTTGTGGAGAACTTCTCACTGAATATCTGCCCAGGTGGGTGCTCCTGGCCACACCAGGGGACTTGACCGCAAGCCAGGGAAGGCCCTCCTGTCCCCATAGAGCCAGTGAGGTGGTTTGTGTGTCTGTCACGCTGTGTCAAGTACCCCAAGGCTGAGCTGGGCTGCTGTGAGCCCAGGCTGTCTCAGGATCTCACCAGGCTGTTGTGGGTATAGAGGTGGGTCTCTGGGAGGCATTTGGAAGAGGAAATGGTGAAGCTGGGGGGATTAATTAAAAAACGGGGTGGTGGGGGGGTAATACAAAAGTAGTAATGTGACTGACCACCCTGTGCCATTGCATGGGCAGAAGTTGGAGTGGCACCCTGCCTTCAGGGATGCTGCCTCAGCTCTGAAGGTGGCCAGTGTCCTTGTGCAGACCTGTGCTTCTGCTGCTGCCAGGTGCAGGGTTACTGTGAGGGTGTCCCTGCCCTGGGACAGGCTGGGGCTCCCCAGTGCCCTTGAGACCCCCACAGAGCTGCAGATACGGAGTCAACATGCCCCCTGCCACCCCAACTTGAAGGCAAAGTGAAGCTCAGCACCAGCTGTTCATGGCACACTGTGATCACCTGTGTGAGAGCTCTGTGGGATGCTGGGTGGGATGCCAGGCAATGAGCTTGCTGGGCCAGCAGGGCAGCCTGGCAGCAGCAGAAAGGCTGAAAAAAGAGGGCAAAGTGGTGAGGAGAGCCCTGAGGCTCAGGTCCAGCCTTGTTGGGTGGCTGCAGGGACAAGGGATTTGTGCAGGAGCAAGGGAAAGCCGGGCACTGTGGGGCCATGGCTCTGACTGCAGCCAAACTCCCGCTGTCACAGAGGAGGGCAAAGGGCAGACAGAGATCCGCAGCCCATGTGAGTGCGAGGCGCTGGTGCAGTTCCAGACGAACACCGTAGCCATTCTGCAGAGCCTGACTGAGAAAAATATCCTTTGGGGTGATGCCTGGGCTTGTCAGGGTGCAGGACAGCTGAGGACAGAGCACACATGGGGGAGGGAGGGAGGGAGGGAGGAAGGGAGGGATGGATGAATAAATGGGAGCAGGGAAAATTGTAGGCTCCATTAAGGGGATAAAGCCCTTTGCCCAGCAGACCGTCTGGCTCATGTTGTTTCCTTAGCACATTCACTTGCTCAGATGACGGCCAGACTTGAAGACTTGGAAAAGCAGATTGCCAACAAGAAGTGATCCTGGCAGAGGGCTGCAGTACTCGGCGGGGCACGGGGATGTACAGTAGCTACATGACATTGTTATTGCTAGGTTATCGTAAAGCATCAGTGTTTGTTCTTGTATTACAAAATCCCCAGGGGCATGTGGATTGTATTCAAAAAACTAAAAATCCTAAAAACACACAAAAAGGAACTTGAGCAAAGCCCTTGCTGTGAAGCCAAGGGGTTCAGCTGTCATTCCTTGGCAGGTCTGGGGTAAGGGGGAACAACTGTGTGGGAAGGCTGGTCATTGGACAGACATGACACCTGGTGTCCCCCAGAGTGACTTGAAGGCACAGCCGCCCCGGACCCTGGCAGACTGCTTTGCAAGAGGAAAAACCTACAGTGGTGTCACCCTGAGAGCTTCTGTTGTCTCAGCATCTGCTGCCAAGTGGTGGGGCAAGGAGAGCTGGGTGGTGCAGGCAGCAGGGAGATGCCCGATGCCCAGCCAGCTCCCAGTGTGGTGCCCAGATGGGCTCCCAGGGGAAGGTGGGCGGCAGGAATTCTTAGATCCCCTTGCCCTGGTTTGGCAGAATAGTTTGGAAATTGGTATTAATCTTGTTTGGTTTTATAATCACATAGCAAAATGGTAAGTATTCTTTCTATCAATATCTATGTGTGTGTATATATATATGTATATTTAATTCTGAGAGCAGGGTAGTGCTATTTTTAAACTTTTCTTTTATATAAAGCAATTTCTATCCTGACAATAAACACCCTGAAGATTTGTATGACATGTCCCTTTCCCTTCAGCTGGGCTGCAGGGCCACAGAGGTGCCTCTGTGTCAGAAGTGGGGCCTCTGGCTTTTGCAGCGCCTCCTGTCCCCAGGATCCAGAAATGCTTTGGGAAAATCTTTGCTCTGTGGCACCCCAGGGTGCTGCAGGCCTGGCCTCAGCAGGAGGGAGCCAGTGTGGCACAGATGCTGTGTCCCCATGGGCAGGGTTTGCTTTGGGGCCTGTGCTCATGGGAGCACAGGGAGCTCTGAACTGAGCTGGGCATGGACCCATGGCCAGGCCAAGGTGCCCATTGCAGCTGCTCTGGGATGGGTGCTGGGGGAAGGGGACAGCCGGGATCTGCTCTTGACAATCTCTGCAGACTCCACAAAGAACCACCACTGACAGCAGGCCTCTGCCCAGGGCAGTCTCCATTCTCTTGATTTTATCTCTCAGCACAAGAGTTCGTTTAGTTCCTTTTAAGGGATAATATGAAATTCCTCTCTGTTCCCCATGAAGCTGAAGCCTCTCCAGGACTCATCCCTGCCTCCAGCTCTGGGGTCCTGAGCATAGGAAGGACATGGAGCTGTTGGAGTAAGTGCAGAGGAGGCCACAAGGATACAGTGAGGGCTGGAGCCCTTCTGCTATGAGGAAAGGCTGAGAGAGTTGGAATTGCTCAGCTGGGAGATGAGAAGGCCCCGGGGAGGCCTCAATGTGGCCTTGAAGGACTTGAAGGGTCCCACAGGAAACATGGGGACAGAGTGTTCAGTAGGGCCTGTGGAGAGAGGTGAAGGGGAAATGGCTTTTAACTGCAGGAGGCCGATTTGGGTGGCTTTTTAGGAAGCTGGTATTTTACACAGAGGCTGGTGAGGCCCTGGCCCAGGCTGTGCACAGAGGCTGTGGATGCCCCATCCCTGGGAACATCCAAGGCCACGTGGCACAGGACTCTGAGCAACCTGGTGTGGTGAGAGCTTGCTCGGGTTGGAAGAAGATGATCTTCAGGCTCCCTTCCAAGGCAAAGCTTTCAGGGATTCCATCATTCTCTGGTCCCCATTGGCAACAGCCCAGTGTGCCTACAGCTCCTGCGGGTTGTGATGTCACAGTGGCTGTTCCAGCTGGGACTGCCATGGCCCAGCCAAGGGCACAACACAACCATTGGCCCTGGTGCCAGCACGCCCTTCACACTGCTCCCAGAGCGCCCCTGTGTCACCCTGATTTTTACCAGTTCCCCGAGAGCGCCGTCAGTCCTGAGCATTCCCTGCTGCTTGGATTGTGCCATCCATCCCTGCAGGATGCTCCCATTTGTCCTAGTGAAGGTACAGTGCCATTCCATGGAGGTGGACACCCCTGACAGCCCGGGCGGGCTGGAGCCCTGAGGGGTTGGTGTGGGACAGGGACCCCACTCTGAGGTTTTGCTCCCTATGCAGGCTGTGAGAGACGTGGAAGAGGCAATGGAAATTGATATAAAGACTGATACAGAAGAGAGGATGGATGTAGATACGGAAGAGAATGGAGAGGAAGAGATGGAGGTGGATGAGAAGAAGACGGAGGAAGAGATGGAGGTGGATGTGGAGGAGACGGAGGAAGAGATGGAGGTGGACGAGGAGGAGGTGGTGGAAGAGATGGAGGTGGATGTGGAGGAGGAGGAAGAAGACATGGAAGTGGACGTGGAGGAAGAGGACGAAGAGATGGAGGTGGACATGGAAGATTGTGTTGAAGAGATGGAAGTGGATGTAAAAGATGAGGAGAAGGACATGGTCTGGGGATGAAGACCGACCCCAGCAGCAGGACAGGCACGTGCTCCCCATGCCCTGCCCACAGGCACACTGGGTCCCCTGACACCAGGCTGGGGCTGGGCTGAGTGACCCCGCTCATGGACACGGTGCCCTGGGGGGGCCCTGGATTCTGGGGGCACAAGCACCACCCCCGGCCTGCCCTGCGCTTGCTTTGGGCCACGCCAGCCCCGTCCCAGCACCTGGGGCCCGGCTCCCAGCCCCAGCCGGGCTCAGGGCTGGCGGCAGAGACCTGCTCTGCCAGCGTGTGCCAGCCTGGGGGCACAGGGAACAGCCCTCAGGAAGCGACTGCAATGACCGTGTCACTTGCTTTTCTTCCAGGACTGATGGACATGGCATGGATGCCGCCCTTCTGTACATATGTTTTGGAGAGTGTTCTTCAGTTAGAGAGTGTTAACTTCTGTAAATACGTTTCACACATAGTTAGATAGGTTCTTCTGTAAATACGTTCTATAGATTGTTGTTGTCATAAAGATTCTTCCAATGTAAATACGTTCTGTAGTTCACTGTTGTTGCTGCTCTTCTGTAAATAAACAATCTTTATTTTTTCACATCCCAGCTCTCTTTCCATTTGCTTTGGGCACATGCAGCATTTGCAGAGTTGTGGTTTCCACTTGCTCCAGGTTCCTGGGGCTGGAGGTGTCTCGGAGGGAGTGCTGTGTTGGGGGTACTTGTGCACAGAGCAGGTCCCACTTAGAGGCCTGTATGCACTTCATATTTTTAGAGGCAGATCCCACAGGGCCCTTTCCTGTGAGATTACATCTGGGAGCAGGGCCGAGCGTGCGTGGTCCTGCAGAGCCTCATGAATGGCACTTCACTAGGTGGCACCAGACACCAGCGCTAACGAGGGTGCGCTGGGCTGTGGGCACCCCCTGCTCCAGGGCACCCTGCCAGCCCGAAGCTGAGGGGAGCTTCCTGAGCCATGACTTGTTGCTGCTCGGACGGACGGACGGACGGATGGATGGATGGATGGATGGAGCTCATCATCAGGCTGAAAACTTTGCATCACCTGATGGGGGACTAGGGCTGCTTTGCAGGGCACACACAAGCTGTTCCTTGGGTGTTTTGTGTACCCTGGTAAGGCTCAGGGACCAGGGGCTACTGATCTCCCTCCTTTCCATTCCCAGGGAATACAAACTGAAGAGCCTTGCTCTGGCTAGGAAAATGCAACATCTGCCACAACAGCCTCAAGCATTGCACAACTAGGGCCTTGCAGCTTCGGAATAAGGATCACAAAGTGGTTTTCATGGAGAAGAGCATGAGCTATGTGGGATGAGGACTGCTCTGTGGGGTGTTGGGGCAATGGGTGCTGCACATGTAACAGAATGCAACATTAGGACTGCAGGCAATCCTGTGCCCAGAAATGCCTGGGTCCTGGTTATTCCACAGGAGTTTGCAACAAAAAGAGTTCACACGTTTCCCCCTGCTATGAATAAAATACTACAGAATGTTCTTCAGGTGGATTTCTTCCTCTCCCCCCCCCCA
>VZRN01000342.1:760530-774558 GCA_013397935.1 Dasyornis broadbenti | reverse complement strand
TCCCCCCCCCGCCCCCATCTCTGCAGCTTAATCCAAGCCTTGCTCCTTGATCTTTTCTCTTCCCTTGGAGACAAAGGTCCAACCACGACCTCAGCCAGATTCTGGCACCAGCTGGGAGCACAGTATTGTCCTCTCCAGCCCCAGCAGCAGCTGAATGGCAATGCATTGCTTAAAAATTAATCCAATGCTTGTATTTCTCATTAAAAGTGCTACATTGTTGGTGCACAGCCCAGAAAATCTTTTTGGGTTGGCTATATCCTCTGCACATTTTTTAATAAATTACTTTACAAAGACCTAAATGCAGCCACAAAATCAACAAGGAAATTGGACAATAATTAACAGATATAGGGTTAGCTGAGGTCCAGTTAACGGGGCCCATTGCAACTTGAGAATACAAGTCTGGGCAGGAAAGGGCACAGTGAGATGCTCACCATGCCCTGGATGGAAAGTGGCAGCTCCAGGGGCTGGATCAGTGCAATGGTGGGGGGCTCAGGGGCTGCACAGAGCATATAGGAGTGATACTGGGTTTTTGCTGCTCCTCATCCTGCCTGGTTGCGAGATCAGGGGCTGTCCTTTGCAGGACTGTGGGGGGGTTGACTGTGGGAGCCTTCCCCTCCCTGGGCATTCCCAGAGCCTGTTTCCAGCACAGCTTGGGTTCCTCCTAGCCCCAGAAGCCCCACAGAAATGTTCCAGGAACCCCTTACACAAGCTGAGGTGGATATTGACCAATTGGTGGGAAATGGAGTAACTTCCCATTGCCCAAGGGCACCTAAAGAAAACAGATTTGCCTGGAGGCTGCGGTGGGGTTAGAGTTTCCTTGGGAGGGAGGAACGTGTTGAGGCTTGAAGGGTGGTGGGGCCTTTGCCATCCAAACAAGGAATACAATCCCTAATCCCTAAAGCCATCAAGAGTTAGGGCTCAGTCATATGTCCTTATGCTGCATCATGGCTGATGACAGGGCTGTAAGGAGAGCATTATCCTACCCCAGAGAGATCAGCCACTTTCTTCCAGCTCCAACCTGCTTCCTACATGGTAGCAGCCACCCAGAGAAGATGCTGGGGTTCCTGTGACCCCTACAGAACTTGAGAAGGATTCACCTTTGGTTAAGCCAAAGCTGTTTTCCCTACACTGGCTTGCACTGCCAGTGGGGCAGGACTCAGGAGGGTCTGGGGTAGGAGCAAGTTACTTCTGGGAAAAACTTAAGGATCATCCCTGGGAAGGCACAGGCAGCCTCATGCTGATTTGGATCATGCTGTAAGGTTTGGTTTGCAGGTTCATGTGCAAGCAAAGTACAGAGGGAAAGGCACTTAACAGACCCGGAGAAGGGAACATGGCCACTACAAGGGGTTTTCCTGGAAAAGGAGACCTGGAGAAGATACCTGCCCAAGAGAAAGCAGCTCCACTGCCTCCAACCTGTTAGGGTGGACAATGCCCTGGCTCATCTCCCCTTGGCTTGTCCCTCAGCCCCAGGTGTGGCTGCAGGGGTCAGTTGTGAAATGGAATAGCTGCTTTTTGAGCAATTGAATAATCCCATAAGAAACTTGCGCAAAAAGGCCTTTCCGGAAAACACAGTGCAACAGGCAGAGAAAAAAGGTACAAACATTGGCACGTGCCAGGCTCTGTTCCCCACCCCCATCCTCCCCAAGAATTTAAATGTCGATGTCACCCACCCCTCACGCTCCCAACCCTCAGGGAAACGGCAGCATGAAGGCGGTGGCCGCCCTCCTCCTGGTGGGAATGCTCGTCCTCTGGGCAGAACTGCCAACAGGTACGACTTTTCTTAGGATAAGGTACGGGGAGGAAGAGCTGAGGTGCTGGGAAGGAGCCATGTTTACAGGGATCCTGTGGGAAGGGAGGGGAGAGGAGAGCAGCGCGGTGTTTGCCAGGCAGCAACTCCCAGGGCCTGTCAACTGCCCCGGAGCAAACCAGGCCTTCCTCTCGCAGGCAGCGCCTGGTCCTGCCCGCCCGTCCGCTTCACCTGCGCTGTGCACAACCCGCGGAACCAGTGCCTTTTCGACCGGCACTGCCCCCGGGGCAGGAAGTGCTGCCGGTCCTTCTGCGGGAGGAAGTGTCTTTCCAAGCCGCCCGCCATCCCCATCTCCTACGGTAGGGGCTCAGGGACACCCCCGGCCTGCGCCCCGGCAGCAGAGTGGGGTGTGATGAGGGTGGCTCTGGGGAGGGAGCTGTGTCCAGCTGCCAGAGCCCCCCCCGGTCAGGCTGGTGGGGTGACTGGGAACAAACATGCGGGCTGGGATCGCTCGGAACACCAGACCCAACCTGTTTCTTACTCTTCATTTCCCCAGTGTGAGCTCTGGCTCCCAGGACAGACCAAGGGCCATCTCAGCTCCAGGATCACTCTGTGACAGCTGCCGCACAGTGCTACGTGTCACCCGCTTCCCCTGTCCCTCTGCTTCCCCACTGCTGCTTTACCAAATAAAAGAGGCTTGTCCCAAGGGTGTTTGTGGTGTGTGACTCTTTTCCCTACCTCCTCCCTCTTCTCTCCATCCTGGCACACAGTCCCACTGCTGCTTTCACCCCAGAATTCCTGCCTGGAGAAGAGGATGAAAACAGTCTGGCTACACACCTGCTGTGTGATTAGGTGCTGGCTTGGGGGAGAAGATCCATCCAGAGGCATACAACCTGTAGGAGGAGAGAGCAATGGGAAGGGACTGGAACAAAACATGACAGGATGCTTTAGGTGATGCTCCTGGAAGGTTGCAAGGGGCCCTGGAGAGCAGCGTGTCCTCCAAGCCCTCCTCCAGCTGGACAGGGCTGTGGAAAGAAACTGACCCTGCCTCCCTACGGGGATACAGAAGGCAGAGCCTCCCTATGAATACCCTACTTGGGGCACATCTGAAGGGCAGAGGAAGGGGGTTACATAGACCCAAAGCCCAAGTGGTGCTGAGCCCCACACTTAGCCTGAGCTGGTGGGGAAAATTCAGCTGAAGAAACTTGCCTGGGAAAGGCTCAAGCCAGGGAAATAAAATCATAGCTCTAAGCGGTTCTTGTAATTTTTGTACAGCTAAGTGCTGGGGACAAAAATTCAGGAAATGCCAAGAAACATCAAGAGGAGAGAGTATGTGTAGCATGAGGGACCTGCTGACTTCTGTGCAATAGCAGAGCTGGGCACTGCCACCATGCACTGCAAGGCCAAAGCATCACCAGGCCTAATGCCCAAAGAGTGCCTGCCAGCCCTCCCCAGCCCATTGCTGATGTCAGGCTTGCATGTCCCATTCTCAGCAAGCAGTTCCTGCACAGACTGCAGGAGGAGCTTGGTCTGTCTGCACACACTGGAGAGAACAGAGAGGAGCTACTCTGCATAAGAGCTGAGCTAATGATCCCCACGGCCAGGCACGAGCAAAGCAATCTGGAGAGCAGCACCAACTGGCCAGATTTTAAACCACCCCCAAACACAGCAGGATGAAGACTCTGGCTGTGGGATTGACACCTTGCGTGGTCCATGGTAGACGCTGGAAACTTCCTAGCTAAGACTGGGAACAGCATCTGCTGGACTGAGTCCTTCTATGGTCAAGTCTATGGAGGTGACCTCCTCCCTGTGGAGGAACTAGAAGTAGGCAAAGACTTAGAAATTACTCTCACTGGGAAGGAAGTCCTGTGGTGAAAAAAATACCTCTCTGCTTAGCCTGGCCACGGGAGGGCAGAGAGAACTGGAGAGCTCATGCAGCACTGGGGAGGCTGAAAACGCCAGGTGATCCAGCAGGAACAAGCAGAACAAGAACTGGGAGCTCATCAGCCAAACTCAGTGTAAAATCAGACATTGCTTCTGCCAGTGTAGTGTCCTTGCAGGGAAAAACTATCCCTGACACCAGCCCAGCCCTCTGCGCAGGGAGCGCTGTGCCACACAAGATGTGGGGTGAGAGGGGCAGGGCCCCAGCGCTCCCCCAGCCATCCCCGCGCTCCGGCACGAGGCTGGCGGCAGCCAGGGCAGAGCAGCCTGATTACACCTCCTGCGGTCATTAGTCACAGATCACAACCCTCCTCCTCCTCCATCAGCACCAGCTATTATCAGCTATTAAGCAGGCATTTCCATACAGCTGGCTAATTTGATAATGCTGCAATTATCTTGGTTTGTTAACAAGATTAAATTGCTAATTGGTTTGATTAAGCACGGAGCTCCAGGCGTGGGGTGCCTCTTAGCTGGCCCCGC
The DNA here is from genome assembly GCA_013397935.1 of Dasyornis broadbenti. Classification (NCBI taxonomy): domain Eukaryota; kingdom Metazoa; phylum Chordata; class Aves; order Passeriformes; family Dasyornithidae; genus Dasyornis; species Dasyornis broadbenti. Next base: position 770,390 of record VZRN01000342.1, on the reverse strand, counting down.
ATAACCCGATGGATGCCGTGCCCAGAGCAGCAGCTCCTGTGCAGAGACAAGGAAATGGCAGGAAAGGTTCATCCTCCCAAACCCTGCTGCCTGAGGCCTCCAGATCTGCCCGTGAGAGGTCCCTCTTCCTGCTCTGAGACAGCTTTACCCATGTCATCACTGTCACCCAGCTGCTGGCCCAGGAAGGCAGGAGGAGGTGGCTTTGGGCCAGAGTATGCTCTAGGGACATCTAGTCTGTCTCAGTCCTGCTGCTTTCTGTTTTGGAGCCCTGCAAGTCAGAAATTCCCGAGGCAATGCACCAACTGTGCCTCCACCTGCAGCTGTGCCAACAAATCCTCTGCCTTCCTCTTCCCAGGCACAGGTCCCTGCCTCCTGTGCACAGCATTTCCAGCTATCACCAGATGTACTGGGGAGGCTGGGAATCTCCCAACAGTGGATTAGACTCACCTGTACCCCCCTCTCCCCATGAAGCAGCACCCATGTGGGAGGAGCTGGGCAGTGCACCAAAACACACACAGGTCAGGATCACCAATTGTGGTAAGCTCCTGGCAGTGTGCATTGGCTGAAATCCATTGGATCCAGGTCTCTGGGGAGGAAGGAAATTTCTCTTTTTGTCCTAGATACGTGCCAGCAAGACAGTGGGAAAAGCAGTGAGTGCTGTGCCAGAGAGGTGTTTCTGATTCTTCCCACATCACCTGTTTCCTCAAGACCAGAGCAGCCTGGAGATGAAGATGTTCATTTTCTCTGCCTGGGGCCTCAGCGCAGCTCAGGACTCACTACTTCTCCTGGGACAGGCCCACCAGATCTGGTGCTGGCAACGTGGGCAAAGGCTACACTCAAGGGCCCAGCTTTGAGTTAGAAACATCCATCATGGCACATCACAGCAGCAGCACCACTGCAGGGCAGGCAGCAGGTTTGACTTACTCCATTTTCCCTCAAAGCAAAGGTTTTCAGGCCAGTCACTTTTGGACAATCCCCAAAGGAAACATCCCCAACATCCCAGGGGGTGGAATCTAGAACATCTACCCAGGGATCTATCAGCACCACAGAGCATCCTTGCTCCACACAATGTATTTTGTTCCATTTTGAAATTTAGGCAGGTCAGAGGGTGGACAAGTCGGGTCTCACCCACAGCACAGCAGAACATCTTTAATATTTTCTTGGAGCCTCTCCCTGCGTATGTTATGGTCTTGCTCAGAAGACTGGGTGTTTGGGGTCTGAATACAGAACAGTTTGGTGCTCAAGGGTGATGTGAGACCTTTTCAAGAGAGGATTCTAACCAACCTAATAAGAATTACTACAGCTTTGGCAACTTTTGAAAGGAGAGGGTTATTTAGCTAGCCTGGCCTAGGAGTGGGAATTTGTAGTCCCAGCAATCACATCACTTCCAAAGGAGAAATACCCTGGCCTGAGCAGATCCACTCAGCAGCAGCTCTGCCCATGGTCGGGAGTTATGCACAGCCCTCATCATTCCTACTGAGGACCAGCAATATTCCAGGGAAAAGGAGTCAATAGCATTCTGCTCCCCACCACAGAAGAAATATATATACACCTCTGCGGAAAAACAAACCATCCTCACAGCTAAAGGTCAACAAATGCATGAATTCACTCTGTGCTCTCATCTGTGGAATGGTTTACACAAACTCAGCTCCTCACCCGGACCAAGACCCTCTCCAGTGGCAGGGAGAAGGTGGTCTGGGCCAGAGCTGTCTCATGCTTGCTGATGCCCTCCAGCATTTTCTTTCTGAAGACACAGGGGTGCTTTGGCTTACAAGGCCAGGATACACCAGTAACCTTTCCCAGTGCCCTCCCACCCTCGCCAGTGAGCGGCAACACAGGACACCAGCTCCCACCATCCTGGGACGGCAGAGGGGGATCCTTGGATTACACAGTGGAGGGAGGCTGCATCTGTCACCAGGGAACCTTTGAGAGCAGGGATGGAAGCTGTCCCTTCTGCCTGGCTCTGGCTCATCACCCCAGCTGTGCACTGCCCCCAGCCCCCTGCATGGTGGGGAGCCCCAGAGCCATGGGGGCTGGCAGGGGATGGAACCACAGTTGAGGGATGCCAGAGCAGCCCATTGTGATTTCTCTCCTGCCTCAAGTGCTGCCAAAGCTCACAAGCTTCTTGTGACAAAGCCCTTCAGTCTGGCAGGGAACAGCTCTGCCTGCCCCAGCCAAGAGGCAGCAGAGCTGTGCTGAGCCGCTTGGCTCCATCCCCTCTTCATCCCACCAGGAATCCTCAGCAGGCTGCTCTTTGCTGCAGCTGCACAAGGTTGTGCACACCCTGGAAGCCTTTCAGATGCTGGCAGGACTTCCCTGAGCCGGGGAGCCAAAAGGAAGGCAAAAAAGATGAGGCACTGACAGCACCCTGTAGCTGAGGGAGATCCCTATGTGCCAGCAATCCCTTTCCCCATGCAGAAAGAGAAAAGGAGACATCTCTTTCCTCTGCAGTAAGCCACACTTCATGAAGACACATGTGAGAGCTCAGCAGGAGACTGGCAGTGGCACAGGGAGGGCAGCTGGGCTTCCTTGTGTCCCATGGCAGGCAGGGCAGCTGGGCTCCATCATCCCTGCCCTCTCTGGAGCCCCATCTCTCAGCAGGGCACTGCCTCCACAGTCCCTCAGAGATGCTGAGGTCTGTGTTCAGCCAAGCAGCTGGGATGTTCCACAAATAACAGCTCTGGCAAAGGCTGGTGAAACACTCAGAGGCTCACATGAAGCAGTTTGCAGGGAGGAAAGCAGCTCCTATAGGCACCAGCCCTGCACCAGCCCCTGCTCATGCATCAAAGTGCAGCACAGATCCCAGCACAGATCCTAACTCATGGCCCACACACAGTCATAAATTCACCATCACTCCCAAATCCATCAGCACAGGAGCAAAGGCACCTGCACACCCCCTCCCAAATGGGGCTGCTCGCCTGCAGAGAGCCCCTCCCAGCTTAAACCAGTGCCTCCCTATAGCAAAGTGTTCTGAAAGAGGAGGATGGGCTCTTTGTGCTAGAGAGCAGCCCAAAGAGCTTCTCTCTCTCCCCAGCTCCAGCTACAGAGGGGAAGCCATTTCCCGGCTCCTTTGGGTCCCACCAGCAGCATCGCATGGGGGAATTCCTGTCTCTTCAGCCCTGCCTGTGCCAAGGCTCACACAGATGCTCCTTTCGCTGACACTATGTAGGTTAATAACATGCAATGTGATGGCAAGACACAGGGAACCGCAACGCGATGTCAATATTTAGCTTTTACACATTTGGCTAATTAGGAAGCAACCTGTGATTCCCTGAGAAGGAGGCAGGGCTGCTTTGCCCCTCTCCCTCCCCTTCTGTATGTTCCCCGTTCAGATGGGATAAACGTCAGCTCCCTATTTCTGGAGTTCGCTGGTCGCAAATGGTCTGTCCCAAAATGCTATTCCCAGGCAGTGGATGTCAGAAATCATTATACTAAATAAAGCTTCATGAATGATTCATGAGGCTGGATTTCACATTAATCAGGGAGAGATGGGCAAAAGCAGCAGAGCATCGCAGACCGCCCTGTCATGTTCCTGCACAGCCGGGCAAATGGGAAGGTTTGGACCTTCAAGGCACAAATCAGAGATATGGTGCCAATCAGAGGAGCACCCTGGTCCCAGCATGATTAGAGCCTGACCCAGCAGAGACAGAAAAAGGCAGCGGACTGTTGCCCAAATACCTTTCTGCTTCAGGAACTCCTGTGACTCGATCATGTTAATGAGCCCAGGGCAGCCAGCTGCTGCTCCAAGCATCCTGAGATGCACGACTGCTTTCTGCATCAGCTTGGGACTCCTGTACGGACTCCCTGGCTCTGTGCACGATGGCCTCTAAAAATAGAAAAATACTTTTCTGAAATGTCATCAGGAGGCTCCTTCCAGGGCTCAGGCAAACGGGGCTTCTGCCTGGATTCCACACTGCATCCCAGCAAACCAACAGGCATCTTCTTGGGATACAAATGCTACTTCCACTGCTCCAGACTTTGTAAAGAAGGTAGATGTGTCTGCTCTTGGTACCTGAATCTGCCTCAAAAGGCAAGCCCTGAACTCTGTCAGGATCAATGAAAGAATGAGGGGTGCCCTCAACACTGCAGCTGGTGACAGGAGGTAATGAAACATGGGATTCATTGCAGGAGCAAGTGCCTGTGTCTCCCCCAGCCGTTCAGACTCAGCCAGCAAGCTTTCATCTACCTGCATCCTGCATCCTTGGCTTCCCCTCTGCTGCTTGCTCGAAGATTCTGGGTAAAAAAACCCCAAAACTATGAAAATCTAGTGACAGGCATCCAGGATGGCTGTACAGCAGGGAAAAATCTATAACCAGCATAGCAAATCTGGGCTCTGACATGGAGACAGCAGTGATTCTCCATGCAGCAGCCGAGGAATATCTATCAGGAGACTCAGGAGCTGTCAAGACATCCCTGCTCCCCCCTGCCATAGCTCTGCAGCCTTCCCAGGGCTGGCAATGAGTCACCAGCCCTGAACCACAGAACCACGGCAGCGCTGATCTGCTGGTAAGGGCACCTCGGGGACTTCGGGGGTCCCATGCCGGTCTGGCCCCCACAGCCACCCTGCAACCAGCATCTCCAGCATCTCCAGCCCAACATCCTTGGACTGAGGCATCCTGCCCATGCAGGGATGGTATCTAGAGGAGGGAGAGGCAGAGATGGGATGGAGGAAACCAGCAAGTCCCCTGGCATCCTTCAGAGCCTCAAGACCTGAAGAGACTCTGGCAGCAGAGCTCTCTCACCAACCACAGCACTGCCTAAACCTTCTGCAGAGCCCAAAATACAACATTCTTGCAGAGACAGGAGAGCAGACCCTTCCCTGCACCCAAGTATCTCCAGCTGTAGTTGTTCCTGCATGTTCATCCCTGTCAGCACAGAGGCAGCTGGAGGCAGAGCTGGAATGGCGCTCATCTAGAGCCTCAAACCACTAGGGCACTTCCACCTGCAAAACTACAATAGTGATAATTCACCAGCAATTTATAGTTTTGAAAGTTTCAGCTGTGTCGTCACAGCTGGACAGAGACTGAAGAGCCCCAAACTCAGTGGCCACACTCTCTCTCCAGCTCTGGTGGAGAGACAGAGCCTCAGGGCAGGTTTGCTGCCCCTGCTTCCACCAGTGCCAAGCCTTCACCAGGGTTTGCTGTGGAATGAAATTATCCTCAGCATCAGATGTATCTCAGGGAAATCACCCTTTAACTTGACCCTCTTATTGCATGAAAAGGCTGATTTCCAGCTTGCCTCATTGTACAATTTTGAAATACTAATTTGTAAGGCATTTCCATGTGCAGTGCAGCACAGAGGCAGGTGATGGACCCCCCTGCTCCACCCAGCCTGGCAGGAATCAGAGGCCACCTCTGGCTCCCTCCATGGCCATGGCCTTGGCTGTGCACAGCTATCAAAAGCAGAATGCAGGCCAGTGTCTTCACTGCATGAGCCTGCAGAGAGTCAAAACTCGGCTGCAGTCTTGGTTACTTGCATCATTCAAACTCAGTATTGTAAGATTTAATTGCAATTAGAGTTGTGCTTCTATCTTCACCTGTCTCTCTCTCCTGGCAGAGAAAGCCAGAAGTGAGCCTGTGCTGTCTGTGCAAGTGTGGGTATGATGATTGGGTTTTGTGGCTTTCTCTGTGCTGATAAATGAAGTGTGACTGGGCTGACCCCAGCACCAAAGGCGGGTGTCAGGGAGCAAAGCAAGTCCTGCTATTAACCTGTCCTCTGACACCACGCTGCCCTTCTGCCAGCATCCCTGCCTGTGGCAGCGCCTAGCCCTGCTGGGAATGCTCTGCAGAGGGCTGGCCCCAAGGGAAGCCCTGGCCTGAGATGCTCCTACAGGTTAATGATGAGCCTGGGAATAGCCTTTGTTTTTGATGAATTCAGTTTTGGTGATGTGTCCTGGGTGTTGGAGGATGGTGAGACAACCTGGGGTGGAGACAGAGCAGATGGAGGGGATGCAGCACATGGAGATTGCAGGTTGCTGTAAGATGGAGGCAATTCATAAGCTCGAGGCATGGGGGAGCTTGCCAGATAGTAAATCAGTGCTCTGATGTGCCTGACCTTACACTGCAGCATCTCCCAGCTCCCTCTGGAGGTTCTCCATCTGTATAAAAAATAGCCACTGCTTTGGTACGACTCTCCAGATTTTCCCATGTTTCCAGTTAGAGTTTTGGAGTTCAACCGCAAGCCAAAGTCTCCAGCAAGTTCAGTGAATGTTCATTAATCTTCCCTGGCTCAGGCACTCAGTGGGCTCAGTAAAAGTCGAGTCCAGCAGAGTTTCAGGCTGTCAGAGGGATGAGTTGTTGCAGGCCATACTAAGAGCCTGTCCTATGCCTGCTGCAGATGGATTCCAATGAATCACCTTACTGCAGGGGGCTGGATATGCAGGTGTATCCAAGGGCTCCAGAGACTGAATGAGGCTGGTTAAATAATTTCCAGCATGGAGCAGGCTGATATCCCCCTGTCAGAAGCATCTACAGACACTCTGTGGATCTAGGAGGAAGATGGGGGTTGTAGGCATCAAATCCCCTGGAGTTTGTGTCCCCACTTCTCCTGCTCGGAGGATGCTGCCATCACAGCTCAGCCTTCTTTCCTGCCACCCCATGGACTGGCTCCAGGGTGAAGCATGGGAACTGGGACAGCTGATGGCACAAGAATGGGTACAGCCAATGGCATGGGAAGGAGAAGCCCAAACCCCTCTGGCTGGAGCAACTCCATCCCAGAGCTCGGGGAACAAACACACCAGCGAGCACAGAAACCACCAGGAAAAAACAGTATTAAGGAAAGCCCATGTATTTAGTATAAAGTCTTTACCACTGAGAAACACAAGACCAGGCTTTTGCGTCTGCCCTAATTTAGTTCTTTCCCTCTGGAAAGGACTATTTGTGAAATGCTTTGTGCTCATGTCCCTGGCATTAATCAGCCCCTGTCAGCCGCCGGCTCCATGGATCCCCCTGCGCTTGCAGGTGCGCTGCTCTATCCCACCCTCCCACGTGGCAGGTACCCGGCGGCTCTGGCCTTTCACAACAGATATCCAAGGGGCTCAAAAGTGCTTGAAGATTTTTCTTTTAATTAGAAGAGCTCTGGAGACATGCTATATTCATATGTATTTTCTGCTATTTTTTAATTTATTGCTACATCAGCTATTAAAAAAAAAAAAAAAAAGGCAAAAAGAAGAAAGGAAGGGAGCTGCCACAAGCTGAGCGCCTTTTGGGATGACTCACTGCAGCATTGAAATGGCTGCTGGCTTCAGACTCACCCTGCCTCTGCGATTTGCTTCCAGACTGCAGAAGAGACCACGGCAAGAGGTTTCGCCCCCCGTCCCCGCGTGGAGGATTTGCCGTGTGGTTATCGACATAATCCGCCCCGGGCTTCGGCGGGCGGAGACCTGCCTTCCTCAAGAGAGGAAGATGGGGGGAGACATGAAAGGAAGAGATGGCGAGGCATTTCCAGCTGACCTGATTTTCTGCTTGTTCCCATCTCCACATCACTGCCAGTTAGCTCAGGAGCAGCAGCGGGGGCACAGGGCTGGCCCGTGCTGGGGGGAGCTGCGCCTCACCAGGGCCATTGCAAACACAGCTGTGCCGAGGAAGAGCCCTTACACCTCAATTTGCTGGAAAAGAGCCTTAAAATGGGAGTCTCCTTTTCCTGCCACAGCTTGCCAGTGTCAGTGTGAAGGCAGGCCAACAAGCTCTGGTTGGCTCATGGCAGAGTCAGGCCTTTTGCCTCTGAATTTGTGCAGAAAAGGGAAAATTCACCTCGGGTGCCATTGATGCAGCAGCCAAGTCCCCTCTGAAGGATGCCGTGATGCCAGCACAAACCTGCATGGGGCCTCTGCAGCCTGGGAGGTGAACTTCCTTCTCTGCAGTTGCTTCCAGCCAGAGCTTTGAGCTGCAGCAGGAGACATGAAGGTGTTTCCCCTCCATGTCTCCCCAGCCCCTTCCCAGGGTGATCCTTCCTATCTGAGGTCAATAAGGGCAGAGAGCCAGCAAATCGCTTCCCACTCATGCTTCAGCTCCTCCACATGGTGCAGGGATACTCAGCAAACCTTCTGGTACTGGGAGAGCTGATTTTGGGGGGACAGAGCGAGGTCTGCTCTGTAGTAGAGCATAAACAGGGCTCTGGTGCAGACACAAAGTGCCAGATGGAGTGGGTGCCCTTGCAGCGCCAGGCACAGCTCCTTCCCTGAAAAATGGCTGGATGAGAACTATTTTCAGAAGGGAAAAGAAAATTCACCCTGATCACCATATGTCAGTGACAGGCAGAGAAAACCCCACGTGGGAGCCAGCCCTCCTCCTACCCCGTGGGCTGCACCCCGCTGGGGCTCAGCACCCACCATCAGCCAGGCTCGCAGCTGCCTGGAGCAGACAAAGATGGGCATGTTTATCTTGCAGCTTCCAGGGATGCTCAGCCATCTCTAATTGCCATAAAAATAAATGCTTTTTGCTTCATATCACACAACAGAGGAATTTCCCTCCGTTTTTTTTCCTTTTTTTTCACTCTTTTCTGAGGCCTCCCTCAAAGTCATCCCTTCCCCCTCCCCCCACTGCCTCCTTCCCATGTAAACAAGCACAGGCACACACAGTCTGACACATCACACACATGGAGACACGCTGATGGCCCTGCAGCGGCCAGCACTGCCTGGCACAGGGACAGGACTGGCAGCACACGCGGGAGGCGGGCGTGCGGGCAGGGGGAAGGATGCTCGCCACCAAAAAGAGCTCTCCGTCCCCCTCGCGCAAGCCTGGAGAAGGTTGAGAGCCCTCAGGCTCCAGCCCCTCGGACTGCAATCAGCAAGCCGATGGAAGGGATGCAGAGGGTGGTGTGAAGTCTCGCCCCGTGCGAGCCGCCTGTCTGACACAGCTCTGTGCTGGCTGCCGGAGCAATGAGCCATCGCTGCGGGGACACGCAGCGCCGGCCGTCACCCTGGGAAGGACCCTTTCCCATCCTCTCCTTCCCATCCCTCTGCTCCAGCAGCTGACTTCTGGGGGAGCTGGTGTGCTCGCAGTGCTCCCCAGGCTGCCTGGGGATGGCCCCGGGCGGTGGCAGCTCGCTGACCTGAAACCCAGCGTGTGCCATGCCCGGGACTCGCTGCCTTCACCCACCTCCCAACGAGCTTTTAAAGAGACACCGAGGAGCTCAGCAAGCCAGGGGGGCTCCTCCCCGCGGGGCTGCTCCGGTGCCCTACACACTCCCTGTTCCAAGGAGCAAGATGGAGATGGATCGCATGGACGGCGACTGCGAGGGCAGGGGTGCATCGTGTGCCCGGCGCAGGGCGGCACCGCTGCCGGGGCCCTGCTCGGCCTGAACGCCCTCGGCACGGGACCGCCCGGCACTGCCAGCGCCGGGAGCTCAGTCCCAAGGGCAGCGCTTGCCACCTGGGCAGCTTCGCAAAGGACTGGGGTAGCCCAGGGCCGGGTGAGACGGGTACCCCCAACGCGGCTCCCACAGCTGTCCTGCGAGCTCTCCCGGTCGCCAAGGGACTTCCAGCAGGTAAGGCTTAGGAAAGCCAGGGGTACCCCACGCCCGGTCCATATTCCCGGCTCAGTTCCGCGTGACAGCTGTGGTGCCTTCGGCAGGGGACACCGCGAGCCTCTCACGGAGCTGTGCCGACCTGTGAGTCGGTTTTGCCAAAATCAGGACGCCGGTCTTGTCGGTTGGGCTCGCCCCGGGCATTCTTAGCCCTGTCCCCTATACAGAGCTCAGAAGGGGCTCGGGGGAGGCAGAGGCAGCGGGGAACCGGGTACTGGTGGTCTGGGACCGGGGACTGGGAACCGGGAATCGCGGACCGGTCCCTCCCCGACTGCTCCCGCGCCGCGGCGCCGGCGGGCGGGCGGGCGGAGGGCGGCACCGGGAAGGGCGACGGG
>VZRN01000342.1:714194-760461 GCA_013397935.1 Dasyornis broadbenti | reverse complement strand
AGGCAGGTGAGCGGAGATGCGGGGCCGGACTCCGCCACCGGGGTGCTGCGGGCACCGGCAGCGCGGGGAACGCGGCACCAGCACCCGGGGCGGGCGGGGACGAGGGCAGCGGCATCCCGGGGCGCGGCGGGGACCGGCATCCCGGGGCGGGGTGGGGACCCGCGGCATCGGCATCCCGGGCAGCTGCAGGCGCCGTCATCCCGGGGACCCGCGGCACTGGCATCCCGGGGCGCGGCGAGGACCTTAAGATCGGTAACACAGGGACCGGGGCACCTGCATCCCGGGAACCCGGGGTACCAGCACCCCCAGACATTGCAGGGGTCACCATCCTGGGGTGCGTCGGGGACCTGGGACACCGGCGTGCCGGGGTGAGAGGGCAGCGGAGCAGCGGCATGCAGGGCTGAGCGGGGAAGCGAGGCACCGACGTCGCGGGGTAAGCAGGGAGCCGCTCGCCAGCACCCACACCCCGGGATGCTGCTGGGTTCCGGGACGCAGAGACACTCCGCCCCGTCCCTCTGCGGGCGGATGTAGGGGAGTCTCTCGCCCGGGAGCCTGCCATCCCCGGCGGCCTGCATTCCCCCTCCCTGAGAAACGGAGCACGGGGGTTCCTCTGGAGAGCTGTACACGCGCAGCGTGAGACCTGGGAGTGGAGGCTGGCACAGGGCAGGGATCATCCGCAGCCGGCACTGGGCTGTTGGTAATCACCCTCTCCTGCAGACAGCCGAGTTGTTGGTAATCACCCTCTCCTGCACCCCGAGGCGAGCAGGGAGTCCCCCGTCGTCTCCATCTTCAGCCCCGGGCATTTTGGTGGCCTCTCAGCGTACAGCAGCAGCTCATGCTGTGCCTGCAGGGAGCAGCCAGTAGTGGGAATCCCCCTTCCATTCTCCCCACTGCCTGCCTGGCAAACCCGCGCACCGCCCAAGGCAGGGCTGGATTCTGATCATCTTCAGGCCGATGAGCACAGAGAGCCTCAACAATAGGGATGGGGCTCTGCAGGGGCAATTTTGGATGACCAGAAAGCAGACGTCTCCCCAGTCCTGTCCCAGCGTATGGGAACACCACCCTGCATGAGCTGGGAGATCACCCAGCCCCACTGGCCCCCTCAGGTACTCAGCGTGGGACTCCCAGTCCTACGCCAGTCCCATGGATATCCTGCACAGGATATCCCCAGTGGTTTGCAGCCACCACCCCTGCACACCTGGGACGTGCACGGTCACAAGCCCTGGGAGGCAGGGATTTAGGTCTAGGCTACAGGCAAAGGATAAGAGATTCCTCCTCCACTACGCATTTCTAATGGCTCCTTTGAGACAAGCCACACGACTCCCTGCTGGGAAGCCTCGCTGAGCTGTAAGTACAGGGTTTTTCATTTGGGCTGTTAATCTAAATCCATTGTACCTGGTTGGAAAAGACCCTATGTTCAATGTGCCCTGCACTTGCTGCATCCTCACTTGAATGTCTATTAGCACCTTCCTTCCCACTCCCTTGAGTCCTCTGTGCCAGGTAGAATAAATATACATAACTTCCATTTGAAAGCTTGAGGAAAAAAATATGTTGTCAAGGGAAACTCTTCTAGCATTTCTTATAGACATGCTTGTTCTGTTTTATATTTTATTTTTACTGTCATAAATGCATATATCAGGGTTTTTTTCTCCACAAGATAGATATTAATTTGAACACCCAACACCCAGCTCACACTGGGCTTGTGTAATTCTGACAGTTGTCTCAAAATAGCTTACAATATATTTCAACATCTATCAGAAAGGGACTGGCTTTATCTGTTCCCTTTTTCCAATCATTCATGGAAATTTTGGGTTAAGTAAAGGACAATTTTGCGAATTCACTTTATCCCAGACAGACACATTTGTATGCTCTGTCCACCACGCTTTTAAACAAAAATCACCCAAGCTTCCCAAAGTAAGCCTCTGTTTCCCAGCTGATGCCCTTGCAAATGTGAATGGGGTGTACGCTTTGATGGTCCAACAGGGGAGATCACACTGGGTCCCAGTTCAAAGCCCAGTTTTGTTCTAAAGCTGAGCTTAGCTGTTCATGAAACCAATAGGCAAGAGAGTTATAAAACCATTAATTGCTGCTTTAGATTCCTAGATGAAAGCTGTATGTGGGCAGAAATAATTTGGTCTATTCGGAAGCGCACATCAGAAGGAAACATCTCTGGCAGTTCGTGACCCCTCTCACTCTGCTTCCAGTGCAGAAGGGATGGAGGGATTTCCCTGGGGTACAAAGCTTGCAGGGTCCTGACACCCACCTTTTTGTTTGGAGCTGGGAGAGAGGTAAGGAGCCATCTCCCTTCTGGCTCTCAGGGTTTGGTATGTCTCACCCAGAGGCACAGCCGTGCACTGGGGATGGTCTGGCTGAGCTGGAGCAATGCTTCAGGTTTGTCCTGCCATCCTGAGCTGTCCCATGCCCCAGCTCAGCCCCCAAACCGTTTTGCCTTTGATTTTGGTGGCATTTGGCCTGACCTTCCAGACAGGCTGCTCTATAGGGAGGGTGCAGAGAGAGTCTGAGGCTGGTTTTGGGTTAAGCTGGATCCCACAGATGCACCTCTAGGGCCCCGTCTGTGTGTGTGTGCTTATAGCCTGAATGCATGAGCATCCTTCTGGAAGGAACCTGGATTAGTCATCCCTACCCCACAGATGGGCTGTGTGATGTCTTCTCTGGAAAAGCTAATCTGTCACTGAAATTCCAATTTATCCCTGAAAAGAAGTGTTTACACCCCTTCTTCTCTCTCGCTTTTGGCTTAAACATTAAAAGAATTGATCCTTCTCCTTCTTCCCTCCCCTCTGAAAGGCAAGACAAAGAGTCCATTAAGCTCTGAGGTTTATCACGAGCAGGTTACCTCCTCCAGACGTGGTGTAATGGAAGTGCTGGTTGTGGTGCAGAGCTGTGTATATTAAGGAGCCCTGGCCGGGAGATGCAGTGTAGTTTGCAGATGCCTTTGCCAGGCTGCTTCACAAAAATCTGGCATTTCCTGCACCCACATCTGTGAGCAGCTTAAAAACACCTCCCGGGTTTAACCATGGCTCTATTACCTGTTCCTCTGCAGCTCTGCTCTGACCTCCAGATTTAGATGTGACCGTGTCCCCCAGATCCCTCCCAGTCTGACAGACTTTTTACACCAAGTTTCTCAGACACTGCAAAGCAGGTGTTTGCCCCATAAATTACCCTGTGAGATGGCTGGTGAGCAACAAAGGGTTGCAGTGGACTCCTTTGGGCGGAGGAACCCCCCTCGTGTCACTGACCTGGCCTTGGCCCTCGGTGGCTGCTGTGGGACCAGGCTGTCCTGCATGGGGTTTGCTGCCACCTCGGCATCACTGCAGGGGCTGCAGCTTTTTCCCTTGGCTCCTGCTGCCTGTCTGTGCCCTCTATCCCTGTGGCCCCTAAATGCTTGGAAAATTCTGTGGGTGACACAAGACAGGAAAAAATGTAACTCCCGGGCCAAGAGAGCAAAGCGATGTCCCTCACACCCCACCACTCCGTGCCAGGAGCAGGGGGATCCTGTGAGTACAGGGCTGCTCTGTGCATCCCCTGTTTGTTTTGATGAACAAGGTAGGGGGGGAAAATCTGATTTCAAGGTGGTGCATGAAGATCACAATCTTTTTATTTGTCTTTTTGTTCTAAACTTCTGGTCAAGACAGGAGTGCTTCTCTTTTTCAGATGCTTTAAGTGCTTCTCATTAGAAAATAGAATTTCTGTTTACGAAAAAGCCCAGCTCCTTGAAACTGATAAATTCCTGAAACACAATAGAAATCAAAACTCTGGGTTTTTATTTCCCCATTGGCACACAGATTTTATTCAGTCAACAATGATTCTGAATCATGTTTTTGTTGTGTTTCAACATTATAAAGAGAATCTTAATATTTTACATGGCAGAACACACAAGAGGAAACAAAACAGACAGACTAATTGTTTTGACACTACTTCCTCTCAAATTCTCCCTAAAACTGACACCTTCTGTGACAATACTTTGATTTTGGCAAAACTGCCTGTGCTGTTGGAAAGATTGCACCATCTAAGACTTTTTGACCAGGTCTAATTAGCAGTGTAGGCAGTGGGGCTACAAAGCACTTTGGCAGAATCGCAGCAGTGGTGATTTGACAAGATCTAATTTTTCCTCTGGGAGACTCTTTGGGGAATAAATCCTCTCTTCAGTGACTAATTACCTGTTTGAAGAAGGAGAGCCCTATGGGTGAAGTGCTGGGGGTGCATTAAACTGCCTTCCTTTAGGCAGGCCATTAACAACCTGCAAAGGGAGAAACTTAAGGAGGTAAAAAAAGCAAGGAAAAGTTTCACCTGGAAAAATCATTGGATTTCTTTTTCTAGCGTCCATACCACAGAAGAACAACTGTCTAAAGCTGTTTCTCTCCCCTTCTCTCTCTTTGGTCCTCACTTTTCAAAATGCAAACATCCCTCGTCACTCTCCAGGGTGCTTCTGGCCCCCCCTCACCCAGGAGCACCCAGACCTGGGGGAGCCCTGCATCGCCTCCAGCCCCCGCTGTCTCATCCACAGGTGGAACCCGCTCCTGCTCTGCTGATCATGGTCAACAAGACCTTAAATTACTGGGGTCCCAGTTTTGAGGAGGACGTTATCAACATCAACGTGGGGGGTCTGAGGAGGCGGCTCAGCTCCAGTGCCCTCTCCAAGTTCCCCGACACCCGCCTGGGACGGCTGCTCTCTTGCGACTCAGAGGAGTCCATCCTGCAGCTCTGCGATGACTACGACGTGAGCGCCAGGGAGTTCTACTTTGATCGAAACCCCGGCTTCTTCCTCTACGTCCTGCACTTCTACCAGACAGGGAAGCTGCACGTCATGGAGGAGCTGTGCGTCTTCTCCTTCTGCCAGGAGATCGAGTACTGGGGCATCAATGAATTCTTCCTGGACTCATGCTGCAGCTACCGCTACCACGAGCGCAAGCTGGAGAGCCGGCACCACAACTGGGATGAGGAGAGCGAGGTGAGCAGCGTGGACACGTCCCCTGATGAGATCTCTGACATCAACCACGACCTGCTGCGCTACAGCACCCTGCGCTGTGGCAATGTGCGCAAGCGGCTCTGGCTCACCATGGAGAACCCCGGCTACTCCATCCCCAGCAAACTCTTCAGCTTCGTGTCCATCAGTGTGGTGCTGGTGTCCATAGCCACCATGTGCATCCACAGCATGCCCGAGTACCAGGAGGTGGATGAGAATGGCAACGTGCTCGATGAACCCATCCTGCACAAGCTGGAGTATTTCTGCATCTCCTGGTTCACCTTCGAAGTATCTTCCCGCCTCCTGCTCTCGCCCAACCCCAGGAAGTTCTTCACGCACCCGCTGAACCTGATTGACATCGTCTCGGTGCTGCCCTTCTACTTCACCCTCCTGGTGGACGTGACCATGGGCAGTGACTCGGAGCTGGGCAACCTGGGCAAGGTCGTGCAGGTGTTTCGGCTCATGAGGATATTTCGGGTGCTGAAGCTGGCTCGGCACTCCACTGGACTGAGGTCGCTGGGAGCCACCTTGAAGGTAAACTGGCTCTCTACCTGCTTATCTACTCCTTTAGTCTGTGGGCAAGAAGAAGACCTGTGGCATGGCCCGGGGATGTGGAAGTACCTGTTTGCAGTGAGCTCCCAGCTCTGGGTGGTGCCTGGCGAGCTTGCTAGGGGTGGTGGGTTGGGCTGTTGGTGTCTGCTAAAGCAAACAAGTGTGAGGAGCACTGACTGCATGAGTCCTCTGTACACACACAGCACAAATCCACCCCATTTTGCTTCATGCAGCACTGGTGCTTCCAGGGTCTCAGGCATCCCACTGTGGTATGAAAGCCTCATTGCACAGCACTGGAATGGACTCAGCCATGCACGGATAGATCGGGATGTCCCACCAGAAGTGAGTCAGTGCCTAGCTGGGCTGAGAGTGACCTGCTGAGCACTTGCTGAAGCACTTGCTGAAGCACTTGCTGAAGCAATCTTTGTAACAGAGCCTGAAATACAACCAAAGGGACACTCTCCTGCCACTCAGTGCCTGGCATGGGAGGGAGCTGCATCTCCTGGTGCTGCTCCCTCTGAAGGGCCATCACAGGGATGAGTAGCTGGGAACACCCTGTTTTTGCTGCTGCAGCAGTGACAGGGCTGGCATGGGGTGTACTGGCATTGGCAGGATTCGGCTGCTGGGGTTGGACCCATTCCCGTGGCTGAGTCATGGAGAAAAGCAACTGTTGAGTGTGAATGGGGTTGAGGATGGGCAGCAGAAAAGTCTGCCAGCTTCTGCTGTGAAGCAGGATCAGCCCTGCCCAGAACTAATCCTGCAGAGCCCACAGAGCATAAAAATATTCCTGGCATCCTCAAAACCTGCTGAAAACAGGGTCCAGGGAGGGTTGTTTGAAATGAAGATGCCTGAAGTCATACCTGCATCATACAAACTTCTGAGCACTCACCTTCTTGAAGGAGCACTGACAAGTGACAGACCCAGGTAACACTGCTGGTGAAATTTAAGTAAACTTGCAGTTCCCTAAAGGACTCCCTAAGTCCTGGCAGTGCCCCATCTGAGCACGAACAACACCTTTCAGGACTGCAGGTGATGATGGACTCATGTGCTTATTACTAAGCAGCAAACGAGATCCGGGGGCCGGCAGCGTCCCGGCTCCGGTTTCTGACGAGCAGCTGATTCACCCAGTGACGCGCTGGAAAGCGCCCCTTCCTGGGGACTCCGTAGCCAGCTCTAAATGGGGATGAGCAAAGACACAAATCTGATGCAGCAGCTTGGCATTGTGATTTAGTGGGCACATAAATTAAAACGTCTTTTTAATCATGATTTACTTCCTATTGCAAGAGCAGCAAGCAGGAGCAGAGCAGTGAAGGCTGTTAACAGCCAGGAAGCGGGAGCGATGGCTCTGGCAAGCTGAGTGATTGCTCCCCTGTGCCACAGAAGTGCTAGCAGAGGGAATTCTGCCATTTGTGCATCATCAACCCTGAACCATCCTCAGATTGCTTGGGGCCTGATCCCCAGCGTGTTTAATTTGAGGAGAGGCTTCCTACTTGTCTCTGCTCTTCCTCGCTGCCATGCCCAACATCCATTACCGCTATTGCAGGTGCGGGTTTGGAGCCCCTCTCCCACTGGCAGTCGATAATGTTGGTCCCTGGGTAATTACAGCACATACAGGGATCTACAGGAATTGCTGCCTGTCCCTGCAGGGGCCTAGATATGCAAGGAGGTTGGAAGAGCTGGAGCTGCACATCACACATCGCCCTGCTGTCGCTACCACAGGCCATCTTTGCTCAGTCTCCACACTGGTATTTCTGGCAAGACTCAATCTAGGCTCTTCCATTCTCGTTAGCTTCTGCTGTACTGAAGAAAAAATGTGCATTTGGCAGGAACTTGGAGAGACTGCTGCTTGGAGGGCTTTCTGCTGGAGTCTTCTATTACCTAGCATTGCTTCTCCCAAGACTGGCTACTTTCTAAGCCTGCAACTCACCCGAATCCTGGTTAAAACTGCATCCCACCCAAACCCTGGCTAAGCCTGCATCCCAGCCAAACCCCAGCGGCAGCTGCCTTCCCCCTCAATCAATGAAAACCAGAAGTTTTGCAGATAAATGGCTGCAAATAGGTGGCAGCCGGCACCTGAGGATCAGCTGGGAAATTCCTGGAGCCTTGCCTGTGCTGCAAACCCTGACCCTGCTTGTAAATTGAAGCAGCAGCTATTGAGCTGCCTGACTTCCCCTTTGCCTCCCCTCTCCAACACATCCCAGGGCCAGAACCGAAACTCTTTAAAAATGCATGAGGTTATTTGGTGCTGCTGGTCCCCAGCTGGGACGCACAGACCTGCTGTTAACTTCCAGCCAGGAGCAAGTCTGTCTTGGCCGAGTGATCCATCCTTGAAACTCAGTGGCTCTGAGCTGTTTGTCCTCCTCAAGGAGCTCCCTTGGCACTGCTATGGGGCATTTTCAGCCACAGGTGAGGGAGGAGAAAGAGGAGGAGAAGGAGGAGGAAGGAGAGGAAGAGGAGGTTATTTGGCATTAGCTGAGCAGCTTTTGCCAGCTGTCTAAGCAAAGCCTCCTCGCTCCCTGCCATGAATCCACCTCCTTTAAGTCTCATCATGACCACAGAAGCCTTTTCCCACATCTGCTGCTGTTTGCTTTGCTCAAATGTTGTTTCCTTTAGCCGTTATGTGGTCTCCAGTAAAGCATTCTCTGCTTGTTAGGAGACTGGGGAAAAAAATCCCCACAATCAAAGCTCTGCTTTCCTTTCCCCAAAAGATGAAGAGCAAGCTGGCAGGTCAGTGGGCAGAAACATCCAAAAAATTCACTTGCAGCTGTCAAAAAGTGACTGGACAAGCCGTGCTGGGAGGATGGTGGTGGCATTCTGTCCCCTGGCAGTCCCAGCATGACTTGCTGCCTCGTCCTGCGACTGCCCACTGCCTTTTTCCCCTGGGTTTCTGGCACAGGTTTATACTTTGTCCAGATGTTAAGAATATATGAAGAAAGATTGCAGCACAAAAGTTTTAGGTTGAAACCAGAGAAATGATGGCTTCTTCAAGGAGCATTGTACACCTCTGCCATCAGAGCTGGGTGTCCCATGGCACTATTTCCACCAAGGCTCCCAGATGCCTTGGGCTGTATCTCATCAAGCTGGGGCCTGCAGCACCCTGTTGGATGGGTGCTAAGACCAGCCCATGCTGACACTGGATAGACCCCTGGGCTGCCCTGGTGACCAGGGATGTTTGATTTCATGTCAGCTCTGATGTTTACTTGGAGTCTCTGCCGGGGGAGCAGCAAAACCTGAAGGGAATGTAATTATCTCAGAAACAGTAGTTTCTACATGTGTGTAACAAAAGGTTTTGTGGATGCTAAGGCTCAGTGGTGTTGGGGTACAGGAGGGACCCTGGGGGTCTGGCTGTGGGGTCCTCAGGGAGCCTGGGCTGAAACCTCAGTAAGAGCTGAGCTGACCCTGCAGAGGAGGCCACGTCCTCCCCTGCGAGCAGTGCCAGCGACTCAGGAAGGTACAAATTGCTTCTTTTAGTGGCTGCCTATTAGGTGGTTTCTGGGGACCTGCCAAGATAAAAGGAAAATGTGCTAAATATTGTTAGCTGAGATCAGGCCAGAGTGAGTGCTGGAGGCAGGGGAGCAGCCTCTGCCGGGGATTCCTGGCTGGGGAGCACAGAGCTGTGCTCTCTCCCAGCACTCGCAGGCTGGTGGAGTGCAGAGAGGCAGCTGTGGGTGCCAGGAGCAATTCCTGACTGTACCATTTGCTCCAGATGTGGGTCACACATGCACTCCCTGTCCCATCCCGGCCCATGCCTGGAGCAGGGCATCCCACTGCAGAGAGGGATAGAAGCACTGAGATCCCTGACAGAGGTGTGCAGGGAGTCTGTGTGCAGGGATGTTTGTACTGTGGGATCTCCATGTCCTGGCTGTGCTGGGTGTGGTAGCCCCACTGACCAACGCTCTGCTTTGCCTTCCAGCACAGCTACCGGGAGGTGGGGATCCTGCTCCTCTACCTGGCTGTGGGGGTCTCTGTCTTCTCCGGAGTGGCCTACACTGCTGAGAAGGAGGAAGACGTTGGCTTTGACACCATCCCAGCGTGCTGGTGGTGGGGCACGGTCAGCATGACCACCGTGGGCTATGGCGACGTGGTGCCCGTCACCGTGGCGGGGAAGCTGGCGGCCTCGGGCTGCATCCTGGGGGGCATCCTGGTCGTGGCACTGCCCATCACCATCATCTTCAACAAGTTCTCCCACTTCTACCGCAAGCAGAAGGCGCTGGAGGCAGCCGTGAGGAACAGCGGGAAGAAGGATCCCGAGGAGGTGGGAAGCATCTCCAGCCGCGACCGAGACTCGGAGGCTCTGAGCGAGACTTCCCTGGACAGGGGCAGCCCTGACCGCCGTGGTCTGACCCCTGGTGCCCACCCCAGCCCCTGACCCCTGGCACTGCGGCCCTGGGGCACGTGGGACCTGCCTGCTCACGGTGAGCACGGCACCGGGACACGGCGGAGGAGCCACGGCCGGCATCGCCCCTGCCCTGCAAAGGACAGGAAGGGTTGGAGAAGATGCCCAGTGGGTGCTGGCTGCTTCCAGACCCTGGGTCTGCCTGGATGTGTCTCAGCCTTCACCCTGCTCACCTGTGGCTGCAAAGGGAGGCTGTGGTGCTGGATATACCCCTGCCAGAAAGGGAGGTAGAATATAAGAAATACAAGTTTTCCCTGATCAGGCACTGCCCCAGCTGTACGAAGGGGGATTTTCCTCTGCCCTGAGGTTTTGTGTTGTCCAGGGTGAGGTTAAATAGCTCAAGGGTGAGGCAGTCCTCAACTAGGCTGGCAGCCCTTACAGGTCCTGTGCCAGGTTGACAACTCCAACCCCAGCCTTGTCCTACCCCCAGCTGGAAACAGCCTCAAAAGGCTCAACTGCCCCCCCAGCCATAAAGGAAAGGGGCCTGGGAATGAGTCTGTATGGGAGGAGAGGTAATGTCCAGCTCAGGGTGACCCTCATTGTCCCCAGCCCCTGCAGTGGGATTGACTGGACCTCACCTTCTTTCCATTGCAGCTGGGCTTTATCTGCTCTCCTGCACTGCCACTGCTGGGACCCCCAGGGATCTGGGGCTGTGCTGGGAGTGTGGCACAGCTGGGAGCACTGTCCACACAGGGGGCAGGAACACCAGCCAGGGATGACCAGGCAGAAGGAACACTGTCCTCTGAGGCAGGAGCAGCCAGAGGGGATCGAGTTGGGGGAACTGAGGAGCCCATGGGGCTCTCACCCGAGTTCTGACCTCCTTTGCACAGTCCCCAGCCTGGCTTAATTCTGCCTCTTCCTCCCTGTCTCAGGGCCAGGCAGGGGCTGTCAGGAGGGGGTCACGCTGTCCCAGTATCCCCACAGGTGTCACTGCATTCACCTTCCCTCTGCAGGGAGAGAGCCGGGGCAGAGGGCACCTTGCACTGCTCTTTGTCACTGCAGCCTCTGAGCACCTCACAGCAGGGCAGGGAGGTCAGCCTGGAACACCAAACCCCCTTCCTGCCTGGAACCCCAGCCCACCTGAGCACTTTTGGGGCTGCTCCCAGCACAGCATTAATTCCATACAGAGCTTTTCCTTGCCCCCCACCCCCTGTTCTCTGTTTGGAAATTGTGCAGCTCCATTGCACACAGAGAGGAGTGCACCCTCTGTGCCTGGTCCAAGCAGCAGAAATGTGCATCCTGCAATCCCCAAACCACCTCAAACACATGTTGATGGCTGCAGGATGGCCCCAGCTATCCGAATCGTGGGGGTTGCTGCTGGTTGTCCTGGCCGGGTTTCAGCACAGCCGCAGTTGCCGGTGCTGGCTCTGCCTGTAGCAATCTGCTGGTCACGGGCAAGCAAAGCCAAACCAACACCAGTGCAGGCCCAGCCTTTCTGAACCCCAGTGGGACTCAGGGAGGGTCCCCAAGGAACAGTGGTGTGGGATGGGAGGGTGCTCACGCTTCTGGCATCATCAAGTCTTCCAGTACCGACAGTTCATGGTCTGCTCTGCGCTTATTCCTGCTGGGAGCTGGGACTGGAGAGCATCACCCTCTGCTCCGACCAGCTCCTGCTGCACTGTTACTTGAATACAGGAAGGAGTTTCCCCTTCTCAACATAAATATTCCAGTAGCAAAATGTATTCAAATGTGAAGAGTAAATTAAATCTACTAATGAAAAAGCATTATGCAAATAATTAGGAGCATGTAAATTAATTTTCTATCTATGCATGGGATGCATACTGTATATTTTATTAAAGAACTCAGTGATCTGCTGTGGACACTGGTCTCTTTTTCGTGGCAGCTGGACGTACCTGTGCTGCCTGGCTGAGCCAGGGCCAGGTTGAGGTGAGCAGGAGCAGCCAAGCTGCTTCCACAGCACTGCAGGCTCCTGTCAGCCAGCTCCAGCACCACCTGGGAGCACAGCAGAGTTCCCATCTCATCCCTGCTCCGAATGGAGTGCAGACAGCCAGTCCTTGTGCCTGGAGCACTGGTGTCATCCTGGCTGGAGCAGTTTGGATAACCCACCTTCCTGAGGCTCAGTGAACGAGGCATTCCTGGGGTGTGAGGGAATGGGTTGGAGCTGTGGGCTCTGGGAAAAGCCACACAGGGAGCCAGGCATCGCTGCGGGGAGGGAGGGAATCCTGACACTGTATGTGACCTCTCTGATGCTCTGAAATGAGGGAGGTGTCTCTAGGCTGTTGCTCTGCAGGGGCTGGCTGGGGAGGGCAGGACCATTGCACTCCATGTCAGCTGCATTCCTCTGATGGGTGTGATAGGAGTCAGGGGTAAATACAGAGTTTAATTTATTTAATTTATTCCTTTGAGAGCTTTTCTATTTAAAAAAAAATTTAGAATCTGCATGCTGCTGATCATTCCAAGGCAAAAAACCCTGGGGATCATAAGCAAGGCAGGAGCTCTGGTGAGCCCCTCTGCCACATAGCAAAGGCACATCAGAGGGGGCTGGGGCACGAGAGCTCCAAGCTCGGGTTTGGGAAAGCCACGGAAGAGGTTTTCTTTTTTTAGCCTCCTGCTCTCTGTGAAGACATTAGGATTTGTATGGCTCTGAGTAACTGCACTGGGAAAATCCTCCCACTGCTGTGCAGGCAGATCTCGCAGAGCTCGAGTTGTGCAGAGCAGGGAAGAGCTGGGTGCAGGAAGGTGCCCAGCAGCAGAGTGGGTGAGCACAGCCCACGCTCACCAGTGAGACACGGCTGTGCAGCACCGGGCTGCCAGGATGGGCCTGACTTACTATTTCTAAGGCAAGTAGGAAACTCATGTTCTTCTGCTAATCCCTAATCAGTTTTCCTGAGTGGCTGCATTTTCATTTGATACAGTGGGTAAATCAATTACACACTTTATCAGGTTATTCCTACAAAGCTGCTTTCCACATTCAGAAAATGATTGACTAAAGCATGACTCTCTTGCCTCCGGGGAATGGTGATTAAGGAGTGACCTTATTAAGCTATTTAATGCAGCTGAGAATTAGACAACTCTGCTCAAAGAGACAAAGTAAACTTCATTACCTTTGTTTAAAACTTCTTTTCCTTTGCCAACTTTCAGATCCATGACTACCCTGGATATGGTCTCTGCACTCAGCTGGTAATTAGAAAACCAGATTTTAAAGGGCTTCATCTGTAGGAAGGGAAGACTCCTCACTGGCAGTGTTTCTGGGATCTCTCCTGCTTGCGGATTCCTACAGCCCTGCTGGCCTCAGCAAAAATCAGATCTCATTGCTTGAGCACACTGCTTGGCATGTTAAATCAGCGTTACTTCTATTTGCTGAACTATGTAAGGAGATCAGTAAAGACAAACAGTGCAGTAATTCTACTTATTTTTTTAACAAAATAACGCTAAACCACTTACACCTTGTACTGAGACAGCCCCAAGGTTTGCATATACTTACGGGTTCACTTTAGCCTTTACCTGAACCCAAGCTGTTAATGCAGTTGTAGGAAACACAAAATCGAGACTTCCATTCCAACTATCTGAGAAAGCCAAATGAACAACCTTGAAGGCATGGAATTAAATTAACCAAATATGCCCAGCCAGGTCACACCATTTCAGGGAATAAAAACCATGGGTCAGGCGTGCAGGGAGGCACAGCACCAGCAATGCATGTTCACACACAGACCTTGAGCAGAGTGGGAAAAAACTGCCCCACGTTTCTTTCAAGATCATCCTCTCTGTGCTGAAGGAATGATAGTCAGAGCTTGTGAGCCCCTTGGGCTGTGGAAAATCCACCCTACAGCTCAGGGGTCTGATGCCTGTGCATAGACAGGTCTGCAGGAGGCTGC
Source organism: Dasyornis broadbenti (assembly GCA_013397935.1). NCBI lineage: Eukaryota > Metazoa > Chordata > Aves > Passeriformes > Dasyornithidae > Dasyornis > Dasyornis broadbenti. The sequence goes on along the minus strand of VZRN01000342.1, from coordinate 746,693 downwards.
TTTGACCACTCAGGATGGGACTCAGGGACTCTGGGCTCCCTCTGCTTCCAGCACTGTATTGATTTGAACAGCAGCAACCTAGAGGGAAGCAGGACAGTCCTTTGTAAATGGAATTGAATTGTTTTAAAGTTTTTAAACACACTGGCCATCTTCCTGGGCTCTTAAATTAAAGAGCAATTAACCTTCAGTCTGGAAAGGGCTGATGGGTATTTCCTGGGTTGACTCTTCAAAATTTTGCCAGAGTGATTAGTGAAATGAAAAATTGTCAACTCTCGAGGCAGGGCTGTCAGCCAACGCTCAAAGCATTTATCCAAACTCAGACTCTTCTGGCCTGTGGACAGCAGGAAATGGTACAAAATGAGGGTGTAGGAAATGAGTAGCTGGGCAAAAAGGACACTGGCACAGCAGCCCCTGTACCTTAGTGCTAGTAATTATTAAAAACTGCTGGTGCTATGGGCTTAGTGGAGAGCTGACTTTTTTCCTTATGGGGGAGAAAAACATGGCTAAACATCAGTCCCAGCTCATGAGTACCTGTTGCTGGTTTTGTTAGTCACATGCAGAAGTCTGTGCAGCAGGTGCAGTGCTGTCAGCATGGAGGGAGGGCACACAAACACTCCCCTGGTATGGCTGCACAACCCTCCCTCCTTTTGTTCTGGGGCTCCACAATATCCTGGTAATGTTGCTGAGAAAATGTGAGAGCTCCAGGCTTTCCCAGTTACTAGAAAAGCCGGCAGCCTCCCTCCCTTTGATTTCCATGCTCCTTCCCAACATTTAAAAGCTCAGATCTATTTTATTTCTTCCGGAATTGCTAACCAGAGCTGACTCCTGAATGAATTCTGTCTCTGCTCCAGTTAGTCATCCCTCCAGGACAGATTTAGTAACTGCTCAGGGAAACCACATCGAAGCCAACAGTTCAGCATTGGAAGGCAGCACCCACTCACTGTCAGCTTCATCTTTTTCTGAGCTAGAAAGCTCAAAGTGCAGCAAGTGAGCTAGAATTAGGAGCAAGCCTCTAGCCTCACCTGTTGTGTAGGAAGGTGGATAAATCTGATATGTACCTAGCCCCAAACCTGCCTGCAGGCTCAGGGCAGCTGCTGCAGAGACAGCAAGGATCTAGAGCAGAGCTCAGCCAAAGCATCTTGTGGGGCAAACACCCCTCCTGCACGACTGGAGCTCCAGGCAGGGCTGTCCCTGCTCCTCACTGTTGGAACTGCCCAAACATCACCTCCTGAGCCCCCACAGAGCTGGCGGCACTCGGACCTACCCCTCTACTCCAGCAATCTCACCCTGAGCTGCAGAATTAGTAATGTTTTAAAATGTGTGTCTGACATGTTCACTGCCTGTGTTCCTGAAAGCTTGTGCACTCCTCCAGAAAGTTGCATAACACCGGCTGATTGGAGGGGCATCATGTTAAAACTCGTCCTGATAAACAGTAACACCCCGAAGTATTTTAATGCATAAATATGAGTCACGACACCGATGCTTTCAGGTAGGGACAGTTTATTTGCCCCTTGAACAAATAAGGCAAGATATTTGAGAAAGATCAAATAAAATCTCCTGTATCAAACTGAGAGGAATGCAATAAAAGTTACTGTTTCATACATATACAAACTAAAGACCCAACACTATTATATACAAACAGCCAGATCTTACAAAATAGGATTTCAAGTCAGCAGTTTATGCCAGTGTTGCTAAGTTCTTTGTTACAAAAAAAGTTAAAGCTACGAATTTCACATTTGTAAGTCTCACATGACCGACACCATCAGTATCTCAGGGTTTTAGGAGCAAAGAGAATGGTTTGTCCAGAACCCTTTCCACAACGCAGAGGGACCCAAAGAGCACATGAATGCAGCTTTACAATTAAGCAAGTTTTTTGCTTAAAACTTTGTCAAAACAGCCTTCCCTTATGGTACCAGCCTTGGCCTTAGCTTGGAGGACTTTGAGCAGTGAACAGGTACTGTGCTCCCAGACATTCTACAAAAGGACCAAAAAGGGAAATATTTTCTCTAACAAATTGAAAATCAGTGAAGGAGAAAATAATTCCTCTGCATTACAGCTCCAAGTGCAAGAAACATCATTAAGTCTCACCCACTGCAAACATTTAAGAAAGGTTCAAAGACAGTTAAGCCATTGGACCAGTTTCAGTTATTTTGGTTGTTTGCTATATTTTAAGACAATCACGTCAGCAAAGCAGAGTATTTCAAGAGTGCTTACATTCAGTTACAGCAGTCACAGGTTGCATTTCTGTAAATAGACACCACCCCGTGGTGTTGCACCTAAAAGTTGGGGTTTCTAATGCCCTCTGATCTCTACAAAGTTACCTACACAGTGCAGAGATAAAACTCCAGCAGAACAGGCTTGACCCACACCACACACAGGCAGTGCACAATTTACCAATTTACACGTCACAGATCTCTATGTCTGTCACACCAGAGGTTCTGGGCCACGTCCATCCAAGTGACTTATACAAGATCCAACACTGACCAGAGAAGTCCCTCCTGAGCTGGGGGAGTTTCTTTGATGCTAAGGATGCTCATGAATATTGCTCATCATAAAGACACGATTAGGGCAAAGCCTATTGCACAGATTCCAGACGAGCACGGTATGAGCCCTCATGCTCCCCAGTTCCTCAGGCTATCAGATTGCTGGTTATCCCAGGATCTACTCTTCCCTGCAGCACCCTACATACACTGCTTACTGCCTCCCTTTTCCTTAGGGACAGCTGTGATCCCACTGCATTATCAAACGTAGACAAACAGATGCAACGAGCCCTGCAGAGGGTAAGAATGGCTTGGTTCCTTTCACAGCTGTGGAGCAGAACTGCAAGCAGTAGCCAAGAGCCTGCTCCAGTGGGGAAACGAGACCCTACAGAAACATGAAATGAATATGTCACCTCTGTAGCAGCATTTGATCCAGGAGACACTGCTGTTTAATCATCTAGGTGATGTACCAGGGCCCTAGTTCAGAAGCACGATGTGGAAACTGTTCCCTCTATCAAAGCAAAATAAAAATATATTGGTAGAAACACTTGCTCTGTCCAAACATTCCATCATAAGCTAGGAACACCTCAAACTACACAGCTCTGCTGTTACAGCCCATGGGGCAGAGGCATTGCTCAGTCTCTGCCCTGCAAACAGGCGTTCTTTGACTGTGCACTCTGATGTGAGCTGATTGCACCGTCCTCACAGCGATTGTACATGCTTGGGGCTTTGTGGCTGATTGAGCTATGCTGGGCAGGGATGGCAGGGCAATTAAAAAAAAAAAACCAACACAAGAGCATCCAGAGAAACTGGAAGAGACTGAAACTCTTCCAGCAGGACATTGGTAATTGTCTTCTCATCCAGATCAACTCCGCCTTTGCTCCACCACCATAAATGCACATCTTTGTTAATTCAACGGTCTTTACTTTCAGTTCGACTCTCCTGATGTGCTAAACCTTGCAGAAATGTGAAGGATTGTGAAATCAAGTTTTTATTCAAGCATCTAAAGATGTAAATTTGAAATGAAGCCTATAAAATATTTCACAAGCTGTGGAGATTTTCAAGTTCTCTTAGACACAGCCAAAGTACCTAGTTCCTGAGAGAGGTTCACACAACTTCCACCCATTCAAACGCTGTTTCCTTTTCCCAGCACTCCATTCTCAGCAGGGTCTCCCTGAAGGACATTTCCAAACAGACAGACAAAGGGGTATGAGATCACTGATTGGCTTTTGGTTTTAAGTGGGTGTGGATTTTAAATTACAGAATGTAATTTCTTATGGAGGCACAACATGCTTTATCTACTCGTATAAATTCATAAAATACACAAAACGAGGACAAAACTGAGGTCTTGAAGAAACTACACTTGCTTAAAGCACACAGTGTAAGGCATGGGGCTTATTACAGGCTTTTTAAAAACTGAGATTTAAGTTTCTTTCAAAAGGCTGGAACAGTCTGTACATGTTCTCACCTGCTCTCTTCAGTGACCTAAAACTTATCAGTACCTTAACAGTAGAAAGAAACAGTTAACAGCTTGAAATTGAGTTTGTGCATTCACAAAGGAAAACAAAAACCCTACAAAAGAATCAGCTGCTACAGACAACAATCCATGTTAACTTAAACCAAAATGGACTCCTGAAAGTTCAGTGGAAACGAGTGAGCCAACTTTCATTAGCCTATTTCTATCTGGTTCCTCTGGTTTAAAAACAATCCTCCTAAAAACAGCAACAGAACTCTTTTGGAATAATGTTTTAAATATATGTCTAACATTAAAACATACAATCAGGATTTTCCACATAATGGCATTCCTGAGTTCACAAAGGTGCTATGGAAAAATAAACGAGCAGAAGTATTGCCCTCTATTTTGCTAGCATATTTCAATAGAAATCAATCTGTTCAGTAGTCATAAAAGCAAGGGGCTGATTGTTTGAGGATGGAAGAACGTTCTACCCGTGGCTCAGAAGTTCTGCTGCCGCCGCTTCTTGGCTTCGATGGCATCGAGGATCGGCTGCCGCTTGGACTGGTACTTCTGGCGAATCTCCTCAATCTCCTGCTCCATCATGGGGTCCAGGGCTGAGAGCCTCTTCTGAAGCTCATCCACGCTCCAAGTCTTCAGCTAGCAGGGAGACAAAAGAGGAACAGACACCGGCCATCAGTGCAGCCACCACCCACACACCGGCAGGGATCCTGCTTCTCCTCTGACGGCCACAGCGCATCTTCCAGCAGGGAAAGACACAGAGAGTTCTGCTCCAGGCTGCTGCTCTCAGTGAGACTGGTGTGAGCCTCAGGATACTGCTTCTGCTCATTTCACAGGTACATTACATGCTCTGGTTACTGGCAGTGTGAGCATACAAACAACCAGTGAAGTGTTTCCCCTGTGCAGCTGCTTTTCTAATGCTTCATTTTGCAGGCTTAGGACAGAAATGCTGCATTGAGATGGAAGAGAAGCAAAGTTCTCTTCTCCTCCCCTTTCCTTGTAACTAAACCTCCTTATGCTAAACGATAAAAGGAGACAGAGGGGAGCAGGAAGAAAATCATAATATTTACAAAAGCTGCACGTGGGAAAAAAAAGCAATTAAGTACAACCAGGCTGAATCTCAGTCATGGTGAGCAATTCAGACTCTGCTAAACTAGAAATCCCAGAGCACAAACACACACCAGGTCACTTTGGGTCAGCCTCGTACTGATAAAATATGCAAGTACAATTTGTATTTTCCTGTGCATGTGAAGATGTCAGGCTTGTCTGGACAAGCTCCTGCTCCCTGAATTCTCTCTCTGCCTGCCCTTTGTTTAACTCGCTGTCCTGTCTGTGCCAATTTGTTAAGAATTGGCACAGGAAGGTTTTACTCTATGATTACAGATGCCAAGGGTGGCCTGGGACAGTCTAGATTGTCCACAGCTACACCCTTTATATAATGTTGTAATATTATAACCTGTGGAACAGACAGGATTTTAGGATGATGTTAGAAAATACGGACACTGGAAGTGCTTCAAATGTTTACTTAAGCACCAGTCCTTTTCCCACCCAAGACCATGTGATGACAGGAGAGATTGTTCTACAGCCACTGCAGCAGGACAGAAATGACTGTGCAGCACCTGCTACCAGTGAGCACCTGCTGTGGACGCTAAGAACACACAAAATAATTTGGGTTTTTTCTTGTGCACAAAGCACTGTCAATTTTTTTGCTTTCAACAAATGTCATAATTTAGTGACTTATCTTTATTTCAGTTACATGCAAGTGGGACTGTCCTAGTTTAGCTGTTAATTAGTCAGCTGTCATGGTTATTCTTCAAGCCATTTCTGAACCAAAACACCCAGTGAAATGTTTGCTGCCTACTATAAGGCAACAAATGAATGTTTAATGGCAGTTTGCACCACTCCTTAAAACTAATATGAAGATATGGAAATCCTGATCTCTTTACCTGAGGTGGAAGAGGTACCAGTCTGCAAATCACAAAGTCACCTGCTACCTGATTTCTCACAATGTCTTTTGAAGTTCTTTAGCATATTCTGCTAAACAAGATCTTTCTTACTTGCTGTATCAGGATCACAAATCCATTTTAATAATCCAGGCACACGTAAAACAACCTTTCTGCCCAGGGTATACAGTCTTTCAGCCTCTCCAATCAGGCAACTGTTCATTAGAAAGACAAAGCACTTCCTCCACAAAGATATATATTATTTATACACATTAATGCAACTTTAACAGACAGCAGTTTAAGTTGATGCATGGCACCCGTTGCCTTTTCACACTAATTTATTAAGGAGCAGGTTATTATTCAACATTCCGCTTCCTCACAGTCTAGGGAATTGAAAAGTCAAATAAAAATGCAAAACAGAAGAAAATATTAATACAAGTACTGAATACATATACGAAGCAGCTACAGCTGTCCCAGTGCTGGACTGCTTAAAGAGAGTATTGGAACAAATCTGAAACACTTTGCTCAAGGCTTAAGCCAACTATCAGATGTCAGCAATTGCCCTAGGGCTGCAATCTTCCATGGATGCCCTTTGAGCTTCTCTGCCATCCTCCTGAAGTGCTGGGTGCTGCCTGGAGCCAAAAACAAAGTGCCTGAGCTGGCAGGGCAGATGCACAGCGATGGTCTCTCCAGAATACTGCACGTGGCAGGAAGAAAACACTGCCCTACTGCTGTCCTTGACCAGGATGGAGCATCACTGGGCATCCTTTGTAGAGACTGACACACAAAGTCTTCCTGCAAAGTGTAAGAACCGTTTGCCAAGGGACACAACAGCTTTGACAATTCCCGGGACTGTGTTTGTCAGGACAGATGGCTAAACAGTATGGAAGATGCTGGAGCACAGCTAAGTGTGGAGTGGGCAAAGCCCACAGATTTATATTAATATGAACCAACTGGGGAGTGGGTTACCTGCATGATGCAGAGCAAAGTGGCTGCTTACGGAGCCTGATCACGGGTTAAACAGGATGGGGATGGTGGGAGAAGGAAGGAAGGCAGGTCCATGTGGTGCAGGAATCTGGGAGCACAGGAACATCCTGTGTGCAGTGCTGTGTCAGTCAGGATGAAGGAACGGCAGAGTTTTCACCTGGAATAACGGCACCCTGGCTGTGACTGCCACATCACTCTTAGAAGAGGGGGAGAAGCCAAAGGGCAACACTGGTGAAAGGTCCAAGAGGTGACTGCTCAGCCAAGACGAGCTGATGGGAGACTGACAGGTGCCCCATGGCTAATGAGAGCCACGAGAGCCACGCAGAGCAGAGGACACCCAGCCCTCTGCTCCTGCTGTGCCTCAGGCTGCGACAGCAAGAGCCCAGGGACCTGGCCTGGGCAATTACTCAGCCTGTCCTTCCACTCACACACACATCTTTAGAACAAAAAAAAAAGAAAACCTGTTCAAAATGTGATGGCCTCCATTTCACTTTGCTGCCTGGCATTTCACTGTAAGCCAATGCCACAGACAGACTTTCTGCCAGAAATGAAGTTTTAGACTCCAGTATATCTGTTTCTGCAGTGGTGCACTCCTGGGACACTGACATTATTCTCTTAGAGAAATGCCAGGGGCAAAATAAGACGAGAAGGACAAGGACAGCATCTCATGACAGACGGTTACTCAGGGTAAAGGCTCGGCGCTGAGCAGCTGCAATTAGAGCTGGGTTTAGCCACGGGCTCAGTCCCATTCCTCTCCTCACTTCTCAGCAATTCCTCGGCTCTAAGAAGCCTAACTGTCTCTGTAAAAGCTATCTATTTTTGTCCATGCTGATCAAATACCTAAGACGAAGTTTTAAAGGAAGGAATCTCATTTCAAATGTAAAGCCTGATACAAAATACTTGTTCTAAGGTTCGCCAAACAAATCTAACAAAATGGTGAGGAGGCAGCACAGTGAAACTCTTCCAGCAAGCTTGTGTGTTGAGAAAGCTGATTTTTTAACTGATTAACAGTTGTATTTTACTTGTGGTTTTGAGAACAATTTTAACTCTGTAAAAATGCCCAACTGAAGGCAAATGCCAAACTGAAGTCAGAGGTGGAAATGTTCATCTGAAAGCCTCTCACCCACAGCTGTGCTGTTTGTTTTCTTCAGACACCACTGACAGCAACATCTTGTTTTAATATGCTGATGACTTCTACTGTATAATTCAGAAGGACATACATAATTATATCCTTTGGAAGGACATAACCTACAGCCTTTCCATGCCTACGCAGTAGTGATGGACAAATCAGGAACATATAATTTGAAATACAATTTCTTCCTCAAGGAGAAGGTTTGTAAGCTATTCATGACATTCCTTTGTCAGCATTTCTGACAGATTTGCAGACAACTACCCCACTGAATAATGTTCAACTCAGCAAACTGCTTCTGAGTTGCACTTTTTTCAAATCAGCATTTTAAAAACAGGGGAGAAAAACCTGCACTTGCATTTCTTACAGCCAGGTAAAGTGTCACAGCAACATGATATTCTGCTGAATGTAAATGAACCTAAGCAGCAAAAGGAGAATAAATAAAAGCTCTCTGCAGACATGTTAGACACAGCCACAGGTTTGATATTCAAGGGCACCATGGTCTGAACTTTGTACTTCTGCTGTTCTGTCCTAAGCAGGACACAGTCCAAAACCTTGCCACGGCATTTTTAAACAGACCATGCCAGATTTCTGTTTCACATAAAGCAAAAAAAAAAAAAAAAAAAAAAAAAAACNAAAAAAAAAAAAAAAAAAAAAAAAAAAAAAAAAAAAAAAAAATCTGCTGTAAAACACAAAGCCTGGAGAATTAACTCAGCCTCTACCCTGTCCCCACAAAAACCAAACAAAAACCCAAACAGTGAAAACTTTCTGAATTAGACGCTGATGCAAATGATTTATCACAGTCCTCTTAGTACCCACAGTCCTCACACAGAGGAGCACACGTGCTGGTCTGCCTACAGCAAGGTCTGTAGCTCGACCAGTTTGGGACTTGGCACATTCCCTAGTCCCTCAAGAGCCCTTGAGCAGCACAAAGTCACCACTGCCTGGATCAGCCTGCACTACTGACATAAATACAGCCATCCAGTAACCCCCGAGTCACTTCAGCTATCATTCTTATTTGCTCCTCTAGCAAAAACACTGCCAGCAAAATCTGCCTGCTGCATGAATTGTGAGCATCAAACAGAAACGAGCTGTTTCCCAGCAGTTTTCACACATTTCTCCCCCGACAAAAGGTTTTGGCCAAGCTCTAGCTCACTGATTGCACAGGAATCAAAAAATATTATCTTGGGGCAAGTGGAAAACATGTTCATGCTGAAACTTTCTTTTTACTCACTGACACTGAATTTGATCCCTGCATTTAGCACAAAGCCTGTCTGCAACGTTTCAGGCTATCTGGGCTTTGCTTTTAAATACTGTCAAAGTTCTGAGGCTTGTGCCAAACATGAACCTTCCACCCCCTGGGCGGAGATGCAGTTGTTCTACCATCACTTTCCAAACATGCAGATGGACCCTGACTCCTGGAACAAAATCAGCATATGTATGGCACTGGAGAGATGAAGTTACTTTCCTCGTGGTGAAGGCGTTTGAACAGTTTTTCAGAAGGAGGATGCTTTCAAGTCTTGATACTACAGCCAATCCTACAAATAAAATTAGGAAGTTGTTCTCTCCTTCCTTAGCTCTCTAGTCATATCCCTCTGCCATAATTTCTGTGAGTTTGAACACTTGTCTTCCACATGGCTCAGAGTGTTTTCCGAATATCCTCCCACTGTTACCAGGAGCCCATGGCTTTTTAGGAAGAAAACACCCAGCTGCAGCAATCGCTCTTGCCTGCCTTTCACCCAGATATTCCAGGTGGCATTTACTGCTCAGCATAACTTGATGTTAAACTTTCAAGTTTTATATAGCCTTTAGAAAAACTGGCTTTAGCAATTATCACTTCATAAGGGGCAGTGGGAGTTTGAAGACTAAAATACAGAAGTAATAAAATTGCAGCTTCCCACGCTACACAGGGAAATAAATTCTTAGTAGAAAAGATACGAGCTAGATGGGAACTAAGGAAAAAACAAATTAATTGTCTATTTAGCATAGCTTTTATTGTTACAGCTTCCTTTTAAGCCTACTTTTATGCTGCAATCTAACAGTTCTTGACTGCATACCCAGTGATCAAAGCTCCCCAAGAAACTCATCAATCCCATCATCAGGGAGCACAACCCATCATTTATTCGTGTGTATTTAGACAGGCGAACTCTAAACATGGCTTGAGAAGGGGTTTTACCCAAATCAAGTTACCCAAGCTATGCTAAACATTAAATGCCAAATAGGAATTTGCTGTTAGAGATAATGGAAAGTATTACCACGGTAATACAACAGCAACAGTCTACTTTGGAAGAACAGAACCAGAGCAACCAACTGGGACTGAAATTGTGCAGAAGCCCCTCATGGGAGGCTGTTGATGACCACACATGACAGCAGAAGTGGCTGCATATCAGAGACAAGTACAAAACAATTCCTACAAGTTCAATTAAGTGTTCAGGTGTCCTTTGGGAAGGGAGGCTCTTCACAGAAGAGAATAATTAAACTCTTGCTTCACCTGACCTTGGCCATCACCAAGGCTATCAAGATGCTTCCCTTCTGATAAAACCAAGGGCACACTCACACTTCCTTCTCCAGAACCCTGCAGAGCAGTTTGATGTGTATCCACCTCAACTCCTGAACTTTTCTTCTGTCACCTCCTCAAACAGGATTTTATTTTTGGGAGGAGCTCTCCCATCGGATGCCACTTGCTGTGACTATTTGCAGCAACCACCTTGGGGCAGAGCTCAGCCTGCAGCACGCTGGAGTGCAGTGATGCTACAGAGACCAGGAGCCAGGGAGGTGTCAGATCCCAAGGATTCATGAATGTGAGCTCTGACAAGTGGAAGAGCTGAGATTATCCTGGAATTAGCTTTCTGTAACTTGAAAGACTGGTTAAACACGGTATCAATTAAATGCTCATATCAAATAAACTCTGAGGACACAGATTACTCTAAAGTACTACGCACTTTTTTTAAACCAGAAAAAAAAAAAGTGCTCAGTTTCTCTGGCCAAAATTAAATGTAGAAGGTGATTTCTCACGCTAAGCAGTGCTCCAGACTTTAGATCTTGAAGATGGTGATATAAATTGGTGTTGGAATAGCATGCCATTTTTTCCCATAGCATTTTTCCTGAAATGCTGCTTCAATACCACTTGGCATACTTTCAATCACTGCTCCAAAAATTAAGTGCCTTGTTCTCATTTACGTTTCCAGCGCAAGGAAGCCTTGATGTAATGCATGAGCAGGCATTAACTATTTATTCACTTTAAGTTGTCAAATGCAAAGGACACAAGGACTTACTGGCACTTTCTGACCATTTTTCCTCTTCCATCAGGTCCCTACAACTACACAGATCTGTCAAGCAGAGCAGCCATGCTACAGAGGGGCTGCAGTAAATCAGAACAAGCCCTGATGCCTACACAAGCACTAATGATCTTGATTTTCCTCCCTTTTAGCATCAGCATGTCAGTGAAGTTTCTCGCTGTTATGAAAGCAGTGGATGAAACGTGCTCATTGTGGGATTTCATGCAAGATTAAAAATACAGATATTAATCTTTCAAAAGATTTGAAAAATAAGTCTCAGCAGCACAAGCTTCTGCTTTTAACGTACCTTAATTATTTAGGCAATGTACTGGCAAAACACATCACGGGCTGCAGCATCCAGCACCAGCCAGAACAGCACTGCAGCTACAACTTCCCAAAGAAAGAGAACAGGAGCTGTGATCAGGGCACATCTGGAGACTGTTCTCAGGCCACCTCACCTGAATAACACATGGCCTTCCACAAAGACATAACGCTTTCAGTGAGATCATCACACGACCTAGAGGTCAAGTCAGCTTAAGCCAGTTAAATATCTAAGTGCAATCACAGCATCACTTTTTGTGGAGGAAAAGATGGACACTAACACACACTCAGCTTTCAGTCCCCAGCTGAACTGGAAAAGCGTATCTTAATAGAGAATTATATCAGAGGAGACTCAGGGCCTCTCGAGTGAAGAGTTTGGCATGGCTCTACCTCACTTGCACGGATGTGGAGTTTTATGGCTACTGGAAGTGAAGCACCCTATTGCTACAATGCCAGCAAGGATTCCAGTTAATTTTCCATGTAGCTGTGCTTACTTAATTAAAATAAAGGTTCACGACACCAAACCATGGTATCTGTACTATCCCTGCAGAATTACTGCAGGGCCATGTGTGCCATCCTTCTCCCTGCCAGACACCCTAAAGACAGCAGGGATCACAGAACTGTGGGAGCACCATAGCCTGGATCAACAGCACTGGCATCCCTGGGCTGCTCTTTGCCAAGAACTGAACTTCACTAATCCCTACTGCAATCCTTACAGAGCTCAGGAAAGCTTTGGTGTCACAAGCAGTACAACCATAGGACCTCTGCAAGCTGTTATTACCCTCAGCATTGTCCTGAAGTATTAAGGAAGAAAACCCACCCAAAGGTCTACTCATTGATACGAGTGCTGAGTAATCATTAAAAAAATAAAGCTTTTTAAAAAAATAGCAATTCATTTTAATCTTCTAAACTCCAAGATTAAATTTCCTTTTTCAGCCTTAGTGTCAATTATGAGTATGAATAGCCCCATTCACTTCCAAAATCATCCCAAGTACCGTACACACTTAATCTAAACAAAGGGAACAACAAATTGTGTCAGTGTTATTCTGCAGCACTGAACTTCAAGAAGTTCAAATCTTGAAATCCTTTAGGAACTTAGAAAGTGGCTGACTAATCCTATAACCACACAGACAAGTTATCTCACTGTTATTCTTTTTTCAGTAACTGAATTACAAACCAAGCTAAAAGGTCAGCCTGTCTGGACCTGCAAGCAAAAAGAAAAAAAAAAGAAAAAGAAAAAAAAGTGCAAAAAAGGAGCACCATTTGCTTTTAAAAACCACTTGCTTGCCAGAAGTTTGATTAAATAAAAACAGCAGGGTTTTTTTCCTTCTCTAAGTGATTATGATTTAATTTTCTTAAGTAAGAGTACAAAAATACCTCTGAACATGCTAAAATAAATCATGTCATTAGGCTTTGAGGATCTGGCCAGCTGCACAACTCAACTATAAAGTACAGAGCTGACCAACGTGGGGTTTTGCTCTTTTTTTTTTTTTTTAAGAAAAGCAATCTGTCAGAAAATGCTGATTCCTTTAAACCAAACAAAATTTTTTTACAAAACTGAAAGGTCTAACTAAGTTCTGCTAGGAAGGGTAGGTATGTCCATAAAGGAGCTTCCTTCCAATCCCAGGTACCCTTCACCTCTCCCTCCCTTGCTCCTTAAGAGCTCTCCTTGCTCAAGGATTAACAATTAATTTCTTTATTCAGGATCACTTATCCTGAATAAAGCAGAACAACTGAAGAAGTAAGAACACCTGAACTAAGAGTGATTCATTCATACAATATTGCTCAGCATGAAACACAAATGAAGTGGTAACCAATTAATTAACACAATCACTTGAATACAGCCTTCTTTAATGATGTGGAGTAAGAAGCATCATTAACATATCTGAAGACTTCACACACTCAAATCTGCAAGGCACAGTGAAGGCTTAAAACACACAGTTTCAGTTTCAAAGGCTTAAGACTACATCATCCATGGCAAGTAGCCATTATAGCTTTAAATAACTTGGGCTTATTTATCTTAACACTTAAGAGTATTAAACTTTATTCAATAAACATTTTTGACTCTTAGTCTCCCATTTTATTTCCAGCTCCAGGAGAGCTGCTGAAAGGGGTTTGTTTCCAGGAAGACCCCACCTTGTCTACCCAAAAGTGAGGCTTATTACAAAACCTTGGTCCAGTGCTGCTCTGCCTCCCCTCCTTCACTGAGGGAAAGGAGGAAACAGCTGCAATTTGAGGGCAGAGAAGAAAAGAGAGAGAATTAAAAGGGTTTTGAGAAAAGTCTGAATTACAGAGATTTCCAGGGCATTCTGCAAAAATTAATAACTGCATGTCCATGCAGCTGTCTTTAAAACCAGGGGCATGTGTTTAATATTTAAAAAGCAAATAGTTTTTGGGGCAATCTCCCAGTGAACCATCTCTACAAAATTCATGTTGCATGAACCTGCACAATTTGCTATGAAAGGTTTCCCCAGCTGTTCACTATTACTTGGGTATCCATTTATAATGGCCCTGCATGATGGCAAGGCACAAAACAAGTAGGAATTAAAGACTTAATTTCTGAATAATATTTATTTCAGACTGTATCAGTCTATATGCATTAAGCTGCTCTTTCTCCCTCTCCCTGAAGGTCAAAGCTTTGATTATGAATCATAAAATGGTTTGGATTGGAAGGGACCTTAAAGATCACCCAGCCCCACCCCCTGCCACAGGCAGGGACACCTTCCACTATCCCAGGTTGCTCCAAGCCCCATCCAACCTGGCCTTGGACACTTCCAGGAATGGGGTACATCCACAGCTTCTCTGGACAGCCTGTGCCAGGGCCTGAGCACCCACACAGGCAAGGATTTCACCCCAATATCTGACCTAAGATCCCCAGCGGTTACACACAATTACTCTGGCAATAAGAAACACCTCGATGTTTCTGCAGGTTTTAAAATAATACAAGAAGAGGCTGCACAAGGTCAAATGCACCAGGTCCAGCGGTAAGAGCTGAGATAACTTTGCTCCTCTCACAGTTCATCATTTCAGGCACTTGTGCACATGAGACCCTGCCCACTGGAAAGTGTTCACAGAGACCTGACAGAGGCTTTATGTCCCAGCTTTTGCAGATGGTCCAGACTCCATCCCCCAAGAGGCAATTCAGAGCAGCTATAACAGAGTCCCCACGCAAAGAGTCTCCAAAAGGAGCTGTTTTCGCTACAGATGAGAAAAACCTGGACAAGCTTTGTCTTTTTAAGCTACATTACCCTTCACAAACATTTGTACTGACAGATGAGCTGGAAGAAGATTTTAGAAGCATTTCAAATAGATCTTGTTTCAGCAGCAGTGTTCTTTCTTTAAGGGAGATGCTGTGCCAAGAACACATCCAGCCCTGAAAACAGATCTCAAGGCATAACAAGGCTCAAACAGGTTTTCTAAAGAATTTAGTGTGCTCAGAGATTATTTTCCCAGCATCACACCTTCAATTGCTAATTCCTCTCCCCCTTCCCCAAAAGCAGAAATGCATGTTGCAGCCTGAACTTAAAACATGCAGCAGTAGTGGAACAAATCCAATAATCACAGACCCAGGATGAAGTTCCGTTAGTTACTTAGTTCATGCACAAAACTTTCAGTTCATGTCTTAGCTGATTAAATCTACAGTAGGAAAGGGGCCTCAAAGATAGTCCAGGATGTTGAATTTACAAGTCTGAGTACTCTGATATGAAGTCGATTTCAGGTTACATTATTTCAGTCTCCATTAAGGGCTATGACCTAAGCAATTCTAGACAAACTACAGCAACTCATTTTACTTCCCACTCACTGCAAGCTTCATCTAAAAGCCTCATGTTACAGAAGGCCTGCTGTATACAAAAATATAGCAAAAAATGAAAATTTGACGGCAAGTTGTGGCAGTAAGTGCTTTGCAATCAATGTCAGTTTGCACCAAAGTGAAAGCAGGTGGTGAGCAATGACCCTGTTACCAAATGGAAGAGAGCAGGAATCTATTCTCTTCCCCAGAAGATACAAGAGTGACGTCACTGAAGTACCTTTTTCAATTTTAAATATTGCTAACAAATTTTAAAACCAAATGTGGTACATTCTTTTTTGTTGTTGTTGTTATAGAGGGAATTTGGAAGGTTTATAAAACCTACATGCACAGAACTTGCTGTGAATCACATTGGTGGTTTGACACAGCCATGAATCCGATGAGGTTTGTGGTAAGGTTCAGAGTGTCTTCCTCATGCAAATGTTACAGAAGATTCAAGACCACTTAACAAACAATAAAACAGAGAAGCAAGCTGCTCCTGGGCTTATTTTCAAAAAGACTGTTTGACTACAAGGTGACAGAATGAACAATTTGTCCTTAATAAAGATGTCACAAGTTAAAAGTATTTGCTGGGAAGAACATACTAAATATACTGGAAAGGTAATTCTTAAAAGAGACATAAACAATTAACAGGGCTTTAAAAATTCTTGACAGATGGCAAAAGAGAAAAAAAGAAAGGAAACCCATTCAAGGGATGTCAGTGTTATAAATCAAGACAGGTGACATTTAAAACCAATGAATAAAACATCACGAAAACCTGTCTCTTTTTATAAATCATACTTCACAGTGGAACTACATCTAGGTAATATACTTCAAGATATTCCTCAATAAGCAGGAGATACCGTGGAGGTACAATTCAGGTTTGAAAGTTAATAGCTGTCTATCCTGGACTGCCTTCTGTTGTCAGAAAAACAGTTCTTTTATTCAAGTTTGTTTTCCTCCCTCCCATAAAAAAAAATTTTGTAGCCTTAATGCTCTCCCACAGAAAGAAACCTTTATTTTAGATTCAGCCCAGAAGAAACAAGTATCTCAAGTTTTCTTGCTTCCCAGCTAGGAATCTGCCCCAGTTTCATAGGGCCTGGACGGAGAAATCCATCAGCCATCCCAGATCTGGCTTTCTCTCTCAAACTGATGAATGCCCTAGCAAATAAGTTCACTTTATGTTCCAAGTAAGACTATTGGAAGAAATCAGTGCCTGAGAAGCAATTTTTATTCTAGTCACCACTGGGAAAAAGAAGAGTTCATGATAGATGAGGGGAAGACACATTTGGACAGAAAAATCCCTGAAGATTCACTCAGCGTTTAGTTTAGTCTTCGAAAAATGGTATTGAAAAAAGCTCTACTTTACCCAAACCTTTTTCTTCTTCTACATAAAACTATACATATTCAAATGAATTTTTTGAACAATCAATCTTCATTCATCACACAAGGGTCATAGAAACTTGCTCTCTTAGAAAATAAAGAATATAATCTAAATTTCATAATAATTCAATAGAAGTCTCAAGATTATTTGATTTTCAGCAATGCCATTTAAATGACCTACAAAAGTGCCCACTCTAATACAGCTTTTTTTGCTCCTGTCCAAGCAGACAAGACTTTCTGATGCATTAGTAACCAGCTCAAATTACTCACTTCAGTAATTTGGATGGGAGAAAGGAGGAACAGAAAGATTAGTGCAGAGGCCTGCATCTGACACCTTTACCAAGCTGCTTAACAGGTAGGAGTAAAAAGAAGATAAACCTAAGAGGATCATAGCAAAATCAGGAAACACTATAAAATGATGAATTATAAAAAGTCACACACCAGCAGCTTACCTATACAATGCAAATGCTCCTAGCATCTGCCTTAACCCTGTATCCTCAGCACGCCTTCTTCCTACTGCTAGCAAAGACCCAAAGACCAGTTCCAACGAAATAAGAGCCAATTATTCCGTCTACCATCATTTTCAAAGCTGGCAAGCGCACAGAAAATACTCTCAAGTTTTTAATCGATTGAACTTTTAAAAGGACAAAAGGTAGTAAAGTTATAAAGCATCAATATTAGATTGCTAACAAATGCTATCCAAATGGATGTTCAGAGAAACCAAAGACGTTGAATGTTCCAGGTACTGGCAGACAACGAGCTGCTCACAAGACAAACGACACCTTCACAGACAGAATACAATAAATTAGAGACTCTGGTCATTGTAAAGCAGCGTGTGTTTACTGTTATTGATAAGCAATAAATCACTTGCCCTCCAACAGTTCCTCCCCATAAATCACTTCCAGTGAAAGAAACAGATGGTTCCAGTATGCAGGCATTCTTCACCACAGCCTGAGCTGGGAGAGGCAATGAGCTGTGCTGAGCGATGACCACTTCACCTGCAGCTGTTCCACGGGGGTGCAGGGGAACAGCAGGAGCTGTAATTCCCTGCTCCTGAGATTCCAGCTGTGACTGTGGCCAGGTTGTGCCAGGCTGAGCAGCACTGGGTGCTCCAGAGGGCATCCTCACGGCTTGGACTGCAGCCCACGGCGATCCATCCTGGCTGGATCCTTCCTGCCTGGACCCCACCTGACACACACGAGCAGACTCTGACCCGTGGGCACTGCCAGGCTGCTGTCTACCCCCAGAATCAAAACCACAACGTAACCCTCATGCTCTGACAGCCTTGCTCTGAAACATCTCAGCTTTCTATACACTTTTCAGCAATTTCAATTTCTTGCTATCACACCAATACCTAATTTGTCTAACTGGAAGGAAACAGATTCACATTCACGTTTTCACTGCAAACAAACAGCCCGTTGTTCAGGCTGAACAAGCTGAAATCACCATTAGACCAACACAGTTTCCTTTTCTGCTGGTAAAGATGCCAGAAGTGTGTTTACTTATTTATTTATTTATTTTAAAAATCAGTTTCCAATGTAACGTTTTGAACTACTAAGTAAAAGCATAGAAAGAAGTATGTGAATAATAAAAGAATAACCTAGATGAGATCAGCATAATGAAACACTGTCTCCAGCAAACAGAAAATGATACTTTTCTTTACTACTTCAAAAAAAAGAATTATGCCTTCACTCAGGGAAAGGCAAGGTTTGCTTTTATATACATTAGACTTGTAAAAAAGAAAAATCTAAGCAGTAGTTGTTAAAAGCTCTGTCTAGAAGCTTCTTATGGACACAGAAAAATCACCGTTTCCTATAAAATAATTATAAATAGACATATGGTTATTCAGCTATTTAATGGAGGCCACAGTTGTGACACCAACTCTTACAATGCATGTAATTTAAGATCTCCAAAAGCTGAAAATATACTTTTAGAAACTGGACTTAATTAAAATTTAAATGTTTTCTTGATGTTTTGCTTCAACCACTTGCCAGACCATTGCTTTGTCTCTTATCTGAACATACTGCAATTCCAAGTGTGAAATACATCTCTATTGTCCACTCCTTTGTCCCACTGGCTTGGTGAGCCAGCAGCCAATCCCTACAGCTTCCAGTTCCAAGGAGCCCTGGGCAGGACTCAGAGTAAGCACATAAAACCAGAGACCACAGTTAAGTGGTCTACGGACACTTTTGAAACAAAGATGTCTCATTTCAAAACTGGTCGATTTTAAGGAGCACATTCCACAGAGAAGTCACATATGGACAGCAAATTGTGGCCTGAGCACTTTGGAAGCAACAGACCAAACAACTGGAAAGAGATCTGTAGCTGGGGGAAGAGCTGTGTGTGATCCCACAGCTCCTGCAGATCGTTGAAGCTCCTTCTCTGCCCATCCCTGACAGCCAGATCAGGAGCCCAGAACTGTTGATTGTACCTGGGGGCTTTGCCTGTGCAGCCCTGACAAAAGTGGCAGCTGATGAGCACTTGTATTCTTCCTCCCAATTAGAGGCAATTAACACCTTCTGCTCATCCTCCTTCATTTTGCCCTGGAAAAATTTCATAAGCCACAGCTCTATTGCTTGCAGGGCAGCCTTCCCCAGTAGTAGAGAAACAGATGACACTGCGCACTGAAAAGTGATGAAGTCTGTTTTGGAATCCAGGGAAATCACAGCAATCTTTCCTGTCCAAAGAAATTCCCATCAGCAGCCAGCGAGACACTGCTCAGAGAGAGCTAAAAAGATGAGCTAATGCAGAGAATGGCACTCAGAGCATGGAAACACAGAGCTGAAACACAGGTCCACTCCCAGCACGCTGCAGGGTGGTGGCACTGTGACCAAAGGCCACAGCTACAGCCACCTTCCACAGGAATCTGAGGAACTGCCCATGCCTACTCCTTCCACTTCTGCAAACCCTGACATTCTCAAGGGTGTATGCTAGTTCGATTTTTGTAAGGATAGAAGCTGTGCTCCAAAGTGCTTCTGCTTCATCGAGAGAACCTGTGAATGCAGATCCTCTTCATTAAACCAAAGAGAGAGAAGGGCAGACCCAAATCATGGCTGTTGGGAATTGGAGGAACGGGAAAAGTCTGACTCACCAAGACCTTGCAGATGCAAGCAAATCAAGGTTTTCCCAAAAGAAGCAGCATACTTCTTAGGTAAGAGACATAAACCTTGTTTCTTATCTTCCTTCCCAGCGCTGAGGCAGCAGGATGGAGATTGCCAGCGCAGAAAACGAGGAGGTCCTGCAGAGGAATAACACTGCCTCCCTTGAACAGCCCAGCTCCCTCCTGCTGCTATTCCAGGGCAGCCCACGGAGCAGCTACAGACAATGCAGAAGTGTCTGTACCAACTGAGCTCTCAACAGGCTGCCTTACACAACCAAGGAATGCTAGGCAGATACACAGGTGCTGGAATCAAAGAAAGCCTCGGAGCAAACAGCTCCAATTCCATGTGTAAAGCCTGCGGAAAGACTCCATGTCCTGCAGTACTCTTGCCCTAATCGCTGTTAGAAGTTCATGTCCTACTTGACTTCACATCCAAAACGAGCCCCCAGGACAGCAAAAGTTCACTGATAAATGAAAAATTATGATTTGGACTTACAGCAAAACCTAAGCTCAACACTACAGGTATTAAAAAACCCCAGCAGTCGCATCATGATGGCAAAATGTGAGATTGACTAGGGCGAAACTGCCACTGATTTTCGCCTGTGGAACCACACTCGTGAAATAAAATTGAGAAGGTTTCAGTGTTGTGACAGCTCCCGTAAGCCAGGAGTGGCTGGCACCTGCTAATTTGCTAACAAAACAGGCTTTCAATAAAAGGATTACTGATGTAATACAAAACATTCATGACTGGCTGATCCACAAATATGTGCTACAATAGGTTTGGCAACACTGAGGGCCTTTCAAGCAGGGCCAGAATAAAAACAAGTGATTCTACTTTAGCCACAAGTGATATTAGAACACTGACCTGCTCAGAGCAGTTAGAAGGCTTTTAAATAGGCATAAGTAAAGGGTTTATTGTGTCTGAGGGCAGGAAACACTACCCAACTAATTTTCCTGTATGTTACAGTACTACTGAAAGATTAAAGAGAAAAAATGTAGGACATTGTCTAAACAAACCTTCTAGCATTGTTAAGTCTGTGCAACAGCATGTGACTAATGTTCACTGGCAAAGTTAAATTCAACGATAAAAATTCTGAGATCTGATTATGGCAATCAGGAATTCTCTATACAATGCAGCCTGCCCATCATCAGCCTACCCCTGCAGCAGTCTCCTGTTAGAGTGTGTTATAGTCTTCCTAAAAGCGAGAATTTTTGCCCATAATTAGTATTTTTCTCCCCATGTTAAATAAATCATAATGTTGTTGAAAACATTGTTTGCAATCAATCAGGGCTTAAAAGATCCTTGTTCAAATGTGAGAGGGAATAAACATTAACAGCATCAGGCACTGACTAATCAGTTAATAACAACTTCTATCTCAGAATTCCAAGGCTGGAAATACTTTCCTGGAAATACTCCGGATTAATGCCATCCCTGATCACAACCAGTACACAGCCAGAACATCACATTTAGGAGGAATGGAGTTCATCATCTTTCAGAACAGGATCTCTGGGTTTTCACTCTGCAGTGGATGGGGTTGACTCAATCTAACCCTCATCTAATGTGACATTGCCATTGTGATATAAATAGTGTCTTATTTGCCTGCTTCAGAAGAACAATGTTAGTCAAGAAAAGGTCAAATGGTTTTGCCACAGGGAAAAAAAGAGCAAAAATCTTTCGTAATTTAATACTGCCCTTTTTAGCTTTTTTTTTTTGGAAGACAGGGGACTCCAGGTGCTAGTCACACAGGAGGGAGAGGAATACAGAAAAGAAGAGAAGGCATATTTATCTAGTCTGCAGTAGCAGAAAGCAATAATATTTCAATCATTTCTTAAGGCCCAGAGGAACTAATATTTACCTTGCATCTCACTGATCTCATCTCTACTTGGAATGCTGCAAACTCTGTAGAAAAAGGCTGCTCAAACCTGCCGACTTTGACAATGCAGAAATTATTGCTGCAGGCAGGTCTAGGACAGATGTACTGGATACAACTGATGAATGCCTTTTTTTTCTTATTCCCCAGTGTTTATTGCATTGATGCTTTCAATTAAAATCATTAATAAATATGACTCTTACCCATAGTTAGCCATCAAATCAATCAATCAATTTTTTTTCCAAATGGGAAAAAATACATGGTTTTAAGTCTTTGAATACATTATACAACGTGAGCTTGCTACTAACCCTCAGATAAGGGCTACACAAACACCCACAGTATTTATTAAGGCTGCTTTCAAGCAATTTTCTCATCCTACAGAAAAAAAAAAAGGTTGCTCTGTTCTAAAATTTACATGCAAGGCAGGCTGGTACATTCAAACAACTGAACTAGAGAAACACATACAGCTGGGAAGCGAAATTTCTACAAATTACTTCACAAAGGTGACCCAAAGGCCGATTTATTGCTCGCTTTTATTGCTTCTAGCACACTGTGAATCTGTGCACATGGCACTACTGCAGTTCTAAAGGAAATCAGTAAACAGGGTCACGTGTGTCAAAAGAGTTGCTTTTCATGTTCTAAAAATATTTGTGGGTCCTGGTTGCTGGAAAGGCCCCGACCTCTGCTTGTGTTGCCTCTGCTCGCTGGGTGTACCCTGCACCTACAGCTCCCACAGTGCCCTGGGGACTGCATCCCACTCAGAGGAAATACACTGCTAAACTTGTTATCAACCAAATTAGGAAGTAAAATAATTACAGCAAATTTCCCCCTGGGCCATCCTCTGCAGACTACAAAAGACTCCGAAGGTACTCTGCAGCAGCCCATCTCTCCTGGGAAATGCCTCACATTGAAAAAGAATTGTTTATCATTCAATTAAGGTACAGTATGAGGTGAATGAGATAAATGAAGTATTTGACTTGACTGGAATTGTGTGTTGGGCCCAGACCCTGCGACACACAGGCAGCTTGAGGGTTATTTTTGCACAAAACTTATTTATGCAGTGACTTTATGCCTTGAGATCAAAGATAAAGGAGTGCAAAGGGCTACAAGGGAGGGAATGCAGGAGGTGCCCTCAGCAATTCTTTGCAGCCTGAGTAAGAAAACAAGAAAAGCAGCAGCAAAGACAACAAAGTAACAGCAGTAAATCTATACAGTCTATAGAAAGACACGGAAAAGCTCCAGCTATTATTCCAGCCTTAAAGTGAGGCATCTCCTCCAGTCGTGAACAGCAGAGGGATTTTGCTTTCCACACTGTGTGAGGAGTGAAAATCACCAGCTACTGCCGGAGTGACAACCTGGAGCACAGGCAGCATGAACAGGCAGTGAAAGGGCACACAGAGCACCAAGTGCTTGTAGTGAAAGATCAATGAAGGGAAATGTTCCCTCATTGGAACATGAGGAATATTGTTCCCTCATCATTTTCCTTCAGCGATGTTCTTCAGCATCTTCTGCTTTTTTGAAATCAAACACGACATTTTACATCCTCACCAAAAAAACAAACAAACAAAATAACCCCCCAAAAACACCCCATTAAATTTATGAATAGCAGCTCCTTCTCTGAACTTCTGAAAAGTTCCTGAAAATTCTGAGCGTGTCTGTCTCACTTACAAAGAATGAAAATAAGGATTTGGAAAAAGAAATGAAGACAAGCTTGATGTTCATATAATAAAACCCAGTGCCAAAGCTTGAGAAAAACAAGGAAATTCAATTGTTTTAACACTATTCTTTGTCAAACACTACACATTGAGGATTTGCATTTTCCAACTGCCATCTGGATTTTTTTTTTTTTAAATTTTAAATGCATAATGGGGAAGTAAAGCAAGACAGCTTATATCTTCCTGTCCTCAGGCTTTTTTGTTCCTTGGTTTGCTTTTAAACAATGAAAGTTTACAGATAATGACTGGCTATGATTACTGAGAAATACATAAAGAAAACAAGTTTTTCAAAATCCCCCATCCAAGTGCATTAGCAATTAGAACCTCCTCAAGTTTCCATTAGTATGTCAAAACAAGAAATAATCTTATGGCAGCTGACTAAAATTCTTAAAGATTGTCACATTGATTGAATTTCAAAGTATAGACTTACAAATTCATAGTCTCCATCCTGTGGTACTTTCCAATCAGATGAATTTTTTGTCTGGCCAGACACATTCTTCCCAAAGCTATTGATTTGATTCTCCTTCTCCTTCTGTTCAAAATATTCAAGGAATGATGGTCTGGCTGGCTGCATCGTTTCGTCCCTCCCTGGAAATTT
Organism: Dasyornis broadbenti; assembly: GCA_013397935.1. NCBI lineage: Eukaryota > Metazoa > Chordata > Aves > Passeriformes > Dasyornithidae > Dasyornis > Dasyornis broadbenti. The sequence continues at coordinate 722,627 of VZRN01000342.1, read as the reverse complement.
TAAAAATAATAAAACAATAGTTGTTTTGAAAAATACAGTTTTGGTTATACAGCCCTACATCATACCCAAAAGTGATTTTATTTTTTCAGCACACACTAAATCACACAGTACTGCTAAAGTACTTGCTAAAATACTATTTTTCAGCAGCTTTTCCATCATAAAACTGACTGCACAGTGAGAAAAGTGGAGCAGGAAAGCTGAAAGCCCACCACAGAAGTGATTACAGTGCTGGAGGCCTTGGCCTCTAGACCCGCAATCCATGCCTGACAGCACACTCCAGGTAACCAACTTCATGCACTGACTGCCAGAACCGAGCAGCTGCTGGCGAGACAGGCTGGGGCTTTTCATCCCAGACAGGTTCCATGCACTGCAAAATAAGCAAGCTTCCAAACCAGTGCTGTTCTACAAGCAGAAATTCACCTTTCTGTTTGTGAAGAGAGCAGGACAAAAATGAGGCTTTCAAAGACTATAAACACCTTATAAATACCACACAATTTGCCTTGGGTACAAGTGGTCAAGTTGTCTATATTGTTTGTGTAGAAAGGCTTATTTAGCTTGCAAAGCTTCTTTTTTTTTCCTTTTTATAAATACTCAGTAGGTTTTCAAGTTTGCTGCCCTAGTTTTCCTTTTGTAAATGAATTCTTCTGAACTGACTTTCTTGGTGGAAGACTTCTGTTCAAGCCAGATATAGATTAACCATTCAATTCTAGACCCTAATTAAGAAACTTGGGGTAATAAGAAATGGGAGGGCGGCTTCATTTGTAGGGTGATGACAGCACAGTAAGGAAGGAAGTGATGAAATGTGAGAGGATGGAAATGCTGATTCCTAACACAGACAGCAAAAAAAGCCAACACAGGAAGAAAACATGAAATTTAACTTCACAGCAAGTCAAGGTCAAAAGGTTTCCAGCATCTCCAAGGGAAGATTTCTTCAGCAGAGCAACCAGTCCAGCACCAGATGCTGCCCAGGCTCTGCACGCTTAAATTGGCCTGTACTGAGTTACAGCACAGCTAATACCTTGAGAAGAGTCTCAGTCCAAGCTAAGAGGCAGGCTTGCACAGCAAACATGTTTTACCAGGGCTGCAACACAGGACCATGACACCTGCAGACACAGCTGCTCACAGCTTAATGCCACTGCACTGCTCTTGAGGGTGAAATGTTCCACCAAAACCTGTGAGCATCACGGAAGCAAGCACTGCAACCTGCTGAATGGTTTTGTTCTGTAACACAAGGTTCTTTAGACACTAGAATAGGTTACTCATACTTGAAACATATGTTTTAGGTGATGCAGAAACCATAATTTTCAGAAAGCAGGATGAGGACTGCAGTTAACAGAAAATGGCATCAGAACAGCCTAAGTCTGGACTGTGGAAATAAGTTCACTGCTGAATGCCATACGTTTGAAATAAATATAATCTGTCAGGCAGGCAACCAACCAAGAGTTTAGAGCTTCAAACAAGCACACAGGGGATGTCCTGTGATGGGTTGGCAGGGTCTGTGTAATGCAGAGACTGTCCCACAAGAATCTGTACAGAAGGCAGGCTGTCACAAAACAGTCCCCTCTAAGGACATTCAGCAGTGCTTTCCTCTTGAAAAAATATTAGCTGCTCTGGAAACTCATTAAGATTTAATCACAGGATATTAATCTTGCATATAAAATTGCCACCCAGTGATCCAGAACTTCCCTGGCAGACTCTGTCTGATCCTCAGAGAAGCGGATGAATTCCTTGGTCAGCTTCAAGATACTCTAGGAAATTATTTGTCTATAGACATGTTAAATACAGAACAAATTTCTACAAAGTATGAGAAATCTTGGCAGGACATTTGGGTTGCGATACCGAGAGAAGTGTGGTTCTGCACAGCCCTAAATGTCATGAAGCACTTTGAAAAAGCCCTGCATCGTTCTGCCTCTCCAGGGCCAGCTAAAAGCTCAAGCATGAAGTGAACTGCTGATACTTTTGCACCGTGACAACTGGAGCAAAGACAAATTATTATACCCCTGGCAGTAGTTCCCCTTTTTTAAAAAACAAAACTAAAAAACTCATCATACATAATTAGATCAAGAAAGACACCTTCAGACCGGCAGCGTGAAGGTCAGGCAGGGAACACGTCTGCGAAGTGGAGAACAGATTTGCTGTTGGGAATAATTACTGAAATACAATCACAATCCAATTACTGCTGAGTGATAAAACATTTATTTAGAATGAAGTAAACACACCCCTTGTACTCTGCTGCAGCGCAGCCTGCTTGAAGCAGGAGGTAAGTTATTATGGACAATCATGGCAATGTTTAACACCAACTAATTTTGTAGAAAGAGAGGAATTCATAACTAGCCAGGCTAATCTATACACAGCTCACTGACAGCCAGCCTGGGTCTTGGTAATTCAGACTTCCTAGGGGGAAGAAAGGAGAAAATCTAAATCATGCTTGTATTCTGTTTTGAAGATTATTGTTTGCAGCACAGGAGACTTTGAAAGCAAATGTTTCACTCCAGCGACATTGGCTTATTCAGTTCTTTTCTATTTACTTTTTTAAAAGCGGTTCACTCTAAACAGAGCTTAATTCAGATTGTCAGTTAAAATAGTCATGCTCACTTGCTCACATCTTGTGTTGTACCAAGAACTGCAGTATTTGCACTTGGCAGAAGAGATTTGCAGAGTCCCACCTCTCCATTCTGCCCAGGTCCCTCTGGGTGGCATCCCTTCCCTCCAGCATGTCAACTGCACCACATAGATCAGTGTTGTCAGTGATAAAAGGAAGAACAAGGAAAATTCCATACCTACAGAAGTTTTTCTTGCTGCCATTGATGCCCCTGGCCATATTTAATTCTATCAGGGTTTTAGCTTTCCTAATCTGATCCCTGGCTGCTCGGACAATCTCTGTGTATTTCTCCAGGGCTACCTGTCCTTGCTTCCACCCTCTGAAGGCTTCCTTTTTCTGTCTGAGTTTGTCCAGGAGTTCCTTGTTCATCCATGCAGGCCTCATGGCATTTTTGCCTGACTTCCCCTTTGTCGGGATGCATTGCTCCTGAGCTTGGAGGAGGTTAGCCGTGGATATGAACCAGCTTTTTTGTGCCCCTTTTTTCCTCCATGACATTATCCCATGATACTCTACCAAACTTTTTCCTGAAGAGGCCAAAATCTGTTCTCCTGAAGTGCAGGGCAAAGAATTTTCTGTGTGGCCTCCTCACTCTCCCCAGCGAGACAATGAGAGGAATGGTGTGAACTGCAGCAAAGGGTGACTTGGCTGAACCTAAGGAAGAAAGTTTCACAACAGGGGTGGTTGCGCAACAGAACGGGACTGGAGTAGCTTTGCAAGGCCTCACACAACCAGATCTGACATGGCACTTGTCCCATTCCAGGGACAATTCCAAACAGGGAATCAGACGGAGGAGCTTCAGAGGACCCTGCCCACCCAAGTGCTTTTGTGGCACATGCTCTTCACCCACCATCAGATGCTGCCAACCCTGCAGTCACCTTAGGCCTGGCAAACAAAAGCAACATTTAGTCACCAATTTAAATACATTTAGTCACCAATTTCAATACATTTCATCACCAGTTTTAGTACATTTCTACAGATCAACGTATAACACTGCATCTTTGTTTACTGTTGCTTTGTTTTTTAACTGATGTAAAATGGAGACTGCTAACTGACAAAAAAATAGGGGAAAAAAGATAAGAAAAAAGGAGAAGTAGATCTAAGATATCTGAAATTTCAGTTGCTGCTATGATCTCTGTAGGGGTCTGGATGCAGCAAGACTGAGAGAAACGCTCCCGGAGACAGAAAGACATTACACCAAATCAATTATCATCCCAGCACGACTCAGTTTCTTTTAGTCAATCTTAGCACTTAACAGCAGTGTCATCATTCCAAAGATGACCTGCTATTAATTCAACACAAGAGTCACACCTCTATATCTTTAAAATTTTGATACCAGGCAGCCGAAGACAAAAATCAATCACTGCTATTTGCAGAAGCAGATGCTGCTGAAAGATGACACTGCATCAAACGTGCCTGTGCCAAAAAGCATTTAACTTCCTAATTTTATAGGGTTAGGATAAAATATGAACATTTCACAGAAGGTGAGATCACAACTGTGGTAGAGAAGAGCCTTTTATGAAAAGGTCACCCTGTGGTGACAAGAAAGGCTTCACTGTTGCATTTATTTTGGAATCTAAAGAGTTGCTTATAAGGATGAGCCACGAGAGCTCCCTGGAGCCATTAAAGGTCTATCATTTAGATATGCAGTCATCTTTTAGGAGCTATATTAATTACACAAATGGAACACCACAGCTCTTCTGGGGCTGGTCCAACTGACTGCAGAATTGCAGGTTCAGAGTGGCTGTGCAGAGCCTCAGGCGCTGGGAGGGCGGCTCAGAGCTCAGCCTGTGTCCTGTGAAGAGCAGAAGCCCTCCATGGAAAACTCCCAAGTGTTCCCTGGTGGTAAAGCCACGTTTAGGAAGTATAAGAACATCAGTACTGCTGCGTGTGAGACCAGAAAAAGGTGTGAAACTAATGGGTCCAAAGGTAGAGAATGCTGTAAGCTGTGCACAACAAATACCCCCGTAAAGTTTGATTTGTGTGCTGTCCTTCAGCCCTGGAAAGCAATGTCCAACTGCACATGGTACTGTGCAAGCTAGGACAGTCCCTCTCCAAGCACAAATAACCTAGACAAGCCAAAAGACAACTGACAGGTATAGGCAGGGCTCTGCAAGAAGACAGCACTGGATCCTCTCCTCTGCCAGGCTACAGCGAGGGCAAATTGTAAGGAAAAAACTGAACAACAATCTGCTCCTTTCCAAAAAACGTCACCTGTCGGAACAGTTGAGGGAATGGAATAGGTCAGTCTTGGCGGCTCACTGCAGCACACAGACCACCTCACACCTAGCAAAAGATGATAAAGAAGGTGTGGAGAGCCTCCAAGTCATTTGCATTTCCATTTCCATATGATGCTGCAGAGAAAGCAGAATGATAAAGAAGAAACAGCCCAGTCAATCAAACCAGCAAGGGATTTACTTTTCATTCCCAGCAGTAAAGAATATCCATGAAACCAGATCATTTGCTATCATCTAGCCCCAGAAGTCAAAAGACTCATTTCGTAGATTTTGTCAAATTAGCTCTCTCAATTGAAAATTCTCTCACAAGCTTCAAAGGATGCTTTCAGAAGAGAAAGGGAGATTTACAAAGTCCTTCTATCTGTCTGAACAGGCTTGCTGAGCAATGAAACCAAAATTTCTGCTTTTCTCTAAAATTATTCTTCTCCACTCAAACTTGACATCAGAAGAATCCTTGTTATTATTCTTTCCTCTGGAAGGGATGGCTAAGGTCTACCTAGGGTGAATATTCTGGAGTTACAAAGCTTGTGATGAGAGAAAAAGATAACCTCAGCAACACATTCTGTGTGCTCTGTACTCAAGCCAGCTTATACAGTTAATACTTCAATACCTATTCTTGAAGTCACAATGATTAGATTTCCTCCCTATACCACAAAAATTGGAGCTGGAGTTATGGCTGGGAACAGTCAGGAAATAATGCTACAAATTAATTTACAATGACACTGACATAAATGATCAACAATGAAGTGATCAATTACTACATTAATGATTTCAAACTAAAATGTGATCCTTAGTACATGTATGTGTATTTGTCAAAAATTCAGAGCCTGCAATCTCTACAAAGCCTTAGTCCTCAGTAGCCTCAGTAAGCTGCTGCTTTATATTCAATTATGTAACTTTTAGACTGAAAATACATGTTTAGGATGCACAAAACAGTGCGTGATGGTCATGTGTAAGCAACACTTCATTAATATTAAAGTTCAAATGGAACCGTAGTTTTATTTGCTTTGGGCTATTTTTAAGAGATCACAGATGAACTTTAGCAGCTGGACAGCATAATTTGCACAGTCTGAAGAGGACTGAGTCATTTTAAGCAGCAGAGCAGAGAGATGTCAAATTATTCAACCAGAGCAAAAATTGCTCCATCATTAATAAGTTCATCCCATGGCAAGAGGAGCTGAAATTTCCTCATATTAAAAGCATAACACGTAACACTTTTTATCTCTTTATGAGGACAAGTCTCTTCATAATTATGGCCTATCTCAAATTAAATCAAAGCAAAACGCTCCCAACAGGTTCTGCTATTAATAAGAAACTCCTAGATGAACATAAAAATCAACACTAGGTATCCTAAAATACTTAATGAATAAGGTGTGAAAGACATCTAAGGAGAAGAGTACTAACACTCACCCAAAGCTGTAGCATCTCTAGTGAGAACCCTTCCAAAAATAGGGGAGGAAATCCTCACAGTAATTGAAGGTGCTTAAGACCAGGTTACCTCCTTTTATATCTCTTCTGCTTTAAATTTCAGACATGATTATAAATATAGAGCAGCTTTCTTCATCACAAATTTTCAGTGGACACCTCATGTCTTTCACCTCATTAGCTTGAATTGCTAATTTAGTCCAGTAGCCACAGCACAGCGACAGGCAGCGAGACGTGAAGGTGCATCGAGAAAGAAGTGAACATTTCCTATTCTGCATCCTCTAGCTCTGCTCCTGATAAATTAAAATGAGACACAACCTCCTCATCGTTCTTCACGTCCAGCACCTGTGGGTAACAGCTCAGGCTCCCCAGATGGCACAGAACCAAGTAAGCACTTCCTAACTCCCTCTCTATTCATAAGCCAGAAGCTCATTTGCTTATCTGGAGAGAACAGAAAACAACATTGCAATGAATATTTTTTTCCCCCAAAGCTTGAAAATCTGCTGGTAAAAACAAATTTGGTTTTGAACTTCTGTGACAAATGAATTTAAGAGTTTACACTTTTTCTTACTCTTGTTGAGGAATAAGGCTTTCCCAGGGTTTTTTCTGATCCAGTAGAGTGAGTTTATTCTTAGAAGAGACAGGTAGGCTCCAGTTTGCCTGCATGTGCAAATGCATGAATGTGTATGGGACAGAGATGTACTTACTAAGTGATTTACTAACATTCTGTCTCTTGGCTGAGTCTCCCGAACCACAATGCCTCCTGTACAGTGCTCAGGACTCTGTTAGGCACACCTTCCATGTTCTCCAAGAAAAATGCTTCTGTCCAGAAAAAACTAAATCCCCTGCTTTCTATCCCCCACCATCCTAAATACACAAGTGCTCAATAATAAACTGTTAAAACCAGCAAAAATACCTCTGTTAAACATATACATCCCTTCCTCCAATTTCAGTGTCTCTGAAAACATAAATATTAACAGATAATTAACTTTATCTTCGCACTGAAGCGCTGTCAAATATGCAACACAACCAAAGGTGGACAAGCATCGCATTTATATCCTGGACTTAACTTCGCTTCATGCTTCAGTCTGCACAGAGCTGCTATTTCAATTACTAGGGCCAGTCTTCAAAAAGAAAAACAAAACACAACAGAAACCCCACAACAAAATGACAGCACACACAACTCCTCCCATCGCTCAGAAATGCTGTCTGCATGTCCACGCAGCTTAATACTCTTAAACAAATTTTGCTGGCCACTGCTTATGTCAAGCCTGCCAGCAAGGCTGCTATTAAAAGTCAAAAAGCAACAGGAACATTTCCCTGCGAGGATTTGTATTCTCCACACCCCAGGAGCGGCAGTAGGATGATTCTCACAGTTCGAGAACAATTTAATCAATGTAGGAGTTTGTATAAGCAGCATGTTATTTAAATGCATAATGCTGAGAGTGTTTTATGGTTCAATTATGACTAAATGGACCAATTTGCTTTAAACACAGAACTGTACCGCTGGACATTAATAACACTAAGTAGTGGGAAGGTGCTGCAAAGAGCTATTATCGTCCATGGAGAAAACCAGAGGCAAAACAAGTACCTTTGGCCAATATCTTTGACGCATACATGATGTAAATCCTGACAAGCCGTGGAGTTACTCTCCACAGTAGCTGCATGAGCAATTTGGATAACGTGCCACTGCACTTTTCTGGACAACTAATGGTATTATCATCTATGGCTACCTCAGCTATACACCATTAATACTTTAGTCAATTACAATATTAGCGCAACCACATAATCCTGCTGCCACCCATACTCATTCTGCTGCTCACGTTGCAGCTTTTACAGTCATTGCTTTACGTGAAAAATCTCAGGTTAATTCATGAGGAAAAAACGTTTCCTGAGTCTTGGCAGAAACATTTCTCTGGCTTAGGTTTAAGTGTCACCCACTGGATGTCTCACACAGCCACCAAGATGACAAGCTTACTCTGAATCACTTTTCAAATAGGAAATTGTCAAGTTTGCATCTCAGCTCATTTAATTTGCTAATGAAGCTGAATTCCCCGTCAAAAGGGGAAATACTTTTTAAAAAATGACACAACCATGCTTAGTAGTGTGGGCATGGTAAAAGCACAACAAAACTCAAACCACCCCAAACTGTGTAAGAATGAAGCCTGGAAT
>VZRN01000342.1:664704-706682 GCA_013397935.1 Dasyornis broadbenti | reverse complement strand
AAAAAAAAAAAAATCCACTTTGGATAATCCTGCTGAAAATGTATTTCTTCACATCCAACACAGAGCGACAGCCATACCTTAACAGAAAAAGAATGTGATTTTTTTATTCCCGTGCAGATTCTTCTTGACAAACACCTGCTTTTCATTTAATCAACAGTACAAAGAACTGACTGAAAACAACTTGCTCCATACATTAAATATGTGGTTCAGCCAGCTATAACAGCAAACCTTTTCCATACAGCAATATATTTTAAAAGGCCACAGTTCTTACCCTCATGGGATGAATATCTGCATACGGTGGCTTGCCTTCAGCCATTTCTATTGCAGTGATTCCCAGAGACCAGATGTCTGCAACACAATTATACCCAATTTCCTGAATCACTTCTGGAGCCATCCAAAATGGGGTCCCGATAACTGTGTTCCGCTTTGCCATGGTGTCCTGGGAAGGAGGGAAAGATAAAGATCCAGGCAATGGCAACTGTATTAGCCACGAACAGTCATTAATGAATTATCACCCTAATTATCTTGCACTCATGCAAATTATTACACTCAGCAAGACTAGAATATGGAAGTCTGTAAAGAAGATTTAAAACGTGCTCACAGAACTTAAAAATATCCTGAAGAAATCAGCAAATGCTACTGCAAACCATTACTTAAGTATAACAGCTTCCAAAGAGGAAGATCTGCTCTAATCTGCTGCTGGTTTAGCTTCTTGTATTGATGAAAAGTGCTAAAAACCACCGATGAACAACTTGTCAAAGTCTCCACAAGCCCATCACACTCTCACACAGGTTGAAAAGATAAACTGAAATGTACACAGCCATCCTGCTTTTACTTACTGTAAGTTGTCCCGCCACTCCAAAATCAGCAAGTTTAGCATGTCCCTCTGTATTTAGCAATATATTTCCAGCTTTGATGTCCCTGTGTATTTTCCTCATAAAATGCAGGTATTCGAGTCCTTTCAGAGTTGATTGCACTATTGTAGCAATTTCCTCCTCTGTGAGCTGAAGAAGAGAAGAGTTACTGCCAACATATCTGTGGCTGAGACAAAGCATTATTGTGCTTTGGTCTGTATTTTACTAAGATTCACTAATTGCCACTTAATTGCCTTCACGAAAGGTTGCCGTACCAATGGGGAATTAGTTAGTGACTTACAGCATTATGTAGCAGAATCAGATTGCACACATATACAAACCTACAATATTTCACATGCCATAACCCTTTCTCAACTAGTAATTCTTATCCTGAAATAACCAAAGTCAGGCAAAGCAGGGTCTTACTTGGAATCAATCTGGGTTTTCAGGAAAGTCAACACATCAAAATCTGCTCCAGCAATTAAACTACCCAGATAACCAAAACCCAATGTAATCAGTTTTCTCATTTTCAGTGGAACAAAGGACCTGCATCTCAAGTTATGGCCAATGGTTGTGTCAGGCATTGAACACTGAGAATTATGCCCAAACTGCTCAGCTTCCTTGAGCTGCTGGACACCCATATTTCCCATCCATACACTCAAAGGAGAAAGGACGTACAGTTTTATTTCGTAATCGAATAATGTCAGACACAGATCCAGCACCGCAGTATTCCATGACTATCCACAGGTCTGTGTTCTTAAAATAGCTGCCATAGTATTTCACCACATGAGGACTATGAAAAAAGGAAAACACAAACAGTCAAACACCAGTAACCAGCATCACTGAATAAGCACAACACACTGCACAGACCCCAAATATGTTTTAGAAACTCAAGAGTTGAAGTGCCACTGAAATCCTGTTCAAAAGTATTCCAGAACACCCTGAATTCTGCACAGGGCTAGCACAGTCCTGCCAAGTCTGTTCCCACAGCAGGGCTCATATGACCTGCCAGGAAGTCACTCCAAGGAGCTAAACTGTCCAACAAATCCCACGGAAACAAGGAGCGATTAGCCTTCAGTCTCCTTCAGCTCCCTGAACCAGGTTACCACAGGGTCAGTGCTGGGGCAGGACAAGGGAATGGGAAGCAGGCCATGGCAGTCCCTGGTAAAGCTGCTGCAGAGCATTTGCAGCCAAAGGGAAACATTAAGTAAAGTCCACAATTTGCTGGAAAACAGCTATCATGCTCATTAAGATGAACATTCCCCCTCTCTTATGTGAAAGTACTTGTCTCTACAGTTTAGTCCTGGATATATTTTAGGATGTCAGTACAACCTAAGATTCTGTCTCAGTCAGCTATCTGGCTGCCCAAAAAGCAAACAACCTAGTAAAGTACATTGGTCAGAAAAACAATGTGTCCTCTGGAATAGGTAAAGCAGAAACTAACAGAAAGACCGTCCCTGATTTTATGGGAATGGAGCTAAGGAACAAAAGTGTGGTTAATCTATTCTCTGCTGAACATTTTCTAATGAAAAACTCTAAAACCAGTAAGTCAGTCACACTGCATAGCATTCCTTAATGCTTGCACAGAAAATGTGATGCTCCAGTGATTCACTCCCTCTGCTGTTCACAACTGCAAGGTCTCATTTTAGGCCTTACACTACTAATATTTAAGAGACATCTAGTAATGCATTTCAAGTTACACAGGAAGATTTTTCAGTGACAATTTCTTTTCAAAGTACACTTATTTTCATTTAAATATAGTGAGCATGGAATGCAATAGAGTAACTGGGACCACAGATTTATATTGTTCATGTAATGCATTTTAAATGGCTTTCCATGCAGGAAGTCCTTCAAAGTAGTGTTTCTTAAGGCCAGATTCATAATACCAGAAGAAATGAGTGCATTTAAACCTTCAGCCTTGGACACACTTTGAGAAGGTCTTCTCTTCCCACAAGCTCTTCACTGGCTAAGTCACTGCAGCATCTTCTCCCATGAAAACATGCACAGAGAGGGGCAACCATCAGCCCAGAGAGCTGCCAGCAGGTTATTCTGGGGATGCTCAGATCAGCAGACAGCCTGCACTGCAGCAGAGCCTGCAGAGGCAGAACAGGACCGGAACAGACAGTTCTGCCACCGCAGCAGGTGACAGCACGGAGGTTGTGCACATGCAAGAGCAGTCATGCGTTAGTGGCTCTCATCCACGTGCCCTTTAAAAATGAAACTAAAAATCCTCCTTCTAACAGTTTTCTATGTCTCGTTGGGAAGCCACCACCCCTGTGGACACGGGAGCCGCTGTTCAGCACACAATCAAGTTAGCACTGTTCGACAAGCGACAGTGCCCGGGCAGAACGGCAGCGACTGCTCACACGCTTGGCTCTTGGCTGGCAGCAAGTGCAGGGTTACTTGACTCAGCTCTGTGCTCTCTCTTGCTGCAAGCTACATTTTGTTGTCTTACCTTTGCACTACCCAAATGGTCAGCTAACATGACTCAGTGGATACGAGGTAACTCGATTGTACAGGTCTGGCCTTTTAAAAAACATTTAAGGCAACATCATGGCTTTTATTTGATTAAATGCCAGGTCCCAGATGATACTTTTCCTTGCATCCCGCTATGGGGTTTTGCAGCACACACTTACCTGTCACATTGCTGCATTATGGATATTTCCTTTATGATCTCTTGCAGGTCAGATTCCACAGGAACTTGTTTAATTGCAACAACCTGACCTGTTTCTTTATGGATGGCTTTGAACACACTGCCATAAGAACTAGAAAACAAAATATTACACAAACACTGAATATAATAACAGTTTAAAAATGCAAACGTTATGGCTTTGTTTTTTGCAAGTGTAACCATCAGGTAAAACATTAACTATCCTTTCATTAAAAATATTTTGTATTTTAATGTAAATAATTGGTCCACTAACTTCTAAACACTGCAATACAAATAAATCAGCACACTGAGACAATGAGGAAAAGGCCAACCATCATTATACGGACCATAGTTTTGGAATGGCCTTTTGCACATATTCAACAACTAACATTTTCTTTTTCCAGCATAGAGTACAAGATGGGCATCAGTAAGAACTACAGTTCTGGTCAGAAAGGTTTGCTTGTTCTTGTCAGATATTATCATTCTTATTTCCAGCTTCTGTACTTACAGCAGCCAGGCAGATTTACAACTCAGTCTTTTCAAATTAAGTGCTTAAGGCAGCAAACATGTCACTCACTGAGCATTCCCATCCTGCTCTGCCTCACCAAGTGGCACAATGTCACTGAAGTTCACTTCCACCACACAGATCTTCCACAAGAGGTACCAGGGGTGAAATACAAAACCTCTTGAGTTCCCACAGAGCTCTACCAACTCCAGGCTGCCACTTTTCAACATTTTAACTCCCTACTGCTGACCCATAACCTGCTAATGCGATTAAGATATCACACTCTTGAAAAACAAATTCTTTACTCTGTTATTAACCAAACACTGTCACTATGTTAGTACACACCTTTCAGAAATGGGACCATGGCGAAGTGAAACATCACAGTCCACTGAACACACCCCCATTACACAGATGTGTTCTCAGAGAAATGTACATTGAGCCCATTAGAACACAACACATACCCTTCTCCAAGCTTCTCCAGGACATCAAAAACTTCTTCAGGTTGTTTAGTTAAACTGTCTTCATCTAACTTCTTCAGCTGCCTGTATGGGTAAGAAGAGAGACATTATTACATTTAATTTCATGGCAGTTTGGCCTCTGCTGAAACAGAGGAATAAACAGCACTACTTAAACATAAAAAAGGTTTGGCATGAAGTAAATTGACTATGAAGTAAGTTTATTTCACCTGATAAGGAAACAGAATATTACTAGCATGCAATAGCAAAAAAGGACTGGGAATTACAATGAACAGAATGTGATCAGGCACACAAGTCTACAGCTCCTCTTGGTAGAAATCAATTTCAGGATCTACATGCTGGTGGACAAATCTCAACACAGGACAACAGAGCCTTGAAGCCATTGAACATATCTGCTGAACTTCAATATCTGGAATGGAAGAATACCTATCAAGGCCATGCAAAAGAGAACATCATCTTCTCTGATCCTTAGAGTATGCGTGGAATACATTTGCTGGGAGGCAGAAGGCAATACTGATCTCTCCTGTACATTTCTAACATCGAAAGTTCAGGTCTTAACTTTGTGGGCCTGGACATATACTAGGAAAATTCTATACAGCAAAACAAAAAGGAAACTGTATCTGACTCCTTTAGGAACTTAATGCCATCCCTGTTAAATGTGCTGCTAATAAGAGTCAGCTGAAATAACTTCTAGGGGAAAAAAATGTGCCTGTACTGTGATTCTTCACATGGCCCCCCTCTGCCCCAGTACCGCTTTTAGGGAGATTCCATACACAAAGCAACAAGAAGATCAATCATATTTGTTTGAGTCTACACTGGAGAGCTGTTCACCAAACCTCCTGAAACAGCTAAGGACTACATAACAAAAAGGTCTGAAAAATGTATTTTATTGTCAATGGTAAGAGTATCCAACAGCCCACAAACAAGCACTCTTTCATTTTCACATGAACTAAAAAAAATCTGAAACAACAATAAACACAAACAAAAACCAGCCAACAAAAATCCTTCTGAACTCCCCAAACCAGCTCATACAAGTTTTTAAAACGCAGAAACTTAACAGTCTCAGAGTTTTTAGCATTGACTGGTGTTTAAAATAAAACATGCGTGGTTGCCTGCAACTGCAAATTACTCCTGAAAAGCTCTTACAGCTGCTGCTAAAGATCAGGACTGCAGTCACAGGAACACTAATTTTTATACTAAATATATAACTTTTTTCCCCCCTATTTCTTCAGAAACAGAGTGAAAAAACATTTATTGACCCCTGGCTATTATGTTTATGTACAAAAGCCACACGGGAGGAGCAGCTCACACATGGAGCACATACAATGGCTTCCTGAAGCAGAGGAAACATTATATAGAAGCAGACTCAGGAAGTGGTGAAATACTGAAAGTAGCTGCTAGCTTCCCTGCTCAGATAAGCATTAAAAAGAATGTTATTTGTCCTTGTGAAAATGGAGAGGGAAGAAAGTGTGGGAAAAGGGGAAAAAAAAGTAATACATGCACCAGAAACTACACAAGCCACCATTTCCAAGGAGCTGAAAAAGTGGCGACGCAAGAGGCAGACCCTTCTTGCTGAAGTTAAGTTGAGGCCTAAATTCTACCAGCATAAAAGGAAAGAGAAAAAGCTTTTCATATAACCAAATACCATAACCACTCTGCTTGTAACAAACAGCCTAATTTCTACTACAGACCAGTAGCTCAATTACTTTGCATTGTCCTGTTCCATCGAATGCACTCACTGCTGTCTGACACGCTCTGCAATTCTCCTGGATGCTTATACCACACGGATGTAACAGCAACACAAACCCAATCTCACCTTTGTTGTTATTCAGATCTAATCTTAATCACCTGCCCCACAAACACAGGTATAAGCAATTACAGAATAAAACCAAGCTTTTTTTTTTTTTTTCGTATCAGATACATCACTGTTTAACAAAACGGACCAATGCCACTGGGGACCAGCGCCAGCAGCATCCTTTGTTCGCTGCCGAAGCGTTCCCTGGGCCCCAGCTGCAAACCACTGATACGATTCTGACAGTGACACTTCATTCAAGTTGCCGCCAATCTCCAGCTCTGCCCCGCAGCCGGGCCCGGCCTGGCAGCCCGAGATAGGGCACTCACGGCTTCGTGCGGGAATTGCCCCCGAGAGTCCGGGCTCGGTGTGCCCGGTGGGAAGGCGGCAGTGCCAAGGCTGGGCACGGCGCCCGGACACGGCACCGGGGGACAGACCTGCACCAAACTCACCCAGGGAGAGCCGCTAACGGAGAACAAGTGACCCTGGCTTTGTCACTCCCCTGGCACGGGCCAGCACACCTCGTACCGCCGCGGTACCCTGTGGGAGCCCCCGCAGCGGTGCAGGCAGAGTCTTCTTCCCCAGTTTTTCAGTTTAAGCCCTTTCCCCCTACCTAAGCGCGGTGCTGTCCCAGCAGGGACCTGCGGGCGCTGCCCAATGCGAGGCGACTGCTGCCCACGGCCCCGCGGCTCCGGGCACCGGCAGCGCCCCAGAGAACCAGGGGGGCCGGACCTCGGCGCGTCCGCGGCCCCGTTCCCTCCGCTCCCGGCCCCGCGCCGACAACAGGGTGGGTGACACAGGCCGGAGCATCCTCGGTCCCGGCAGGGACACACCCGCGCTTACCGGCGCGGGTTCCGCAGCTGCACCGTCTCCATGGCGGTCTGTCGGCGAGCCGGGTCCGTCCCTCACTGCTCCATGGCACCGCTCCGCGCCTCGTCGCCGCTTCCGCCCGCCGCCGGATGCCAGCGGGCGTGGCTGCCCCGCTCCGGTGGGAGGAGTGCGGCTTCCCGGGCGCGGCGGCAGCGGCGCGATGGCTGCGTCCCCCGGTGCGCTGCGCCGGGCCGGCAACGAGGAGTTCCGCCGAGGGCAGTACAGCCCGGCCGCCGCGCTCTACTCCCGGGCGCTGGAGCAGCTGGAAGCCTCAGGTAGGGCATGACCTGGGGCGGGAGGGCGGGCGCGGGGACCGCTTTGAATCGCGGCTGAATCGCGGCTGTCCCGCTTGTTCCCCGCGCAGGGGATGCCGCCGCTGAGGAGCGCAGCGTGCTGCTCGCCAACCGCGCCGCCTGCCACCTCAAGGACGGCGCCTGCAGGCTCTGCGTGGCCGACTGCACCAGGTGAGCGGGGCCGGGGCACCCGGCGGGGCCGGAGGGAGCGCTCAGCCACTTCCCCAGGCTCGGATGGGGTGTGCGGAGAGCCGGCTGCAGCCCCGAGGCCGCGCTGGCTCACGGCGCCCCGGCGCTCTGTCCCCTCCGCGCAGCGCTCTCGAGCTGGTCCCGTTCGGGATCAAGCCCCTCCTGCGGCGGGCAGCGGCGTACGAGGCTCTGGAGAGGTATTCGCTGGCCTATGTGGACTACAAGACCGCGCTGCAGGTGGACTGCTCCGTCCAGGCGGCACACGATGGAGTCAACAGGTAACTGCGCCCGGTGCCGGCAGCGGGGAGCACCGAAAGGCTCGGGACTACGGCAGCTCCGGCACTGCTGCTGCGAGCTGTGCTCGTTCCTGCACTCCTGGCAGGAGCAGGCTGGGTCCCAGGCACAGCAAGGCCTGGCCATGCTCCCTTTGCCTGCTGGTGCCTATAGCTCCTTCCAAGATGCTGGTCGAGGGCTGGGAATGATTTTTGTGGGACTGTTTCTGCTTTGCTCAGTGTCCGGTTTAAAGGAATTAATAAACTGAAGTTCAGTACCCTATTCCTTAAGCCTGCCTCTGTTTACTGTGTTTCCAGGCTGCTGTAGTCCTTTTCTCTTCCTGGTGCTCTCTGCTTTGCTGCATGGCTTGCCAGACCCAGGAGTGAAATGCATGTCTCTTGCTCACCTGAACAGTGACAGCCCCAGCCCTTGTCCTATTGTATTTTAAGTGCTGCTGGTGTGAAGATAATCTTGGCGGGCGTGTCCTGTAGAAGTATGTCCTGTAGAAGTAGCTGAGATGCATGTAGAGAAATTAGCAGACAGAGAGATGCTGTTCTTAATACACGAGCCAGGGTAAAAGTGACCGACCCTGTTGGCTACTGCTTGGCCCCTCCAGCCAACAGTCAGGGTGACTGGGAGCTGTCTCTTCTAGGATGACTAAAGCCCTGCTGGAGAAGGATGGCGTGAACTGGCGTCAGAAGCTCCCGCCAATCCCCACAGTGCCCGTTTCTGCCCAGACGAGGTGGAGCGTTCCTTCTGCTCAGGCCCCTGGGGCAAACACTCCTTCTGCAACTGCACCACAGGGAGAACAAGGTGAGAACATGCCCTTGGGCTGGGCAGAGAGCCCTGCAGCTCCCAAGGGTTTATGAACAAGACAGCTGCCACACCTGCTTGGTGTGTCTACTGCTGGGTCTGGAGAAACCCAGGCCTGGTTCTGCCACAACCTTTTCAGTTGATTCTGGTTCCTTTGATGTCTCTGTGTCACTTCTGGTATGGGGATATTTGTTTTCTATGAGGCTATGATGTTCTTGTTGGTTTTATAGAGTTCTGTATCCTTTCACACCATTTCCAGACCAGACTGCTGCTGGCATGGAGAGAGCTCGAACTCTGAAGGAAGAAGGAAATGAACTTGTAAAGAAAGGAAACCATAAAAAAGCAGTTGAGAAGTACAGCCAGAGTTTAAAGCTCAACAAGGAATGTACAACTTACACTAACAGGTACTGCTCAGCTCTTTGCCCAAATACTCCTTGGCCCTGTATAAAAGCCCCTATAGTACTTCTTGGCAGAACTGTTTAATGTTTGCTCCCAAACTAACAAATAAAACAAAACCGCCCACTCACGTTTACCCCAAGTGCAGGTTCCCCTGTAGTATGGAATTCTTTGATCAGGTACTGCAGAACCCCTTGGAGACACTCCCCTCTGGGCTGCTGAGGGACTTTTCTCTTTACTGCTTTGCCTGCCAGGTCTGGGGTATTTTAAGTGGCCTCTGCTGCCCTACAAACCACAGACTACAGACTGCTGTTCTTAAAAGCTCAAAATACTTCTAAAGGCAGTTGCAGCAAGCAGTGCATATACTGCACTGGCGTGGGCAGGAACCTGCATCCTCAAACGGCAAGTACAGGTTCTTTAGCTTTAGAGCAGGTTGCTCTAACATCTTGCTTTTTGTTTCTTTTGAACTGAAAAACCCATTTCCCTTTTTTTCCTCCCTGTAAATGAAACAAACTTGAGCTCAAGAAATAAGATCATGTAACACACGAGGATGGTTTTGGAGTCCGGCTTTGTGCTGCGCTGACAGCTGCTCTGTGTGTTGCAGCAGTAGATGCTGCTTCCAGCCAAAGGTCTCTAAGCAAGTGTCTGTGTTGCAGAGCTCTCTGTTACCTGACCCTGAAGCAATATAAGGAAGCAGCACAGGACTGCACTGAAGCTCTGAAGTTAGATCCTAAGAATGTTAAGGCACTCTACAGGCGTGCTCAAGCACTTAAAGAACTGAAGGTAAGTCAGGAGTTTTTGAAGGGCTTTAGGCTAGGACTAGATGGCTGTTGATGCATCTGTTGATCAGAGCCAGAGATGCCTTTAGGGCTTGTTTCTGTGCTAGACAACATCTGCCATCAGATAGCTGCTACCTGTAGAGACTAAAAGACATCACGCTTTGCTGTTTGTATCTCATGAGTGTGTCAGCATCAGGCCGTGTTCCTAGAGATGCTGAAAGCAACTGCTTGTTCACAGAATCACAGAATGTGCAGAGTTGGAAAGGGCCCACAAGGACCATCGAGTCCAACTCCTCACCCTGTGTAGCACCATCCCCAGCAATCCCACCCTGTGCCCGAAGTGTTGTCCAAACACTTCTTGAACTCTGTCAGGCTAGGTGCTGTGACTGCTTCCCTGGGGAGCCTGTTCCACTGCCCAACCACCCTCTGGATGAAGAACCTTTCCCTAAAACCCAACCCAGACCTCCTCTGACACAACTTCAGGCCATTCCCTTGGATCTCTGTGGTGACCAGCGTTGTGTTGAGCTTTAGCATTTTGTCTCATGAGAAATTCTGGAATCAGTAGAATCAGTCAGAGTACATGAAATTATCTTCTCAGCCCTAGTTTATGCATGTTTTAGAGCAGCCACATCAGTGCTAATGCTTGAGCAATTACAGAGAGGGAGTCACAGGCTTAATTGTGCTGTCTTTGCCTCTGTTGCTGGCTAGTAGTTCTGCCTTAGACTGCCTTTTTAATGCACTAGCCCTTAAAAAATACTCTTTCTAGGATTATAAATCAAGTATTGCCGACATCAAGAGCTTGTTGAAAACTGAACCAAAGAACACAGCTGCACTGAGATTACTGCAAGAACTGAGCAGAGCCTAGGGTAACAAAGCAACAATGAAAGCTTTCTTTTCCACTGCAGAGGAAAGCTTTCTCCCTTCTGATGTTGTTACAGGGACCAGTCGATGCAGGATTGGTATTGAAATCTATCTTCCAGTGCTGCTGAGATTTAACAGGTTCTGTACCAGCACAATGAATGTTAAGACATAATCTGTATCAAACTCTATTAAGCTGGCTCTATGATCATGCAGTTTTAATGCCCCTCCCCAAGAGGCATTTAGGTTAATTTTCCTGGTTGAAGGCAACTTGCCTCTAACTATTGGCCTCAGGGACTCTTTACATGTTGGCTAAGATGCACAGGAACTGGCTGTTCCTGTCTGAAGAGCTACAACCAGAGGGGGTTTAGTCCTTTTTCAGGTGACAGTTTTGCTGCGTTTGTGCTGCTGTTACTGAAAGCTGCAGGAACTGCTGTAGTTTCCAGAGCACCACGTCCCCTTCTTGGAACAGGGGCACAATTGCTTGCACTGGGCCAAGCTTCTTCCCTTGTCCCATTTTGATGCCTGCTGGCCCTCAGCTGTCTTCTGCTGCTTAGTGTGGCTGGGCAGATGTTTACAGTAGCAGCTTTCTTCAATTATTCTGCACATTTAAGAAAACAGCAGCAAGTTAAGCCTGCCTTGTTACACTGTGCACTGTTCTTTCAGATTCTGGGTGCTTGGGATTTTGCAATGTTTTTTTGTCTTGTTTTTTTAAAAAACCACTTTAGCTCCTCTGTGCCTTTTGGAGCAGTTGCTACAGGGTGTTACAGGGGAGAAAATATGCAGTAACACCCCAGCTGAGGTCTGGCTTACTACTTCAATGCATGTTTCTACTTCTCCTGATCTGGTATTGATGGCACTGATTTTAAATGGTAGATAAAGAGATATTTGGAGTTACTTTGTGAACTGTTAAAACCTGTTCTCATTAAAGCCATGTTTATTTTCACTCTAGAACTGTGGTTTTTGTGATGGAGGGAATAGCGGCACTGAAACACTCGTTTAACCACTTCATACTGTCCCCTCTGTTTGTCAGAGGACTTCAAGCACTGTACAGTGCCTTGCTCTTTCAGACAGCGACCTCAGCTCATATTGGCCATTACAGTTCAGAGAACCAGAAAGCCAACAGCTCCAGGGAGATTGGGGCTGGGAAAGGCATGCCAAGGGGAGCACAGCACTGTGTCAGGGTTTCCAGCCATTGCTCAGCCTCGCACACTGCCTCAGCTAGTAAATCAAGATGCTGGGCAATGCTAAACCTGATCCAACTCATAATACTGGCCAGGAGACAGAAGCGAGTCCTTCGTCATGGTTGAAAAAAAAAAAAAAAACCAAAAAAACTTTGTTTCCCACCTTGCCTTTCACAGCAGTGTTTCACGCAGGTACCCCACTGAATGGAATTTATAGAGCAATCCCTCTAATGCCATTGAAGACAAAGACTTCTTACCTTAGCCTGATATTAAACAGCGTTTTGTAGGTCCCAGGGCTGTACTCCATCAGCTGTAATGGGCCAGGGCTTGAAACAAGTCATCCCTGAGGGGCACAAATTGCTCCATTCACTCCACTCCCACTCCTAAGGTGGCAGCTCCATTGATCCCACAGCCACCACTTGCCCAAGCTCTTAGCAGCTGTGATGGATTTCAGGGTGGGGAAGCACACAACACTACACTGAAGCAGAGAATGGTCACAGAACCCAGGAGTAGGACTGAGCTATCCTTTTGGTGGTGCTGCTGTTAGCTGGGTGGCAGCTACCTGCACTGTTCAACAGCAGCTCATTACAGCATCCCTAAGAAGTAGCAGTCACCATCTTCTTTCCCTCAAAACAGCAGTTTTGTTTGTGCCTGATACCAAAGATTTCCCCTAGCAATAGCACCAGGTAGACAAAGATCATGCACAGCAACCAGACACTATGGCAAGCTCAGGGTCTCTTCTGCTCCTGCCTCCCCTTCTGCTCCAGCTGAGGCGCTGCTCTCCGTGCAGAACACTTCCCAGGTGGGCAATGGTAGTGCTGGCCACGGGATAACAGAGTTTGTCACACGGACACACCTTCATCTGCCCCTTTCAGAAACAGCAGCTATTCCAGACTGGAGACTCCAGACTCATTTGCATTGCTGCCTCAACTCCCTAAAGCCTCAGACTTCACCAAGGACTTCAGCCAGGGAGCTGCTCTGAATAATTGCCAGTATCATCAGAGATCCCAGTGCCAGCTTTACCTTTTCTGGTTAACATTTTTAAAACCCTTGTCCTTGTTCACATCCTTTCTTCAGCTATTCTGATAGCCCTGTGTTCCTGGCCTGCATTCCCTCTGTCTTTACAGAGGACCCACCCAGCCCAGCCCTCCACTGCTGTAGGTGGTGTCACAGGCACACCTGAACTGCCCTGTTGCACCTGAAAAAAGGTTGCAGCCAAGGTAACAAATAGCAGAATGAAGTTCACCTGTACAGCTCCATTCCAGCTCCTTATCTGCGTTACACACATGCAAATACATGTTTTTGCTCTAGAGACCAAGCAGAAAAGCTTCCAGCCAGTGATGCTTTAAGAGAAATGACAACTGCAGGTCTTGTATATTAAGTGAATTAAAGTCCTTTATAAGCATCTCACTGAGGAGGCAGTGTCTAAACACTGCACAGTTCAGGCTGCGGCATCCACTAAGAGGGAAATAAATATTTAAGGAGGTCAGAGGAAGAACTGGCGAAATGAAGGTGAGAAAAAGAAATGATGAAAAGCCCAAGTGAAGAGTCCCAGCAGAGCAGACACCATGCAGGAGCAAATGTGTAAGTGGCTCTATTAAAATGCTGCAAGGAAAACAAGAGGTAGGAGGGGTGACTCAGCAGGGAGCTGAAGCGAGAGTATGATACAGCACAGAATGGAGATTGAGACAGCAACACCAGCACAAGCTGCTCAGAAAGAGGGTGGGTGGTGCTGGCAGAGGTGTGCTCCTGCCAGCTCGAGGAAGCAGTCAAGTGAGGTCAGTGCATCACCAGCCTCAAGTACCAAGGGGTCTCCAGGGACTGAAATTCCTTTCCTAAGTAGGAAGAGCAGAGGATTAAGGCCAGGGTGATAACAGCAACACAGAGCAGAACACAGCAATAACAGGTCCCAGCTCCTCCTGCAAGCAGGGAGTGTCCCCACAGGATGTGATGTGGTCGTGAATGTTTGAGGGATCTTTAGTGACTCCTTGAAACCTCTGCTCAGGGACACACATTGGAAACACAGCTTTTGATTTACAGCTGCTCCACAATACCTCAAAATATTGCTCTTGTGCACCATAGACACAGGCACACCCAGTGGTGACCAGCAGGAGACACTCAAGGCCGGTACTGCAGGTGTACAAGGTTCATTACAAAAGGAGAACAACAGGAATCCATCCTGTTTTGCTTAAATCCATCCTCCTAGAGAATTAGAAAGGATCAGAGGAGCCTGTAGGTTGGCAATTTGTTAATGTAATCCTGTATGTCCCTTCTGTCAGCTCTCCAGACTGCCACCCCACTAGCACCACAAATTTCAAACACTAATTACTGCAGCCTGAGTCCATCCGTCCATCTGCAGGAAACAAAGTATTGGCTGTCTTTCTGCAAGGGAACTAACCTGGTTTTGGGGGGATGGAAGTATCAGTTCTTTTTTAGCGTCAGCTATATGAACAAATAAAACTACAGAGCCCGGTAAATTCACTAAAATGGTGATTCATCAGCACTCGTCATCTCCTGGGTAACTGACCCAGGCTGGGTTCCACACTACATTTCACAAGGCGCTTTCACTGGTGAGAAGAGATTTAATGTGGGGATTTTTACAGGTGCAGGAGGGAGCAATTCTATGAGGGTTACAATACACACAAACGATAGGATGTGGCATTTGAAGACAAGCCTGGGTCACCGTACGGGCATGATTCCAACAGCATGGTGGGGTTCCTGCTCCTGTTCTTCAACAGCAACATTCTCAGGGCTTGCTCCCGGTCCCAGAGTCTGCAGGAATCAGAGAACCCACACATAGATTTTTTTCAACCGCTAAAGGAAGATTTTCATCCCAACAAGATGAAATTCAGCTGAACTCTGATTAATACAGTTACTTTTATTTCATAAGTCAAGAAAATATCTGAAATATCTTTAAATGAGTATATACAGTCTGAATTGCTAGTGTGTCTATCCCAGCCTCAGCAGCCAGGCCACCTCTCCTGATCAAGCACACAAAGGATATTTTATAGGGTTTCTACTGCCAAGGTTCTGCAAAAAAACCCACTGGGAACTCCCAGGAAAGATTGTGCTGGTTCCCACTAGACCTACACAAAAGTAAAGACCTTTCTTATCTTCCTTTCCTGAGCGCAGTCATTGCTCTCATCAACACAGAAAGGACCCACACAGAACCAGGTCTCTGCAGTATGACTAAGTCCAGAAAATGAAGGATGCAATTTAAGAGATGGAGTATTACACTCAAAGGATACTGATATTGCTCATTGACCCTTGCTTGGCCTGGATGAGAAACCCAATCCCCAGTTTCAGAGTAAGAAACCAGAGACTGAGCACAGCACAGCTCCCAGCACTCACCTGGAGTCACTGCAGGAACGCCCCAGCACCGCCCTTGTGGGGTGTCTCGGTGGTCTGGTGTGCCTGGAGAACAGTGACCGCTTCCTCGATCTTACAACAGAGAGCACAAGGGGGAGAAGTTGAGTTGCCCCAGTGCAGAAGTGCACTGCACCAGGAATTCAGTATTTCAGGTCCCAGTCTGGCCTCCACACAGGTCCACTTTCAAAAGGTAAAGGACTTGAATGATTACAAAATCCAAGCCTGCTGCTTTTGCAGGAGATTGATCAGCCCAAAGACCTTCTCCTTCTCTTCCCAAGGGAAATTCTGGGGCATCTCTCCTTTTCTATCAAGACAGAACTTGCTAGAGAAAAGTCAGATTTCAAAGGTGAAACTGCCTGACACCACCCAGCAGAGTCTGGGCTCCTCAAAAAAAAAAAANCCAGTGAAAGGGTGAAAGCTGTTCCTGTCTCTAAGGAGCAACAAAAAAATGCAGTCAAATTTACTTCAACTATTTTGATAGGAACCAAACCTAAATATTCACCAGAGTTAGGAAGGAAAACAAAGAAATATTGCAGAGGGGCAGCAGTCTATCTTATCTTGTTTCTATTTTAAGGAAAGAGCATCTCCCTGGCTGCTTCCATCTAGAGACACCACCCTGCTTTTCCCCTCTCGCTTCCCAGCCACCTTCAAACCACCCTCAGAGCTTGGCCTGTGTTTTCAGGGAGCTGCTTCCAGCTTCTCCTTTTGCTGAAGGCAGGCAGACATTCAAGCACTGGGTGTGGTGACATCAACCTGGGGCTCCTTTTTCACTTGAAAATAAAAACAGCAGCTACTTGCCCTTCCTACGGTGATCCATGTCCTGGGCTGTGCTCACCTTTCCTTGCAGCAGCAGGTAATTAGCCCTTTGGAAAGGGACTTGTTTGGGCACCGAATCCCTCCTACCTTGGAGCGCAGGGAGTCTGGGGACTCCAGGAGCAGCAGCAGCTCGGAGTTGTCTATCTCCAGCAGCATCCCGGTGATCTTGCCGGCCAGCGAGGGATGCATCACATGGATCAGAGGATAGAGGCGTTCACCTGCTCCAAACACCAGCAAGGACATAAGCACTGTGCAAGCCCTCCTGCCCTCTCAGCTGAAATGGGATACAAGGGTGGTGATGGGGGTGGAAAAAACACTGCTCGCAAGCAAACCTATTCCAGCATGTCACAGCAACAGGAAGCTGCTGGGTGAAGTCAGCAGCAGGCACCTACAGTGGAGCTGTGCACATCTGCCCACCAGTGTGCAGGTGAAAGTTTCTGAAGGAGCAGTTTTCTCCTGGGGAGGAAAGGGCTGGTCTGGGACCTCCTGTGCTTTGGCCAGGCCAAGAGATGCTGTCCCACACCAGGGCACTGCCTGCTCCACTATGGGACACCTGGAGCCCAAGGGTTGTGTGGCAGAGCTGACCTTAGCCCCTGTGGCCACCAAGCTGTTCATCAGTGCCCAGGAGCAGCAGCACAGGATGGTTCAGAGCTCACAGGTATTGCAAATGCCCTGGCACGGCCTGGCAGCACAGGCAGGGTGGATGGAGCTCTGCCTCTCTGCCGAGCTTCACCAGACGTTCTCTCACTGCCAGGCCGCTCACACAGACAGGGAGTGGTTTTATTGCTCCCATTCAGTTCCAACACAGACTGAATTTATTATTATTTTTTAAAGTAGCATAATATCAGAGCAATCCCACAAAGCCTTACAGCTCCTCCCAGCATTCAAGTTTTCCCTGATCCATACAAGCCCACATGCCCCCAGGGCCCTGCAGCTGGACCTGTTCCAGCAGAGCAGCGCTGACACCCACCAATCATTTGCTTCTGCTCCTGAGGAGGGGCTGCTGCAAGCAAGGATGCTGTCAGTGGCTCTTGCCCCTGGACATGCACAGCAGGTTCTCCCACCTGGAGGGAAAACAGGTAAGAGCAGCAATCAAAGGCTGGAAGGGATGTGAGGTACCAGGCTTGCAGGAGTTGTGCTGGATAGCAAACACAGTGGGGCATTTCAGCCTTGCAAGATGCTGGCACTGTCTGCTTTTATCCAAACATCAGTTTCCAGGAAAGCTAGAGTCAAGCATTAAAGCTGTGTGGCTACAGGATCCAGAGCCCCTGGGAAAGGTCCCCACAGCACCAGTCACAGAACCATGGTGATCCCCAGGGTCAGCAGTCACATTATCCCAGAGCAGGACCAGGAATGTCTCACTATGGTGGCTGCAGAGGACTTACCTGTGGGGCCACCATGGGTGGCATATGCCCCATGGGCTGCATGTTCCTGACAGATGAGGAGTACTTGTACTGCGGAGCACCCCGCGGCACAGCAGTTGAGGAGGGCACCCGGGTGCTGACTGTCTGTGTCCCAATGTTGGCTGCAGCAGGGACAAGAACATTTGTGAGGAGGAGTCCTTAAATGCATGCCTGTGCCGAGCAGGCTGAAGCCACAAGGCCAGTGTGCTTGTCTGAAGGGCCTGGAAAATCCTACACGGGCTCAAAACAACTTCCCCAGGACAGGCAGAGCACTGGCACCCTTGGGGTGGGGTGATCTGACATTGTAGAGAGGGCAGGAGAGCTGGCAAAGGCACATACTCGTCGTCATCTCTCCTCCAGAAACACCCGTCTGCATCAGCAGCCAGAGGATGGGAACAGCACTGAGGCTGAGAGACCCCTGCCTATCCCCCAGCTCATCCTGAAGGGAGGTGAGGGCAGAGAAAGGAGAGGGGACAAGCCACAGACAGCCCGCCTGGTCCCACTGCTCACTCCAGCAATAAGACACTTGATGCCAAAGATAACATCACGGGATTTTGCCCGAAGATGGGAAGGCTGTAGTCAGTCCCTGCCCCAGATGGTTCTGTATGGAGGGGACACCCCAGGATACGGGGACAGTCTCCGCATAGCCAGGCACTTGGGATGCCAGCAAGGACTGGTTCTCAGCTCCAAACCCCTCTAACATGAGGCTTGGCACTGGCAGCCAAGATCCCCTTCCTCTGCCCCAGAGGTCCTTTCCCACTCTCTGCCTTTATCCACAAGCCTAGGTGCTGTGGCTGCATCACCATCTGCTGCAAGGAACACATTCATGCAGCAGCCACCAACAAGACCAATCTGCATCTCAGAGACCGGTTCCTAAAAGATCACAACCTTCCCCAAAAGTTACATCCTTATTTACTACACTGCCCCAATTGCATCACACCATCAGACTCCTCCATGAGCAAACCCACAAAAAAAAAAAAAAAAAAAAAAAATCCATCCTCAGAGGAGACCTGAGCTCACAGTAAGCACCCTTGCCACCACGGCGATGTCCCAGCTGGATATCGTGGGGGTCCTTCCCCCACTCACCCACTCTCTGGGCCTGGGGGGGCACACGGGGCACCTGCGTGGAAGCCTGTCTTGTGGTGCTGATGTTGGACAGCAGGCGCCGGGGTGGCACGGCAGCCCTCAGGATGGGAGTGGCTTCAGGATACACTGCTGCAGAGAGAGAACACACAGCTAACAAAGCTGCTTGGTAGCAGAGACATGGAAGGAGACGTTGGGGGAGTGGCTGGGGACAGTTCAGGAGCACCGCACCTCTGGTGTTACTACCAACATCTCACCTGCCAGCACCCATCACCATGACCCTGCACCAAACCCCCGCACACTTTTCCAAGACATACCCCCATGGTTACACACTCTGTGCTGCTTTTACAGACCCTAAGCCCCTCACTGTGCCCAGCTCACGCCAAGAGCCCCCAGGGAGAGACAGGCAGACTCACAGGGAGGCCGGGAGGGCTGCGCACTCCAGCGAGTGGCAGGGCGGACTGGGACAACAGGGCTGGGGCCGTAGAAGGCAGCTCTGGTTTGTGGCTGGGAAAGGAGAACACATTATCCAACATGACTGGGGAGCTGAGCTGAGCCAGAACTAACACAGAGCCTCTTGGCGGCTGCTGCTCACAGACAGACAAGCCAAAAGCATGCTCTGCAGGGTGCCAGAGCACTTTAAAGACCAATCTCCAGCCCTCCTTCCAGCATGTCCTCCAGCAGCTGCCCTTAACTCCTCCCGAGGAGCTTGCGCACCTCTGTAACCCTTCTCCTTTGCTCTCCATGCTTACACCCTCCCACCAAACTCCTCCTTGCTTCCCTCCTCTGAGGAGGGGCAGTAACGACCAAACCCCCAGCCCATTACCTGGAGCACCTGCACCCCACCCTGCTGCTCGCATGGAAGCCCAGCACATATCCCAAAGGATGTGTCCAGATCTGTACAACCCAAGCTCTGCTTCTCAGCCCGACTGCCACCCCACTCCAGGGCAGACTGGGTCCCTGTACAAGGCTGCCATTGGAGAGCAGGACTCACTTGGGGCATGGGGGGTAGGAAGTACCCCGGGGGGGTCTGGAAAGAGCCCAGGAGAGGGCCAGGCAGGGCCCTCATGGTGGCCAATCTCTGCATGTACTGGCTGGTGAGGATTGCTTTCCGCTCCTCTTTCCTTTGAGCGAGTGCAACATAGAGAGGCTTTGTGCTGACGATCCGCCCGTTCATTTCTGTCACGGCCTTGGTAGCCTCTTCTGGGGATGAAAAACATACAAACCCAAACCCTTTGCTGCGGCCACCCTCTGTCATCACCTAAAATTGGATTAGAACAAGACAGCTAAGTCCACAGATCGCTGCAGCACCCACGAAACACAGCACAGTGATGGGAGGGGGAGTGGGATCCAGACACAGGTACCCCATTTACAGCCCCCATATCCAGGGTGGGATGGATGGGGCTGCACCTCTCTCACAGACAGGTTTCTGTGGGGAAGAGGAGGATTTGCTTAGGCAGTAGGTTTGGGAAATGAAGATGGCAGAGTCTGGACCAGCCTGAGATTGTCTGGGGGGAATCTGTGCCTCAGCCCCACAGGGCCCATGGGCCAGAAATTCTCTGGTACTAAATGCTGCAGGAGCCAACAAGGGATGGGGATCTGTGGGACACTGTGCCCTGACAAGGGCCAGGCAGCATCTGTCCCTGGCAGGTCACAGATAGCTGACCTTAAAGCCAGACCATCCCTCTGCCCCGACATGTGTTACCTTCAAGAGAAGCCTGACATCAGCCCCAGCAAAAAGTTTGGCCTTTTGGAACACCATGAAAGTGCCAGTCACCAGCCTGCCACCCCACTGTCCCTAGAGAGAAGTGGCTTGTGGGTCATTTTCATTTTTATCAGTGTCACAGAGCAGCTGGGCAATATTCAGAACGTTGCAGCTTGAAGGTGTCACACCTGGCACCTCAGAACTGGGGTAACTCAGCAAAGCTACAAAACACTTGTTCCTTAGGACAGAGTGGGATGAAGCGGCATGTCCCTCACACGTGGTTTGAGATACAAGCCATGAGCAGGGAGCTGTAGTTCTTCAGGATGATAACCCCAATCCATCTCCAAAGGCTGAGTACACCAGCTGACTGACACCAAGGGCCCCTGTGGCAGCCCCAGTCCCTCACCTTGGCACTGGTGATGGTGCCATAGGGAGCAAACTCCTTCCTCAGCCTCTCATCGTCTATCCCATCATCCAAGTTCTTCACATAGAGGTTGACCCCCTGCACACGGGTGAAAAAAAAAAAGCAGCTTGGTGGCTTTGGGGTACCAAAGTTTACAGAAGTTTGTAACCCTGGATACACATTTACCCCAGCAGCTCATCCAGAGGGTGGGGCATCCCACAGAGACATCACCTGCAGGACCAGTGACATGGAGAGGGAGCAGGACTGTGCATGTGCTTCTCTTGTAGTACAGACACTCCAAGTGAAGAGAGCACACAGACCAGCACTGTGAAGCTGCTCCAAGACCTCATGAAGCTGTCTCATTTCTAGACTAGTATTTCTGGAAATAAGCAGACCCCTTTCTTCACCTCCCAACACCATCCTGGGTTTAAATCTCTCTTCTTTTTCCCAGTACTGCTTCCCAGGATGCTCCCATGCAGTTATTGGACCCCTGTGCAGGCCTTTAATTGCAGGAGGGGCCCATTATGCTGATCTGCTCTGGAGAGCTCTGTGCTGTCCCCAAGCTGAGGGTGTCCCTGGCACAGACCTGCAGGATGGAGCACCCTGCTCTCCCCTTACCTGGTACCTGTTCACTCGTTCCTGCTTCATCTGCTCAAATTTCCTCTTGAGCTCGCTCTGGCGCTCCAGCCGCTTCTGGGCCCGGCCCACATACACCACCCGCCCGTTGATCTCCTTCCCGTTCATGTCAGCCACCGCCTGCCAGGGGAGGGAAGGGCTCTGAGCTCAGCAGAAAGCTCACGGCCACAGCTCTGCTCTTCACCCACCACCCCAGTGTAGTCCCACCTCACACAGAGACCTGCTCCCCCTTGCCAGGTCCTGCCCATCCAGGTACCCAGCGCCAGCTTCCAGACAAGCACAAAGCTGACGAAGTTCCCCCTGAGGAGAGGTGGGAACATCACCAGGTGATAGTCTCAGGGGAAAGATGGGCAGTGAGGAGCCTCTTGCCTTCTGGGCTTCTTCATGCTTCTCAAAGTTGACAAATCCAAAGCCCTTAGAGCGGCCATTGTTGTCCATCATGACCTTGACACTCAACGTCGTTCCTGCAATAGGGAAGGAAAGTATGGTCCGAAGGGCGCCCAGCAAGGGGGTGCTGCCAGCTTGCAGCACCATGCTCAGGAGCCAGCATGAGATGCCAGCCCAGTGAGGAGACTGAGTGGCCACAGAACCATAGAAGAGCCAAGGTGAGGGAACAGACAATGGGATCCCTGTGAGGCAGGGACAGGAGGCTGTGGGTGTTGGCGAGAGCAATCCCTCCCACCCTGGGTGCTGCTCTCATTGCCCTTGGCTCTTCAGTCTCTCCAGCCAGTGCACTCAGTTCCTTTTGGCCAGAAAATCTCATCTCCTTTACACTTGAACACATATATTGGGTTCACATGAAGGATAACCACAAATCACCTGTGATGGCACTGACCAAGCATGGACAGTATGGCCCATGGGTTGGCACAACACTAAAACCCATCACAAGAGGCATCGTCCAATAGCGGACTAAACTGAAGAGCCTTTTGTGCTTTAAATTCAGTCTCAACAATTATCACGGCTCCTGTAACCACACAGCACACTGGTAACAAGACAATTTTAAAAAATCATCCAAGAAAGAAAAAAAATACTTTTATCAAGAGAGCACCAAGTTATTGAAGTGAACAACTGAAGTGACTGTGGTCCTTTGATGGGGGGGAATGTTTAAAAAAGTCAGATGCCACTGACAGAAGGGGCTTGCTGTTTCAGCCAAGCATGCTCCTCAGCTTCCTTTTCAGGTGCCCCAACTCCAGTTTATCAGAACAAGAATACTTCAACAACTGTACTCACCAAACTTAGAGAATATTTCCCGCAGTCTGTCATCATCCATGTCATCCCCAAAGTTTTTGATGTAGACGTTGGTGAACTCCATTGCCTTCGCCCCAACCTCTGCCTCACGCTCTTTGCGGGATTTGAAGTGTCCTACAAACCTGTAGGAAGAAAGGAAAAGGCCTCAAACCCTGCATGTCCCTGCAGACAGAAGATGGACACAGGCACACCTGTCTCAGTACAGGCCAAGAGATCCCGTCACCACAGGCCATGCTTTGCTCATCCACAAAGTCACCATGAGTTTCATATACAGCAACTTCAGCATGTCCTATTCCGGTGTGTCTCTACCCAAACTCCTCCTTGCCACTGCCAGAAGTAGGGATGTGTCACCCCAGGATGTGTCAAAAAGACCTCAAAGGATGCCACCACCACAAAAGACCCCAAAGGATTCCACCAAGTGCCAGCTCTCTTCCTCCAAAGTGTTCCCAAACACTCTGGGCAGCCCTCTGGCCTCTGTGGGATGTAGAGAGTGAGGTGATGCAATGCAAGCAGAGAGAGGAACAACAACAAAACCTCTTCCTGCTCAGATTATCTGATGTCAACAGCCAAGATCAAGGACCAGCCCTGCTTTGTGGACATTCATTACACCATCTCAGCAATAAAACCCAGCCTGGGGTTGGACTCCTTCCCCACCATCTGGGAACAGCTCCAAACCACTATCACACTTCCACCAGCATCCACCACAAGTGACTCACTGTCCCTGAGAGCAGCAGAGCCGCTCTGTCCAGCAGGGATGGAAAAAGGGAAGAACATAGAGCAGCAGGAAGGGGAAGCCCAAGCAGGGCAGGCATTTGCTCCCGATGGCGCACCAAGGCAAGGGAGGAGCAGAGCCAAGTGCAGAGCCCAGAACAGACTTTTCTCTCTGGCACTTACACCTTCCTGTCATTGAGCAACATCCCATTCATGGTCTCGATGGCCCGAGTCGCTGCCTCGTGCGTCTCAAAGTGGACAAAGCCATAGCCACGGGATCCGTTTTCATCACAAACCACCTACAAATACAGGGAGGGAAAGGAAAGAGAAGCACTGTTTTTCTTCACACTTGTACACAAGTACATCACAGGAAAACCCATTCCCATTTTCCAGGGGAATTTTCCCTCCCTGACATCCTCCTCCCACTGCAGCTGAGTTCTGTTGGGGTGTTGGCTGCAGGTCAGGGAGGTGGGCAATCCCAGGACCAGATCCATGGTACTTTATATGATATCCAGGAATTTAGGGCTCCCCAAGACCCACATGCCACTGGCGCACCGAGCTGGGACAGGACGACAAATGATATCTCTGTGGAGGGACTGGGGGAAAAAGCCCCGATTCTGAGGGAAAACATAGCAAGGCCTTTTGGCTTCAAAGCAGGTGGGAATTTAAAGGAGATATTGTGGGAAGTGAAATGAGGAAGTGAATTCCAGCTGGCTGGAACATGCTTCCAAGAGCAAGGGCAGCTCCACAGCAAGCCCTCTCCTGCAGGGCCCTGGGCACACCTACCTTGCATGACAGGATGTTTCCAAAGGCAGAGAATGTGTCATACAGGGCTTTGTTATCAATGGAGTCATCCAGGTTCTTGATGAAGACGTTTCCAACCCCTGATTTCCTGAGCCCAGGGTCCCGTTGTGACCACATGATACGGATGGGCCGGCCTTTGATCACCTCAAAGTTCATGGTGTCCAGGGCTCTCTCAGCTGGTAAAGAAGGGAGAGGAGAGGGGAATAACAGAGACAGATGTCCCTCACATCCTGCAGCAGCTGATGTGGGCACAGGAATCAGGGACAGCGGCTTGTTAACCTAAATGAGATAGGCAGCTCCGCCTCCCAGGCTCCTCTCCTCCTCACCCCTCCAGCCACGCTGCTCCTTGATTAATTGTTTTTTTCCTCTCCAAAGCACGTCTGAATCGCACAGGACCATCCATTTCACTACACGCTCCAGTCTGGCAGATATCCAGCTAGTTTACCCACTAAGGATTTTTAGGGCAACTAACTCAGCACTTTCCCATCACTACAGCCTCACTTCAGCATGGAACACCCTCCAGCTACAGTACTGTGTCATGGCAGTGCCTGCCAGGAGAGTGGCCTCCCATCAGACGGTGAGCCAGTGGGCAGCTGACTGCCCCAGGGAAGGGCAGAAGGGGTTTTGGTGCCCTTCTCTGATGGAGAAGGAGGAGGGAGGCAACCCTTGCAAGTCACCTTCATCCCCTCACCAGAGCCCAGCTGCTGCATCCTTTCCCAGACCCTAAAAAGAGATGGAAGCAGGACGGGTCGCCATCAGACAGCAGGTCGGGATTAGTTACAACCAAGCCCCAGCAGCTGACGCAGCCATTCACACAACAGCTCCCTCCTCTTCCATTGCTAACCCTCACATCACTTGCACACCCCAAGTCCCCATTGTGAGGCAGTTCCTCAGAGCAGGGTTACGGGGAACATACCATCCACGGGCTGCTGGAAGTTTATGTAGGCATAGCCCAGCGACCGGCGTGTGGCCACGTCCCGACAGACTCGGATGGACATGATGGGCCCAGCAGGTGAGAATTTCTCATAGAGCATGGCTTCAGTCACATCCGGGTGCAGGTCTCCCACATAGAGAGAGGCTAAGGGATAGCCAGGGCCACTGGCATTCATGGTCACCCACAGAGCTCAGCTGCAGAGGGAGACAGACCTGATGCTGCAGGGTGCAGGTTTCAGATTGTCTGCAGTAACTACAGACCCACACTGGGGCTGGCCTCACTGCAGCAGCACAAGTGCAAGCAATGCCTTTCCCTTCCCACCAGCAGCATTAGGAACAGGAATGTCCCAAGGAAGCTGCAATCTCAAAATTTTTCAGGACATTACAATGTTGGTGTAAAAGCTGAGCTGGGGTAATCTGCACCTCACAGCCCTTGCACACCCTGGAAGCATGCAGTGGGCCACACCACACACAGAGATTTGCTCCTTTCAACACTCAAACCCCAAGAGAAATAAAATGGAGCTTAATTCCTCAGAAGGTAAACAGCGCTTCTCCACCAGAGACTTCCATTTTAACTCCTTAACGGCTCCCTCCAGCCAGAGCAGACCCAATGAGTGTGGGTTTGTAATGATGCCCAGGGAGCAGACCTGCAGCCCACACAGCTCCCTGCAATCAACTCCACCTCTAACAAGGCAGACACAGGACTTTAGCCACCCCTTCCCAGTTTCTCAGCTTGCTAACTGATGCTCCCAGAGCAGCCACATTGATGCTCAGTCTCTGTCTGGTTTCAGTTGAGTATAAAGTTCTGTGTGAAGATGACAGTCACAGCTTTAAACCCCCGGGTACTGCCTGGGAACACAGAATTGCAGGTCCTGCCCTAAAAGGTTATAAAACCCGTCCTTGGGGCTCTTACCTGAAAGCTCAAAAGTCCTGAGACACTTGTTTAGATACCTATAGATAGCCAAAATTAATCGCATATAGAGGAGAGGTGCATCCAGCAATCCCCCGGCCAAAGGCAGGTCCCCACCGCGGGCAGCCCAGGGCAGAACCGCGCTCCTCGGACCGCCCAGAGGCGCCTCCCAGGGCTCCCCAAATCAAGTACAGGGTAACAGAGCAGACCCAGTGTGGTGTTGCGGTGAGGAAGGGAGCTCAAAGCGGGAGGACACGGCCAGAGCGGCGAGAGCCCAGCAAGGACTGGCCAAAGGCAACGCACACCGCCAGCAACGGGACAGGGCGGCGGAGGAGCGCTGCTCGCCCTGCCTGAGCCGAGCCCGCCCCGCCGCCGGGAACCCCCGGCAACCCCCGCCCCGGAGAAACGGCCCCGGCAGCCGGAGCTGGGAGCCGGCCCAGCACTCACACCGAGCGCTCAGCTTGGCAGCACCGCTCCACTGCGGCTACGGGCACCGCCCGCCTCTTCCGCGGCGGCCTCGGGGGCGGGACGGGACCCCCGCCCACCGATCCCCGCCCCCGGCCAGGTGCGGCCCTGCCCCGCCCCGTGCGGAGCGGAGCGGAGCGGACCCATGCGGTGCGGACACCCCTGCGGGCAGGGCAGCGGCGGCCCCCGCGGAGCTGAGGGGCTCAGGGGTTCAGCAGCTGCGTCTCCTCATTTTTGCGAATCGCAGCTCCTGCGCGTCTCGTGCCTTCCCAAACGAAGGGCAGGGGAATTGCGCTGCGTGTCGCCTTGGAACACTGACAGCGTGTCCCACCCACGCGCGTTTAGGAAATCACATGCACCTTCTGGTATGTAATTCTTTGGAGTTAGGGAGTACAGGCAGGAGCCTTACACAGCTCCGTTACAAATCCCTCATCACCGGGCGCTCACGCATTTCCAAGCTCCACAGCAATCTTCCTCAGGACCCAAGGAATATGGCTTCTGTCATCGTCACCTCTTGTCTATACGGCCCAGGGGTGCTGTAAGGTCATTTTCATCCACAGAGATCGCACCCCAGCTGTTCCGGACGTAATTGTGCTGCTGAAACGCTGAATGAAATCACACGGGAACCTCGAGCCGCAGGCAGAGCAATTCCAAAGCAGCTCCCCTAGCATCCGGCTCCACCCCATCCCGTACCCTCGGAAGCGGCAGCTGCGGGGCAATCAGAAGAACCCTTACCTTCACAAATGCCTCACCCTAAGGTCAGATGAGCATCAGTGCCAAGAATGAGAAGCTGCAGCAGCAACATTTAAATGAGTTAAACATGTAGGGTGCACCTGGGCTCGTACCGTGGCTGGGCCAGCTGGAGTGCCCTTTCCCAGAAAGACAGAATTAACTGAAAAATTGAGACACCCCCTCAACTCATGACTGCTGCAGACCAAACTCCTCAGCTCATGATTTCCCCAAAAGAGACAGTAAGCATGAGAGATGTTATGTGAAAGCACTAAGACAGGAGGTGAACTCTGAACAGGAGCAGCTAGCAGACAGGAATTCTTCTTCTCAGAGCTGACAATGTCATCAGCGTGAGTCAGACTAAGCGCACACTATAAAATTATTTAAGATCTGTGGTATTTGCATACATTTAGGTATGTCCATAAAGGCTGAAGAAAATGACAAAGTACCGATAATTATAGACATAGAGGGACCACCACATAAAGCTATGGCACAGGGCAGAGCAGTGGTGAAGAAACAGCTGGTTAAATTTTGGTCTAATACCTTCACAGTGGTCAGTCAAGAGCAGCCAAGTGATATTTTCCACCGTGCACACTTCTGTGTTGCCCCTCTGCAGGAGCAGAAGGCCCTGGAAGCAGGCCCAAGCTCCCTGAAGCTTTTAGGCTGCCTGGCATCATCTCCTGCCTGTCTACTGCCATCCATCCCTTTGAGTGCTCTTGTGTCCAGGAAGATGCCTCCACTTATTTTCCACTCAAGCTGTTGCTTCAGCACAGCAGTCTGAGACAGGCAGAGCTGGGTGTCCAGAAGTGAGGCCAGCCCATACCCTCAGAGTGGGTATTAAAAAGATTCCCAAGAAAAATCTCTAACCAAAAGACTGGTCTCATTTACAGTGTGTTCAACCCTACAATATGCAATGACTCATGGCAAATTAAAGGGTTATTTAGAGTTGCATTTAAGCACTGCAATAACAATATATTTCAAGTATGCCCTCAACAAAAAAGAGAAACAGTGTTTTCTCCTACAAATCTGGGAGGGTGTGTGGGGAAGTCTCTTGGCAAAGGAATGAGTAACTCAGTATTTGTAAACCATGAATCAACTCACACAATCCACAAACAGAACTGAATACAAGTGGTGATTTTACTACCACAGGTTCTGCCACTACTACAGCAAAGTCAACAGACACAACCAAATGATAAAATTTTTTTTTATTATTCACTTTTGAATTCTTTTACACTTTCCTGATTATTTTGTGTAAGGTGAAACTAGAACTGTTTAAAAGACATACACAAATCTAGTACATCAATAACCAGGTATTTCTTTTTGCTATACTATTCTCACAACCACGCGTGTGCTAGGCAATATAACCGTCACAGAAGCAAACTTTAGGCAGAATACTGGTCAGTAAAAACAAAGCGAAAAGAGCTACCAGATATACAGACAGGCTCGGTTCCACATTCACTACTGCATTTATCAAGCGCCAAGTATTAACTGCACAATTTGTTCAGCTAGTAGAGGGGAGTTTTAAAATCAGTGCATGAAGTTCTCTTCAGCAGACAGATGGACAAACAGATGGATCCTATATCTAAGTGGAATGTGAAGGCAGGGGATGATACCACGGGACTGATAGGTGACTATTCCTAATCTTTTCCACTGCATTATTCACGCAACTCTTGTTAGGTTTTGTTTAATGGGACATGTTTGAAACATGACAAGGTGAGGACATTTGGAGCTCAAATATTACACGTTACAAGCATTACAGATGTGTAATTACTGTGCATTCCAGTACAAGATGGGAAATCCTGAATATTTGAGCCAGTACTTCAGCCAGTTTCCTGGTACTACCAAAGAATGGCAGACAAGAGCTGAAGAATGCAACAGCACTGGCAGCTCTCAAACATCTAAGGAAGAAACCTGTCCTCGGTGAGGTGCAGGCCTCATCCACCATCCTGACATCACCAGGAACCAAAGAAAGGATGATGCGTATGTGGGAGTCCAAAATTGCTTTAATGGAGTTTAAACAGGTGATAGGGTCAAGGATGAACAGAGTCCAGTGGGAGAAACATTTCTATAAAGTGAACTTAAAGACGGCTCAGCGGATTACTTAAGAAGTTTTCAGAATAAATTGAGAATGGGAATACCATGGAGATTTTGATTCACCTAAGAGCAAAGTAATGCAAAAGTGGCAGATCACTTCATGGTATCATCCAAACTAATAAGGCCATTCAAAAAATTGAATCTTCTCCTATTGCAAGTCCATGGCAGCGAACCAAGAGTTTTCACTACTGAAGAATATCTAAGTTGTAACTAGGTAAAAGTTATTGCTGTGGGAAGGGGCTTAGTCATGCATGTCGTATGAGCATGAAAGCACTTTGAGAAGTCAAATCCCAGTTATCTGCCAGTGTAAAGAGTTTGGAAATCAAGCTGCGAACTCCCCCATTTCCCTCCTCCCCAAAACATACCCCATCCCCAGAAAGACAGGATTGACAAAGTGAGCTTTTGACTGAAAGCGGTGCCTCAGACTCGGTTACAAATGTCTACAGAGTGTGCCTGTTCAACTACCTCATAGCAGTGTCCCTAACTGGAATGCCATACATTGGATTGTTTTCCTTCCATGCCCCAGTGTCACAATAGAATCTCTATAACTTTCTGTACAACTTTACAACAGAATTGTACTTCGACTATTTTGGTGCCAAATTAAACTCACCAGAGTTACATAATTGATGTCTACTTTTCTACCAGTAAGAGTTTTGTAAAGTCAATTGCAATCACAAAACCCATTATTATTATCACAGTGTTCAGTTAAAAATATAAACACGGTAATCGGAACTGTAAATGTTCAGAATAGGAAAGTTTGGAATGCCATTGGAATAACCGACCTCCGCTCTAGGTACACAAAACACCAACCAACCGGTTTTACCCCACAGACAGTTTTTGCTACGTTGAGGTTGTGAAAGTCGATGTACTATTCTTTTTGCTTGTCGCACAAAGGGATTATGTGTAGGATACAGGGTGACATTGAACATACAGTGAAGCGTGACAGCCATTAGTTCTCTCCCTCCCCAGCATCCCCTTCATCTCCCTGGTTTTCCGACGTCCATAGCTGTAAGGAAATACAAACACGTGTTTATACTGGAAGCACACAGTTCATTACAGTTGTCAGGAAAGGGAAGACAGCATAATTAGTAGTAGCTGTGCAATTTTCTCAGCTAAGAGCAATGCAGAACTGAACTTAATAGTGAAGCTGAAGAGTAATAAACAAGAACATGAATAAAAGAGATTGTAAGTAAGAAGCCAGCGCAAGCTTGCAAATTCCACATAAAACTGTCTGTTGAGAACAAACTCCACTCTGTGTTACAAAAAGAATCTGAGTTTGTTACAGTAGTTA
This sequence comes from Dasyornis broadbenti, assembly GCA_013397935.1. Taxonomy (NCBI): domain Eukaryota; kingdom Metazoa; phylum Chordata; class Aves; order Passeriformes; family Dasyornithidae; genus Dasyornis; species Dasyornis broadbenti. The sequence goes on along the minus strand of VZRN01000342.1, from coordinate 676,150 downwards.
ACAGGTGATTCCTAGTTTGAACAAGCAAGTCTAACTAGTCCGGTTACAAAAAGCATTGCAGTTAACACATGCAGTTAACACCTCAGAAAAGGCATTTATGGTACAGAACTGCACCAGATTTCAGATGCTGAGTCCCACTTCAGTGAGTGCAGCAGCCTAGAGTGCAGTGGTTTGTCCCATGGTACTCACAGTGAGGTTGTCCCTAAGCAGCTGCATGATCAGGGTGCTGTCTTTGTAAGACTCTTCATTCAGCGTGTCCAGCTCTGCTATCGCTTCATCAAATGCCTAAAAACATAAACGCAGCCCTTTCACACTCTGCTTTCAGAAGTCACTTCTGCTTATACAGAGCTTGCAAATTTGCCACATTACTATCCAAATGCTGTAAAAAACCCTTCAGTATTTTTCTTTCCATCACAAGAAGAAATGTAAACCAAAGTGAGCATCAGATCGTAGACAGCCAGGGGAAAGCAGAAGCCTTCATGAGTGTCCAGATTAAAACCCAAAAAAACTTTATGAATCATGCCAATACAAATACTGAAGAGGAAAGAGCACTCTCTGTGTCATGCTGAAACATGGCTCACATAGCTTGAAGACAGGTTTAAGAACAACACTTAAAGAAACTTCCATTAAAATGGAAAGTCTCACAGGTCTAAAATGGCAGTGAAGGACAAAGGCACCTTTACTTGGAGATATATATATATGTATTGTACATGAGTAAATAGACAAGAAAACAGAACACAAGATTTTTCGACAGTGAGGAGGAAGGTTTTCAATTTCTTTTCAAAACAGCAGAGGAAATCAGGTATGTTCCACTAGAGATTAACAAAGCCATTCTTCCCATCCATCTGTTACACGTAAAAATCAATACGGTGAGTCTGAGAGCCGTGAATAAGTGCTATTTCTTCATTCAGGTTTCAAACAGATGTAAGCATTTAAACTAAAAAAAAGCAAGAACAGCAGCAGCATTTTACAGCAAAACATCTTACTTACAAAGTCTTACTGAAGTGCATGTTAAGAACAAAAAGATTCACCTAATGCCATGTTGTTCAAGTTACTACCAGACAATTTTCACAGACACAAAAAGCTCCATTTGGAAGACTAATCCTATTTTAGGAAGAAGGCTAAGGAAAAAATGACTGGTTATTTGTTTGGCACAACCCATCACAAAAGCTCTTTTTGGTCTCTAGAGAGAGGGGCACACATGCATATGGATAACAAGGACATTTAGGGCTACAAAGATGGGCACAAAGACACCATTTCATGTACTTGTTAAGTGCTCTGATTTAAATAAATATTTCACCTTAGAAGTGCTAAATTAATTCAAGTGTTTTCAATTTTGACACAAACACATTTTAAGAGAATTAAGTGGACTTTAAAAGCGGCAATTTGTCTTCCCTGACACTGGAACGGCTGCAGCAGCAAGTTTAGCTTTACCTAAAGCTAAGATAGTCCAGCAAACCAACTTACCTGAAAACATGCTACAGTGATAACAGTTTAATGACAGCATTTTAAAGGAATTTGATATGAAAAAGCATTATCATCTACCAAGTGCTACTGTAACCATGTAATTACCTCCTCAGCCTCCACAAAAATGGGTGATATGAAGAGTCTGCTTACCGTCTTAGCCAGATTACAGGCTTTTTCAGGAGAATTTAGTATCTCATAGTAGAAGACAGAGAAATTTAGGGCCAAACCGAGTCGGATGGGGTGTGTTGGCTGCATCTCTTTCTTGCTAATTTCAAATGCCTCCTGATAAGCTTGCTGGGAGTTTGCTACCGTTGCTGCAAGAAGCAATTACAACCACATAAATACACAGTACATTTCTCTGCTTCACGGGGGAAGCAATTATATTCTCAGCCTAGACTACTGTGCCACCAGAAATTCACACAATTACCTATGCACAGACACTTCTTTCAATGTTTTTACATGCAAAAGCCTTCCGCTTGCTGAACTATTAATGCTAAAAATGCATTTTTTAATAGAGACTTAAAATAAAATTTATTCAACAAATTCCAACCAATCCGAATGGACACAAACTCTACTTAAGTCAAAGTGTTCTGGTATTAAACACTCAATTCCAGCCCAATTGAAGAAGTCATAATTATCAATAATAAATCCAGACAAAACCATATGGTGAAGAAGAGGTAACTAAACTCTGCAGTTAGGTCATGAACTTTGTATTTCAGGTTGGGATTTCAGAGCAAAGCCAACAATCCCTTCCTGGCTAATGAATAACAATAAGCTCCATACTGGCATCAAACTAAGTTTGCAAGACATAGACTACATCAGACACTCACAGGAATTCAGGCACAGTTCAGCACTGCTTTCCCATTTCAGAATAATGGAATTTAGAACCCAGGAGCCCAATATCCCATATTTGCATGCAGAGAATTTGGAAAAAGTAAAGATTTGGGATAAATTCATTGTTCAGGCAAGAGATCAAAGGAACAAAGCATTTTCTGTGAGAAAAAAACCCCACATTCTCCAGGAAAATGCTTTTACACTGCCGCATGTGTTTGAAAATTAGCCACTGTGGTCAGGGGCTGCAAGCAGAGCTTGACTGCATTGATGAACATCTGTCAATCACTTCTATTCCTTCCAGTGAAGTCGTTCTCTAAAAGTGACTTGCACTGCACCTATCTTCATAACTACAGAGCAGTAGTGAGAAGAAATAAATACTTGACATTAGGGGAAAAGAACACAAGAGTTTTTTATATTTGATTCTGCTCGGTCCCCAGAATGAGAGGTTTAATTTCTACTTACTTTGCTTATTGTCTCCAGATGCCACCTCTGAGAGGTATCTGTAGTAATCACCTTTCATTTTCAAATAGAAGACCTTGCTTTCTGGCTGCGTGGCATTGACAATAAGGTATTTATCCAGGAGTTCCTGAGAAAGATTTTTAAAACAGTGATGTTTCCTGAGTCATAAAAATAACATCTGAAACAGATCCTTTGTTACAATGGTGAGCATGAACTGTTCAAACAGTAACAATGACTTCTGTCATGACTTACGTAGACTCGTGTTAATCACTTTGCCTACTGTTGTCTAAACTCCGGGAAAAAAAAAAGAGAAACTACTCGTAGCCTAATCTATGGAGAGCTGAACATTTGCTGTGTTGAGGCTACCCAGAATTCCCTCCTGCAGGATCTAATGGATATCAGGGCTTAAACTTGCTGATGCAAACTCCCACCCACAACCAAACTAATGAAAAGCAGCAGCTGGAGATTAGCACATCTGGTCACTTTTGCTGCCACAAATTTGAATTCTATGCAGAGCTGTGAAATTGTCCACAAGAAACTGATTCTATCTCTAACTTCAGCTGAAAAGCTCCACAGTGGCACAGGCAGCACATGTGCCTTCACAAAGAGATGTAAAGACTGAATGCACTGACAGCACCTGCTCCTGATTGATCTTAAGCAAATGGAACAGCAATAAAAGGAATCCCTCTTGTTTGAGTGAAAGAAAGAGCAAAATCAGTTTGGGAGAAGAACCACACACCTTCTCCATTAAAAAAAATTACTAATAAGCCTCAGGATGTCAAAATTCATTAATGAAAGAATTTAAACAGCAGGCCTTTTAGCAGGACTCATGCCAGTGCCCCAGGTCTAAATTTGTTCTCATGGTGAACCCCCTCCAGCCAGCAGCCAGGGGTTTTCAACATAGCTTTGTTTGCTTTTTTCTGCTAAAAATAATACTCTTTTATAACGAACTCCCTAAGAAGCAAGCTAAATTACTTACGAGCTAGAATTGGACCCAAGTATGTAACTATACAAAATTATTCCCCTGCTAAGGTGCTGCAGTGTCTACAGCACTACTAAAATTCCTTAAGCCTCTCTGAAGAATGCTGCAGTACTAACTACTGTTATTTTTGCTGTTGGATTATTACCAGAACATCATTGCAGATATCCTGCAATTCAGCCTCAATTTTCTCACGATATTCTTTTCCCATCTGCTGTTTCTTCTCGTTTCTCTCTGTTTTCTGTTCGATGCTGGAAATCACACGCCAGGACGAGCGACGGGCACCGACCACATTCTTGTAGGCCACGGAGAGGAGATTCCTTTCTTCATTGGACAGTTCATGTCCCTGCTCAGTGACAGCCTTCATAGCAGCAGCCATGTCATCGTAACGCTCGGCCTGCTCAGCCAGCTTGGCTTTCTGTACCAACTCACTTTTATCCATGGCTGTCCTGCAATTAGTGAGGGATAAAAATAGAGAAAAATGTCTCGATTGTCTGCACTGGGGAAGTTCATGCTGAAGGGTGAAGCAGATCTTACAGTCACTAATAAGAGGGAAATCTATCAACTCTAATAAAGTAAAGCAGAGGGTTTCTTTTTAAAAATGTATTTGACCTTTTGTCAAATATGTATCATTTCCATGTGTAAATGACTAATGACAATCCTGGAGATATGAAAGCGTCGTTCTTCAAAATGCAGCAAAAGTCATATTGGCATTAAGCACAGCCCTGCATGAATGTCTCCTCTTTCCTATACCAGGCACAGCTCAGCTGGGGAGATACTACCCAGGAAACCACCAGGTTGGTGGCGGTTTTTTCAGGTTTGTTTGTTTGTTTTGTTGTTGTTTCCCTCCACTGCAACACAACAACTACTTAGGAGCACTGAAGCACTGGACAGCTCCTCCTGACACTGAAGATTCTTGGCAAGTTAGAGGAGATGTTTCTATGGGTTTACATAAACCATACCCAGGAAACCTGCAGTTGTTGGCAGCTGTGGGAAGTACATTTATACTGTTCTGCCAGAAAATAATGTGGGTTTTTTACATATGCATCAACATACACCTAGTGGATGATTCTACACAGCTAGGGTGGCTGCAGTCTCAGGTTTTCAAGACTTTTTAAAAATAACATTGACATTCATAAGATTAATAAAATCTAAATGCAACGTCTCCACATGATAGTCACTACTACAAAACAAATTGCTTATATAGAAACAACTTGTTTATCATTTCTGAAAATGCAGTTCAGCAACCAAAGCCATGAAAAATACATCACATGACTACAAGGTCAATGAAGAGCTTAAGCCATAGAGAATGAATATACCACCCAGGGACAGACTCACAGGAGAAAGTAAACAACTTTCTTTGCCTTTATCAAAATGGACTTAGATACCTCACAAACTTAACAGACAACAGACAATCCAAATTCATCTGTAAAATTTCTCCAGGTGTGCAGGTTCACTTTTGGACACATCCAGAAATGATATTCTCACCAGTACTCAGCAATAATTAACCTCTCCTACTCCTGCATCCTAATCAGGGCTTTCACTGTCTAGGTAAGTTGTTAGGCTAAAACTTAACAGCCTAAAAACAACTTCTAAAAGAACAATAAAAAGCAAACAAGAACAGTAAGTTTACATTTGTATTTCACAGACTTCTGTTCATTACTGAAGCGCTTACAATCTTATTAGAAAGAACCAGCATGCTCAAAGTGATTGCTGCAGTCTTTTCCCTGGCTCTCACCTTTGAAGATTCCAGTCTGACAGGCGTCTGATGGAGAACATCTTGCACACACTGCTCAGCTTGTATTTTACTCCAAGGGTAACCTACCACACTATTATAGAGGAAAACCAGACTCCTGCACCAAATCCTCAACCAGGACAATGAGATGCAGACCCAAATTCCCATCATGGGTATGAGTAGTTTCATATACTGCTAACACTGCCAAGGACAAGTCCTAACTACAAAATTATTTTGAGATGAGCACATTCTGTCCCTCCAGCTGAAGATATTCCACTTTAGCAAAAAAAAAAAACAACCACCCAGGATATCAAGTCAAACACTGCTATTTCACATAAAGGTTCCTGAAGTAAACCCAGCAACCAAATGTACCTGTTCTATAAGTGTAAGTCACACTCACTCCTGCTTGTGTTTGATCCTTTGTAGATGCTAATGCATCCGTCCTCGTAAGGCACTCAAAGGAAGGACACGGAATGCTAAAATCAGCCTCCTGGAAAGGGACCTTTTGCGGACTGGTTATGTACAGTTGGACTCTGGTTCAGCTCCGTTTCAAGTACTGTGTTTAAACCAGTGGATTCTGGGACCTATTGAAAGATGCCACACAGACTTCAGATCAAAGCCCTCAACAAGACAGGGTGACTGTGGGCAGCAGTGTGACAACTTGTGGTAAGGTATGATTCATTCCATCCTCTGTTCCCCAGTAAGCTTTCACCCTGGGGATATTATCATTGGTTTCCACAGGCTTATCAAATGAATAGCTCCTGATGATGGAAAAGTTTAAGTGGGATTTGTGATGTGCATTGTTTCTCCCTACTTTGAAGGCTATTATAGCACCAATGCAGAACAAGCGCAAGGAAATCATTGGACCATTTCCCCTTGAGACAACCCATCCCACTTTTCCCTGTTGAGTCTATCAAAACTTGTAAACCATTCCCTTAACTCAGCACTAATTGCAGATGATGTGCTTAAGGCAGGAAGTAATTTGTGAATGGTATTTCTCTACTCACTCACTAAAATCTGAACATGAGCAAAGTACACCTGAAGAATGCTTTTTACATGACAAGAGTCAACTTTTAACAACAGGACATCGAAACAAAACAGTTTCAAAGCAGTTTTAGTTTCTTCATTGTCTGCACAGCTTTTAGAAGTATTTCTACTGCAAACATCTTATTTGCTCCTCTTTTTCTTATGGAATGTGATTGTTATGTGGAAGCAGCCTGCTTGTTGAAGTGCAGAGGCAAGTAGCTCCAACTGAGTTTACATTTTGCAACTGAAAGGTCAGTTTTATCTTTGATCTGCACTTTGCCAATAGTGGTCTAATCTGTAGACAAGTCATCTGTGCAGAATTCCGTTTACAAACAATATAGAGTTTAGTTTTGAAAGGGTGCAGAGTTTGTTTTATCAAGCTCACTGACATATTTATATTTAGATGCAAGACAGTTTACAGCAGTCAACGGGTTCATATGAGGACACATGAAGGAAATCACAAAGGGAACTGCACATGAAGGAAAACATGGGGGCACAAAGACCTCATGGATAAAAGAGATCCAGAAACTAGTTTTAACATATCAATTATAGAAGCAAAATACCAGCACAAAGACTAGAATGTTGCTTCTCATCAAACAACTTTCCTCAGCAATGTAACTAAATTATGCACATGAAACTCATTTATGCATACATGAAACTCAAACTCATCACTAAAGATGGAACTCCTGAGAACTTCACTGGCTTAGTTTTGACATAAGAATTCAGTGTACAGGGGCTTGAGTTTGGTTAATGCGTGTTAGTATCTGTACCATTAGTAGGCTTGCTATGAAACAAGTATTATTCAGTAACATAGATTCAACAGAACTTAAATGCAGTAAGAAATTCATTGCCCACACCAAAATATCTGCCAATGACAGTAAGCCTACCATTATTTCCTTCCCAGGATGCTGCATAAAGGAACACTTAAAATCCTCATTTGATTCTCCATTGCTTACCTTGTTAGAAGCTTGGAGAGAGCTTTGCAGAGCTATGCTGGCTTGAGCTCCAAAAGAGGGAAGTGTTTGCCAGAAGGAAAAAAGATACAAGGAAAGGAGTGATGTTTGAAAAGGCAAAGAAGCAACTATCAGTTATAACTGGTCTCTCCCAGAGAGGAGATGAAAGCCACACTCTAACAATGGACCAGTGTGCCACAGTCTGAAACAAGCAAAGCCTAGAGCTAAAAATACACCTAGGCCACACACAGAAGCCATCTACCAAAGGTTACCTGCAGCTAGGAGCAAAACACACAGAGGTGATGAAGAGGAGGCTGACAGGAATGATCTATTCTAGCACTAATAAAGCCATGCCATGGCGGCAAGGGGAAAAGAGGGAAGATGGAAAAAGGAGCAGAGACGTGCAGATCACAGCCATGGAGGAGTCCTGAAAGTTGCCTGTTCTAAGCAGAAGATTCTGACATTAGATGCACTAACACAGTTCAAATTCTTAAGATACTGTCTTCTTAAGAATCTGTCCAACACAACTTAGTAGCTCTCCAAAAAGCAGTGGCTGGACACTGATCACAATAAGGAATGTCAACCACTGCTCAGCAGTCACAACCACCAGTACCAGCTGCCAGAAATTTGAATCACCTGAAGTCCCACAGTCAAAACGTAATTTTTTTACTGTTTAGTTTCCTCTATCTCCCATATAGCCTAGAGCCCTTTCAATCTCTCTTAAAAATGCAGGAGAGCATGTGTGCAGGCATTTTAAGTTACAAGTGCTTACTCCCACCCAGAAAAGCTTTACAGCTGTGTAGGCAAGACTGAAACATATCACAAAGCATCAAAGGTAAAGGTCATAACCTGTAATACTCATTAGTGTGTAGCTGCCTGCATCTTTCAGAGGAAGATGCAGTGTGAAGGGGATGGTGTGACCAGCCTGGGAACAGCACCTGAAGTCAGTACACCCATGGATCTTTCAAGAGTGGATGGACACACAGAACTGGAGGTTTACATCCCATTAACAGCTGAGGGGTAAAACATGCAGCTACTGTTCTTCAGAAGGCTGCAGGATTTTGAAAACTACAGCTTATTCCTCAGCTCTTACTCCATCTGCTCTGTAGCCTTTATTGTTTCTCATTCCAGTGGGCTCTTTAGGACAAAGCCAAAACGGATCAGAACTAACAGTGCTTTAAGTCTGTAGAAATCAAATGAAAACTGACACTGAAAATAATCTGGCTTATGTAACATATCGAACTGACAGGACAATACTAATAAGCTTACATTGGTCTGAAGTCTGCTGCTCTTGATGACCTGTTCTTCTGATGCTAATTAAGTCATCGATTTTTGTGCACTGTTTTTCTCTCTCTACAGCAAGCATGAGAATCTATCAGACAAACACTTCCACTTTGTAGAAAAGAATTGGTGAGAAAGCAGTGTAGTTATTGGCTTGACATACTGGTCCCTAACAAGTCAAGCAGAGCTGTAGGTTAATAGCCCTGCATATTTCACTGTGAGAAAGGAATACAAAACCAGATTTGGTGAAATGGGAGGCAATCATATATCCCAGTCACAAGCTCTGTACGTCCACTCAAATGCTAACAGGAAAAGCAGCAGACTGGTACAGAATTTGCAGTTCAATATTCCACCAATACGTGAACATACCTTATTTGATTTCTGGATGGGCAATTCATTCTGAAATTAAACATTCACATGAGGTGAATGGTATTTCAAATTTGAGTTCTATAATTACAGACAGTAAGTGTTTTGGAGACATTATTTCTAAAATAAACAGAAAATCCTTCTCCATCATTCAGGCACACACATGCTGACTTAAGTATCTGCATGATGGGGATGGCATTCCCTGTTGAATAGACAATGCTTCCAACATTTATTTTTTACAGGAAATGGAGGGCAACTCTTTCAATTGAGTGTAAGGAACTTCCCTTGCTTTACTGCAGTATTAGGCACTTGACTCTATTAGTTGTGTTTTTCTATTTGGTTCCCTCAAAAGCTACCATGGATTGTTAAAGAAATGATTAGAAAATGAATGGCTCTGGTAAGATCTGAGCAGTAAAATCTTCCTGTCAGAAGCTTGGGTATAGCAAGTTCAGTAAAATATCCTGCAAACATAATGAGGGAACAAGGAAAATGACTTCACAGCTGTGATATTCTTGCTGACCTTGTGCAGCACATAACTTTAGCCTCCTCTGCATCCACCCTGGCCTTCGGCTCAAATCTCTATGCAAATGATGAGATAAAATTAACATTCTATAAAGCCATGCCTCACCCTGCTCTGGCCATCTGCTGCCATCATTACTTGTTGCTTCCTAAAATTGAATAAAATTACACTCAATGGTTTTCAATCTCCTTTGAGAATCACAAAATGCCTATGGCCAGTACCAACAGCATGTGAGAACACTGATCTTGTATGGACACCTTAAATTTAGTAACAGCAGCCGTGTTCCTCCTAATGCCAGGCTGAAAAGCAGAGCTCTGCCCCCTGCCTATGGCCCTTTGCTCAGGACAGTTTCAGGTGGAGACATGCTGGCACTTCCCCACAGCACAACATACCCACACACAACACATGGCAAGACCTTTTTGTTCCAACTAGCAGAATTGTTTTTGGCTAGAATCCAGGTGGAAATAGTGAGTTAGCCCAAAAAATCTTTCCCCAGGCATAAAGTTCATGCCAAACTAATGTATTCATATCACAGGTAAATCACTTTTGTTAATAATAAACTGACAGTATTTATATTACAGGGTAGGGCAAGAAGTGTGGCCATATAACAGACACACTACTGTAATGCCTGGTATTAGGATACCACACAGATCAGAGTAGGAGCTTTTACCTCATTAACCAAATAATTATTTGCTGAACTCCTCCTCATCCGAGTTCATTCACATGCATCACAAAAAGCTGCATAATGGCACAGGCCTGCTCAGGAAAAAATAAAAAGACTCAACATCAAAATAGCAGAGATCAGAACATGCGGTACTGACATAATGAGGTTGAGAAAACTGCACCAGGCCCATCTGTGCAACGAGTCTATCACTTTATTGGTACCAATTTAATAAACAAAATATGATACAGGGGATATTTTTGCAGTCCTTTAATACGAAGGGAGAAAAAGACACTCGTGTTCTTGTTTTCTTTTCTAGATCAGATTATATCTCATTACTGTCTTAAAATAAAAGTAATCTCATCTTTTTTTAAACAAAAGTATTAAAATTTCTGACTGAGGTGTCCTCTATTAGTGAACATGTGAAAACACAAATATTCCTACAGTCACTGAAAATAAAAAACATTACAAACATTCCCACAGTCTCTGATATTTTTTCACAGGAATTTTTTATGGCACTGCATGATGTGTTTTTTTTTTTCCTATCACTGGAAATGGTATTCTACCTATTAGTAAGAAATCTATCTGAAAGCAACCAATTTATATTGTGATCTTTGTGTGAGATGCATTTACGCCAACACAGTGATTGGGTGCCACTGTCATTTCATCATTCCAATGAATACCTGGTTATACATACCTCAAACAAAACCCATGGCCGTTACATCTGGGCTACTGCCCAGCCTTTTTGTAGGCTGGGATTGGCTTGAACCAACCTTCTCTCCCTGTGGAGTCCTCCCTAAACGCATCTCTATTCCCAAAAGGACACGAATGATTAAAATTGGAAAATAGTAATAAAATAATTTTGTTCCCTTCTAAAGCGCTCATACATTGCCACGACAGCCTTCGGCTCTACGTGGGCCGGCTCACAGCCACCGGCACGGACACGGCAGCTGCGCTCTCCCGAGCCGGGCACGGAGCTCCCGGCTTTGGGAAGCCCGAGGCCGCTCCAAGCCTGCCGCGGTCTGAGCGAGCTCTGGGCAGCGCCGACCGCCGGTCCGGGCGTGGCGGGGTTCGCTGTCGGCCCCGGGCGCGCAGCCCTTCCCGCCGGGCGGGCCCAGGTGAGCGCGGCCGCGCCCCGGGCAGCGAGTGACTCACCGGGGCGGGG
>VZRN01000342.1:645192-664371 GCA_013397935.1 Dasyornis broadbenti | reverse complement strand
CGCTTCCGCCGCGCGACACGCCCCTTCCGGCGCCAGGGGGCGCCACCGCCCCGCGCGCCGCCCCAGCGGGACCGTTGCCATGGCGACGGGGGCTCATCCTGCCCGCCCCGGGCGCGGGGGCCCGGCGGGCCCCAGGGCTGAGCAGGCTCGGGCCCGGTCGGTGTTCGCCCGCCGTGTGAACGCACCCGGAGCGGGGAAACGCCCCGACACACGGCCCGTGACGCGCTCACACCGCGGCACCCGCCGCGCTGCGCGCTCTTTGTCTCCTCGGAGCTCCCTGCTGCCGCAGGAAGGGCTGGGGGGGGAGTCCAGGGGAGTGGGCTGCTTCAGCCTGGAAGTGCAGCAGCTTCTCCGGCAACAAAAGAAATAGAGTTTCTGGTTTTCTTGCCATTTGTCAGTGCTGCTCTTTGCCTGGACCTCACCGTAGGACTCACAGAATCACAAAATTGATTAGGTTGGAAAAGACCTAAAATCGTCGAATCCAGCCTACGTCTGAACACCACCGTGCCAACGAGAGCATGGTACTAAAGTGCTGCACCCAGTCAAACACCTCCAGGGACAATGACTCCACCACCTCCCTGAGCAGTCCATTCCAAAGGGACATATAAGGGGTATATCCATGGAGAACAGGCAGTGGGACCATTCTGCTCACCCTTACAGAAGTAAAAATTCACAAATATGTTGAATTGCAAAATCACCTTGAAATGCTGCTTTAGTAGTAGCTCCTCCCTCCAACTTAAATTGCAAGTTTTCACTGAAAAATCAAGATCCTTTTTGGCCAGATAAGTTTTATGTAACTAATAAACTACATTTTCTAGAGAAATGGCAAGAGAGAACATTTTTGGGGCATGAGGAAAAGTCTAGCTTGGTCTCCAAAAACGAATCCAAGTAAAAGAGTTCAGTTTTGTAATCCATATAATCCTTTTGGATAAGAAGTGACAGGACACACTAGCCCCTTGCTATGCACCCAGATCTCAAATTTATGGCAGCAACACTTGTCAAAGTGTTATTATTGGGGCTCAGTTCAATTACAGCATCCCGGAGTCCAATTTTCTCTTCTACTTTCAGATACAGTCCTAGGCCCATCAAAGTCGCTGTCAGATTCCTTTTTGGTGATGGAAGGACTTCATTAATTTCCTGCTTAGTCTCAGTCCAAAGGTTAATTACTTTGGAAAGTCAGAAGGAAAATTACTTGGCACCCACAAGTTATCTTAAGCTGCAAACATCGATTCGGTTCCATCAGTTGCTGTCATCACTCTCTTTTTTCTTTTCTAGGCAAAACTTGTTTTTTCCCCTGATCTTCTCTGTAGTCCCTATCTTCTCAGTTTCTATTTGGGCCATTCCCAGTGCTCTTGCTGAGGCCTTGGGGGTGCTGATTCATGGCAGAATTACTTGATTTTGACACTCCTTACACTCCTTGCATGCATATCCGCGTATCATACTCAGTTTGCAGAGGTGTGCTGTCAACACCTGTTCATTTAGAGTCTTGCTATGCCTCCCTCACCCTTCTCCCCTCGCTGCTTGTGTTGTCACAGCTCATGCTTCTTACTTCCGGTGATGGGCACTGAGCTCCCTTCATACTGCTTCTCCAATTTGTACACACAAAATTCTCATTGCAATCCTTCTTAACTGGTATTTTTGGACTGTGTTATCTGTACCAGGTAGGACAATTCCACACGGTGTAGTCGCGGAGGTGAAGTATCACCCTCTGCTTTCACAGAGCTCCTGCAGCTAGGTCCCTGTTGGGCCAGAGGCCACTGAGACATAACTGTGTTAATGATACAGGTCATTCCTTCCTGAGCTCTTCCTACCCTGGGGCCTTCGCAGTCTTTGTGTGCCTGGTCTGGCACAAGAGATAAGCAGGGTACTCTGCAATTCCTCCAGGCACAGAGGGGTGAAGGCTGGAACCAGCACCAAACCTCAGCAATGAAAAAATTTGCAGCAGCAGTGAGTGGTTCAAAGTGTCACCTTTCAGAGGAGGAAGTGCACGTTGGCTCAAAGGATCTGAGACAGGAGATCCAAAACTGCGCAAGAACAGCCTTTACCTCAGGGACGGGCTGGATCCATGAGTAAACATGCACAGCAGAGAGACCAGCCTGGCTGGCTCTCCAGCAGAAAATGTCCTGCTGTGAGTTGTCCCAAACAGCCACATTTCGGGTAAAGAAGTGTGAGGTACAAACGGAATTTGGCTTTAGCAGCTGGCCAGTGTTAACCCTCACTGCCCCGGGGAGTGCAGAACAGCTGCACTAAGAGAGTGCTCACACTGAGCTACAGCCTCACAGAGAGTAAATCTAGAAGAGAGGAAATCACGGGATTTACTCTAAAAAAGGAGGCAGCTCATGGCCGGGGTGGAGTGCCCTCGTTAGAGGAGCGGTTCCTTACAAGGCCTGCGAGACCCGAGCTCTTCCCTGGCTACACCACAGGCTTCACCTTTCGAAGAAGCCTCTCTGCAGGCAGCTGGGGCTGCAAGGACAGTTTGTTCCTGTCTTTTGCAACTGCTTCAATACAGAGGGAGGATTTCAGTCGTCAAAACGCTGCTCCAACACTAAGTACGTAACATCAATAGCAGTTAAAAGAAGTGGAACAAGCTCTTTGTCAATGATGTCAGTTGCCAAACAGGGAGGGCTGGTTCTGCTCCCCATGCGAGCAGCAATGTCAAAAGAAGCTGTTCCCAGCAGATGGCACAAGAGCTCGAGCTGTTTCAGTCTCTGCTCTCGGCAGCCGGTACCTGCCCTCAGGTGTGCGGCTTCTGGCACAGGCAAAATGAACCCGAGATTTGTACTAAAATACTGGATTGCAGTTGATAAACCTGTGTTCAGAAATGCCATCCTGACCAGTTGATCAATTTTTGTGATTTTTTTTTTTTTTTTTTTTTTTTTTTTTGNTTTTTTTTTTTTTTTGGTCATTCGTGTAGAAAGCAGTAGGGCTCAGCTGCTGTGAGTACCAGAAGGAAACAGTTGATGGCACTGCATGATCGCTGTCCCTGCAGTTGATGTCTCCCGGCAGCCTGACTCTGAATGAAAAACGAGGGTGTTACAGTTCCATGCTGTAGGAAAGACACTCACAAAATATAATTGTCACCTATTAAGTATATCTTATTTCTTGATTCTTCTGGTACTCATTTTCTCTATCTTCTGCTCTGTGTATGAGAGTGTACAGCCTGGCTGTTCCAATTGTTCTAAAGCTGGATCTCACAGATCACTAAATAATGGATTAGATGATGGATCCCAAATGGAACTGGTGTAGTGGCTTATAGCAGCTGTCACGACTGACCTGCTGGGGCTGCTGGAGCTGACAGCTGGGATATCCACCAGAAGTCTCATCAGTATATTAAGAATTCCATTATTTGTCAGTGCTGATTGTGGTGTACTTTGAATTGTACATGGTGGCCCTAAGAAGGAGACTTGTAAGGAAGCAACAAGGATTTCAAAAGAGAAAAACGGTATTTTAAAAAAATTATTATTTCTGCAATAGGAAATTTAAAAAGCTCCAGGGGAAGAATTCCTGCATTTCTTGTCTGTCTTGTATTTTCTCTGTACATAAGCTACTTGTGACATTACAGACTACTGTGATGAAGTTAAAACTAGAATTAGATTAGTTAGAACTAAAGTTACAACTAAACTGGGTTCAGGGATAAACATCTTGCATAGGATAGAACTATTATTAACTTTAATTGAAGCAACATTTAAAGCAAAGAGCAGCAGGTTTTCCTCACGGTCCCTGCCAACTAAATGCTAGACTAAATAATACTTTGTTTGGGCATTTTTCACTTCTTCCTTCTGTCCAAGGAATGCAAGTGGTTTAGTGCAGCTTCTCTATTAAATGTGATTTGGACCAAAGTCAAAAGGCTGTTTTAATTTGAAGGTGTTTAAAGGTCTGAAGGTGACTTTAGGGAATACAGTTAAAAGCGTAATTGCAAAGCAACTTACAAGAAGTAACTGTGGGAGCATGAAAATATAAATGACCTAAATAGTATAAAATAGTATGATGGGAAATATGGTTGGAACAAATGTCTTGGATGGGATAGGAATTCAGCTCCAGGAATGCAATTTTGGCAGTAATGCCCCAAACAGAGAATGCTATTTCTGGGGAAATGCACTGAACTCTGGGTCATGAATTAAAGTCAGGTAATTTATGTTCTGCTCATAAAAAGTGGCTGTGCAAAAAAACAAGTAGAAATGGAATGGAATATATTGCTGTAGATTTTGTAGCTGCTGAGACCTGGAGAGTTGTCGTGTACATCTGATGCCAGGTAATGCCTAAGAAAAATTCAAGCCAAGGAACACATAGCAAACCCTTCAAAGCTGCCAACTCAGTGACCCTAATGAAATTCAGTTTCAAAGCAGCATGTGAAGAGAGGTTTGAAGAGGTGACTTCCCAAACCCTGAATTATATTTATTAGCTGTTTCTGACAAGCCCTAAAGAAAGGCAAATATCTTGATATTTTGAAATTGCATGGCATGTGTTCATTTTCATAGGAAACTCTGTTCTTTAGGAAATATCAGTACTATTCCATTTCCTGATTTCTCATTCTTTTCTCTCTTGGTATTTAATACCAGTCTGCTGTGCAGAACTTCCAAGCCAGTGTCTGTTTGAAGACTTGGCTGCCCGGGTCCCTCAGAGCTCCATCTTCCTCACAACCAGCTGTCTTCCAGGTGCCTTTGAAATGGGATTTCTGCTAGAAAAGCAGCTATTACCCACCCTGTGGTAATGACAGTTAGGTCTGCTAAGGTTTTGGTAATGTTTCACTCCTTGGTGTGTGCAGGTCAGCTGGAATTCTTTATGAGGAGATGCAGCCAGAGGAGAAACCTCCATTTGGCAGAAGGATGGGTCCCTTTGGGATCTGGTGAGATCAGCTTGGACAAGTCCAGGCCCCTTATGGCAAATGTGGGAGAAAACTCTCCTTAATAACAGAGTGGTGGAGCTCCTTCTTTGGTATAATGCATAGGGGAGCCTGGCATGACGTTATCTCTGGATGTCTCCAGGGAAAGGCAGCTTCTCTCACAGCAATTTGTATCTCTTTCAGGCCATACTTCAAAGTCCAGCCTGGGTTTTTGGTGTTTGCTTTTCTCTTTTTAAACAGGAACTATCCAAAGGGCTAAAAATCTGAAGTTAAAAAAACTATAC
This sequence comes from Dasyornis broadbenti, assembly GCA_013397935.1. Taxonomy (NCBI): domain Eukaryota; kingdom Metazoa; phylum Chordata; class Aves; order Passeriformes; family Dasyornithidae; genus Dasyornis; species Dasyornis broadbenti. The sequence continues at coordinate 659,244 of VZRN01000342.1, read as the reverse complement.
AAGTTGCCTGGAGCTCCAAAGTATTTCTTTATAATTAGTATAAATGCATTAAATATTTAACCTTCATTCTGTGAAAACCTTGACTTTTAAAAAAGAATTTACAGCACAGGGTGGAATTGTATCTGCTCCTAAATAGGACAGCAATTTCCTTCCTTCCATTTCTGCCCCAAATCTCAAATTCCAGAGTGCAATGAATCAATTGCAGAGGAGGAGATGACTGTTCATCCACCTCTGCGTGCAATTGACTGTCAAAAACTTGATTTTTCTCAGACGAGTCAGGGTGAGAGCTCTGAAGTAACATGACTCCAGCTGAATATCTGTTCTTTCTTCTGGTTTGTACTTCAAGGTGTCTTTTTCTTAATAAGCACCTGCTACTAGACCATTGATAGTTTAACATTCCACAGCTTCCAAGGAAATGCTTACCAGCAGTCAGAGTTGGAAAATAACTTGGAGGATGGCATAAGCCTGATAAAAGGATTAATAAATCACAGCCCTGAGAGCTGTGAATTCATTTTTGTCTGACACTGGCTCTAAGGATTATTTTGTACATTCAGTGCTCTTAATTGCTTTTTCTCCCCAGAAGTTTGTGAGCAGCTCTGGGATAGATTTGGAGAATTTTCCTAAACAAATGGAACTAGATTTCTTCCTAAATTATATTTAAACTCTGGTCCTTACAGTAGACACTTTTATTTGAGCTGTACTGAGGGGGCTGAAAAACACAGGGGAAGGAGTGACACCTCTTCTCATGGCAAAAGTAGAATATTTTTGCAGAATAAAACTGCCAACCATTTCATCCTAGCACTGCTATTCCACTTTTACTGGAATTGTTCCGTCTGTTTCTCTGAAAATGAAAGTCTGTTTCTACTCCTGCCACCTGCTATTTCCATATGAAAAAGCTGTTTGGTTATAATGAAGGTACCATTTCTCCCAAGGGCAAAGTAAGGACATTTCATCACACTGCTCTTCCTGAAATTTCAGTAACCAGATTCAATATGTTACTAGATTTGATCTACTTTTCCACAAAGCTTAAAGCCTTTAAGGGAAACCTCAAGTTCTGTCTGTGAGTATTTACAAAACAAAATGTCATTTCCCTGCTGAACTGTAAGACAGTCTGATCTGGCAAAACAAAAAAGAGAATCTGAAACCAAGATTCACTTTAGCTTTGAGGCTTACCCAGTGACAAACATTTGGAAATCACAATGATTTCCAAGCACAGACCATATTTTTATCCCAGGCACAAGTCAACAACGGTGTAAACAAAAAGGTCCATCATGCTGACCTCGATGTGAGCAATGGTGGGGCAGTTGAGATGGCCAGAATTCGGTCTCCTGTGGAAGTCAGCTTTTGCATATTCATTTGTGTTTTTTAAAGAAGCCGTTCAAACTGTCCCTTGACTTCAGGAGAAATTCCCTAACTGAGCCACCTTTTTGACACCCACCTTTTAATGAACCCCTTGACATCGTAAGCATTGCTCTCCTGCTTTCCAGGAACAGAGCAAAAAACCAGTCTGTGGGCTGTTCCTGGGCCACCTGGGTTTCCCCAACAGGATTCCTGGGGAAGAAGCAGGGAAAATTGATCCTCCTCTTAACATTTGTATAGGTGACTTGAAATCTAACCCATGACAGAGTGTGCTCTGGGGTACATGACCCCCAGGAGTTTATAACTAAGTGAGTTCGATATTGCAGGCCTGGATTCACTGCAGGAGATGCCCAACTGGCTGCCCAAAGGCTTTGGCAAGGGAAAGAGCAGAGGGTCTGCCCTGGGCCATTTGCTGCACTTTCAGCTGTGCCCCAAGTCACCTTTTCAGAGCAGTGCTGACACAAACATGAATCAGAAAAGATTGCCACAGTTACAAAGCTCTTTTCAGCATTTTATACTTTCTCCTGGTAGCCTGGCAATCCCCTGGACTGAGATACACTCTCTGCTTTGTCCAGGGTTAATAGGTATCATCAGGGATGGAAAGGTACAGGCTGCATTGAAGACTGAATAGAAGACATAGTTGAATTTTTTTCTCAAATTCCCAGAAAGCCATCAACTGTCACTGGAGCTCTGGTCCGGATGCTACAGCTCATTGGAGACTATCCAGGTTCATAAAAAGACACTGGGACTATTGCTGCTCCTTTGATTCCTTTAGGTTTCCGCCAAAGGTGAATCCTGAAGGAATAAGGATGGAGGCCCATGGCAGCCTGAGGCTTTCTTGAAAATCCCAACTGATACTTCCCTATTAATATTAAAGATCTGCCTGGTTTTTGCAAGTCATCTTTATTTCAGGCCTGATTCATGTATCAAATACTCACAGATCAGCCAAAGGCCAGGACAGTACATGGGAACATGTTAACATGTTCACTCTTGGATTGCCAAAACATTATCCAACTATCTATGCTAATGCCAGCTACTTGAAGTGTGGAAAGCCCTTAATAAAGAAACAACTGTTGGTAAAGAAATGATGAAATTAGAATAGCTGAAGATATCTCCCCAGGCTGGGTGAGACAGAGATGCAAAGGAATAACAAAGCCATCACAAATGCACACCTAAACATTTTGCAAACATGAATATATCAAGGGATTAATTCATTGTAGCTCCAGGAATAGAGGCAGAGTGTGTCTTTTTGGTTTAAATCAATTTTCTGACAGGTTTCTTGGAGAAAGCACCACAAAACTGCTGTAAGCCCTGAACTACAAATGCTACCAGCCACTAGATGTCCCAGAGCTGCACTCAAACTGCACCCATCAGCTGCAGACGGAGGGAAGGCATACTTGGCGTTGCAGGAGAGAATATATCATTTAACAGAGTCATTGATTTGTCTGGAATCAGCACATATAGGCCCTTCTTTAGGGCTTGTATTCTACCTGTGATGGTGTGAGGAAATAAAGAATCTGAATTGATGAATCTGAGGAAGAATTTCCCCTTCCCAAAGCTGGTCTTGCTTCATGTATTGTTACCTTGAACAAGGGTACAGCAACACTGCTACCACAACAGGAAAGCAAAGAGGGATGGGAAAGCTGACACTTTCGTGCTAATAAGCTCCTCAGAATAACAACATGGAAGAGCAGAAGGCAAATATTTCTGATCTTGTCAAGCTGGTGTAACCGTGGGATCTGCACGTGCACATAAAGGTGCAATGTCAGGTTGCTTTTCTTTTCCTGTTCCTCATTTGTGGTTTAGCAGCTTTGCTCAGTGAGCTGCAGTGATGCAGGTTTTTATACACACATGCACTGTTCTGCGCCCACTGTTTCTCCCTTCCTTTAATTGCTTTGCTATAATATTCAGAAGTGTTGTGATTCTGCAATTGACCCAGGAGAAAGTTGTGAACAGCTCACTCAGAGGAAAAAAAACAGAAAATGGCTCAAGCATGGCTTGTGCTCCTTCCACACAGAAATGGTTTAGAAACATACACCTTTCTGACATCCTGATGCCCACAGGGCCTCCCTTGCCCTATGTTTAACCTCCTTTCAACTCCAGTTCTTGGCTAATTCTTCTCTGAACAATCTTTATTATGATCAGCCATATCTCTGCTTGTATGAAGCACTCTGCAGCGCTGCGTTAGGGCTCCTGTATTTCTCTTGTCCATGTTGCTCCATTGCTCCATCCATCTGATGTAGAGATGGATCGAGCAGAATGACTTTGCCTGACATGCACAGCATACCCTGGCACTGCTCTGAACACACCCCTCACACATGGTTGAGATTTTGGGGTGCTCAGAAATCCCGGGAGAAAATCCTCAAAGGCCACTGCTCTACTTCCTGCTTCTAAGTACTACACGACGTTTTCCTGATTAGCAGGAAAAAAGGAGACTGTGGTCATGCAACATTCCCAAATCTGCGTCTTTCCTATAGCACTCGCCACTCCATTGCTATTTCTCCTCTGTCAGAGCAGTAATTTAATAACACGTACCAGGATCCAGCCAGCATGTCCAATAAAGGAACAGAGGCAATTTACTGTGATTCATGATCAGTCACAACTAAGCAACAGGACTAATTTTTTGGCATTCATTCCTGGGAGTAAGGATTCAAGGAAAAAAAGATATTCTTGATTAGATTCAAAGAAAGTAGAGGAGTCTACAACCTCCTCACAGACAGAAAGAATGAGAAATTAATCCAGGGCATAATATTTTTTGTAAGTGACCCCCTGCACTGCTGGATGAGGAGGGAGAAAAGGTTGTGTTGGAGAACCGTGGTGCTGCCACTTGCCTCCTCCAAACCATTCGTGCCAGAAAGTGTAAAAAATTTCAGGAGACATGGCTGGATGTGACAGTAAAAGGTTCTTGAGGTACTCTGATAACTTGCTTGCTTCCCCTTGAATACATAGCTGTTGAGTAGGGTGAGATAGAATTTGAGGTTTGGATGCAGAAAGGTTGCATGGAGGCATCTGCTCTTCATTCTGGTGCAGAGTGGTGGTGTCATTTGTGCTTGGCAGGTCCTGAGGATAAATGAGAGAGAACTAATGAGAACATCAGGAAGAAACCATTTATTAATGCTTCTCTTGGTAGAAAAATCCATTGTGTCAGTCTCCTGTTCCTTCTACCTTACTTACAACTCAGTGACACTGGGTGACATTTTTAGCTTAGTCATTTTGTCAAGGCTGTGAGATAAATCACTGCCCAGTGTGGGAAATGAGCTCAGCAACATTTATAACAGTGTGGGGTCTCATGAAATCTTAATTTAATGACCTTTGAGTAAGAATAGAGGCAAATCTACACCCCTGTCAGGCAACAGTATCCCAGACTCAATCAAATCCTGCCATCTACTTCTCTGGCTGTTCTGATCCTGTACTGCAAACAGGCCCAGGTCTCAGATGATCCTCTCCTTCAGTCTAATGAGAGTGCTCAGAGAGTTCATTGCTGCAGTCAAAGCTGCAGGCAAGAGGGATAAAACCTTTTCCCAGGGTGCAGTATGCTGGTGAAAGAGCTGTCAGTCATCAGTATTGCCAGGCACAGGCTTTAGCTGATGGTGAATGCCTTCTAAAAGCAGGTGGGGAGGGGAGAGGCTGCAGGAGAGGCTGCAGCCTTGCTTTTCTGAAGCCTGTCTGTGACCATAGGAGCCACAATCAAGACCTCAGAGAGCATTGTGACAAGCATTTTCACACCACATTCATCTGACAAAGCTGGCATTTGCACTTTGGGCCTGGGGAAGCACCATGGTGGGCAGGACGGCAGCCAAGCTTCGATCTATGCATGATGTGACAGCCCTGTCACAGTGCCTAGGGACCTCCTGTGGCACGTATGGCCCCGTGGTAATGGCATTAACCCAGGCAATAACTGTAAGGGATCAGGACAATGTCCTGGGAACTGCAACCCAGAAGCTCAGTGATGACAAGTCTGCAGTGAAGCTGCAAGAGCTTGTGACCAGCAGGCAGCAAGACAAAGCAGTGGGGGCTCCTGAGCAGGTGAGCTCAGACTGCCCAGGCTGTCACACTCTTGTAGTTGTCAGAGGACTGGTGTTATTATCCTTCATAATACATCCCTTCGATGCCTCTTTATCTGCCCACTTCTCTTTCTTTGGCCAAACCTCTGTGCTCCTCTCTGCACTCATATCTAAATAAAGGAAGAAATCAGAAGGAACACTGGTGCAGCAGTGATGCCACTATTCCCATGATCATCATAATTTGTCATATCTACCATCAGTTATGGTTTGTTTGTGCTGGGTTTTATCCAAAAGCATGGGAATAAGATATTCCTTGCCAGAGGGAACACAGAGTGCGGTTTAGGATGTGATGCAGCAGGTGGGGGTGGTCCAGACTGGCAGGGACCATCACTCCCTGTTCGGCTGCGTGGCAAATCTCTCTGGCCCTGGGCAGGAGCAGCCCCACCAAACAAGGAGCCTCTCACCTGCGACGAAGCAAAGAGAAAGTGTTTGGTGTCAGCTCTGCCCAGTGACAAGGACAGGAGTGCTCCTCAGAAGTGGAGAGCTGGCTTTGCCAGGAAGCTCAACTCCTGGTGGTGGGACGCGGCTGTCAGGAAGCCCGGCCAAATGTCTCAGAGAGCTTGTGACGTGGCACTGCTTCGCCACCACACGCACACCATCTGCCACCAGCCGTCCCTAACACAGCCTGAATGTGTAGCTGCTCTGCAAAGCAAGGCTGCAAATTAGCTCTGGGAGAAGGAGGCTGGTAGCAAATGCCACCCCATGCAGGGGGGCTGAGTGTGGGCTCTGAAATGAGGTGGGGGCACTGCATGGTGTCCTGCAAGTGCCTGGCCACAAGTGTCTCCCATGGCTGAAGCTGAGGGCAGCTCAGTCTGCCCAGTTCACACAACCATCATCTTCATGGAGCAAAATGATTTCATCTTCAGTGGCTTCCTCACAGAAGTCTGAAGAAACCTCCCTAAAGAGAGAGAGGAGACAGCTCACAGTGACACGACTGACCCTGTGCTGTGTTGGGGTGGTGGAGCATGTGCATGTGCAGCCCCTTGCACCTTGATTTGTTTGAGCCAATTTGGAGCCCAACTCCCTGGCCAGCACAGGGTCTGTCAAACTGCGGATTCCTCTGCCAACCTTGTTCCTCTTCTGCAGCTCAGACACCCCTGGTTTCCCCATGAGATACTGCAGGACTGAGTCTGCCTTCCATCCACAGCATGACCATGGAATGCACACTGGTCCCTACCATGGGTACACAAGATAACCTGGAATTGGTGTTTGCTTTCTATAGGACCTATATCCCATATGTGGTCTACTGCCTTCTTTACGGGTACAACCTCCCCTTGAACTAGAAGAATTTGCCATTTTAAGAGGCTGTTATTGATGAGCACTAAGGGTATCACAGATTTTACTGTCCTCTACCCTCTCTCTTTCCTCTGCTAATTTTCTTGCTGTTGGAGACAACCATCTGCTCTGTGTGCCCCAGGGCTCAGCCCTTGGGATAATAATATCTCCAAGCAGTCCTGAGCACAGGAAAGCGATGAGCCAGTAGACTCTGTGAGCACAAGAGTGAGGAAGCCTCGTGGGAACTGAGTGAGAAAATAGCAGGCCCAGCCTAATAATCCTCTTGGAGCACTCCCTTCACTTGGGAAGCTGAGACCGATGGCGAAGAGAAGCTGCTCTGGGTTATCACTGCTGCACATGGAGCAAACCTGTGCCAGGCATCTTTCTGGATTCCCAGGCTGCTTGGAACCTGTCCGCCAACCAGCTCAAATCCAGAAACTTTGCAAAAAAAAAAAAAAAAAGAATGCCAATCTACTGAAGTGCTTACTAGTGAGTTCCTTCCCAGGAAAGAAAATGTGGCTTGCTAATGCAGCTCCTATTCTCTAGGGGTTTACAGTAATCAGCTGCAGCCTGAGAGCACCGTGAGGACTCCAGCAAAGCCCCGAGCTGTGCCACAGTCAGCAGAGGCTGGACAGGAGCTGGCAGCTTAGGATTGCCCCTTGCCTGGCCTTCTGCAAACTGGGACTCCAATGCAGCTGCATGGGGCTGATAACCTGCTCCACTGCTTCATGTGCGCATCACAGAGCTGAAGGGATTGAGCCCCAGGACTCTTTGTATCACCAGGGTGGAATGTCAAGTCCAGTCTGGCCAGAAAAATCAATTGCTTCCTGCCCAAGGGCAGGGTGAGTTTAGCAGGCTGCGCAGTGGACAGGTAGCATTGACAAAGTTGTTTCTTGCAGAGTAGGGTTAACCTTCACCATCCAAGGCATTTCCCCTGCTCGTTCAGGAAACAGAACTGTGCTCCACTTTTTCCCCTAAGAACTTTCCTTTCTCCCTGCAGTCTTTAGTTAACAAGACATCCCCGCTCTAGAAACTCTGGGAAAAAAAAAAAGTAAATTGTTGCCAACTTTCTTAGAGGTTCCTTTACAGGGAGTCCAATAAAGCACAGGAATAGATCTGGTTTGCTAGAAAGTAGGACTTTTTTTACCCTAGAGCTTGTTCCTATTGCCACGGAGAAAGCTGCAACATGGTGATCCACCCGCACCTGGGAGTGTGGTGGGAACAAGCCCAGAGGCAGGTGGTGGATCCCTGGCTCAGCAGAGCTCCTGGAGTGCTGGCAAAGGGCTCCATTCTACTGCTCTGTTCACGATCACCTGGTGGATTTTAAAGTAGGGCAGATGTACATTAACTCCATTTCTCTTACCCTCCTGCCAGGTATGAGCTGTATGTGCTGGAAATCGTGTCTGTAAATGATTGACGTAAACAGAAAGGGAAGTTTATACCAAACAAGAAGAGGTGACATGGTGTGAGCCACAAACAGCCTTCCAAGGAGGGAGCTGAGTGTCTGGGAGCTTTCAGAACCAGGCTGAATGTTGTCCTACCGAAATGGGAACATGGATAGTGCCACAGCTCCACACCTGTTCGGGTCATTGTGTCCAGCCCAGCAGGTCCTGGAGCCCACCTGGACTCCCTGGGGAGGGCATCCACACAATCCCATGTTTACAAAATGCCCGCTTAGTGCTGGAGCTGGACACACTGAGTTGACTGCCTTTGCCAGGGAAATGTGCTCGCTGAGGGTGACAGGCTGCCTGCAGCACTGCACAGGCGTGTAGGACAGGAAACCAAGGAGAACAAATATCCTGTTCAAATACCGGAGGACAGCGTGTAATTACCTGAGCTGGGAGCTGGCCAGGACTCCAGGAACCATAATGCTACAAGAGCAAAAGATGAAAAATGTGAGAGAGTGAGGGATGGGGAGGTGGGTACGGGACAGCCAGGCACAGATTTTTACTCTCTTTAGGAAGGCAATAGCACAACATCTCTGCACTGTGCTTGTCGCCAGGGCTTTGATCCAGCAAGGTTGGAGAGAGAGATGTGTGTGCCTGATGCACCTTTCCCAGGCACTCCATTGCCCTGCAGAGCTGGGGATCTGCCCAGGGGATGCTCTGGCCCAAATATTCCTTGTACTATCCCTCACTGCTGTGCCCCAGGCATACCCCCTCACACAGAGCTCACAGCAGCTCCACTGACCTCTGTGCACTGGGCCATGTTATACCCTGTGCCAGGCCAAGGTGCATCCACTCCTGAAAGCTGCTGGAATGGCACATAAGGATTTGAGCCCAAAGCAGTCCCAGAATCCAGTGAGGAATGTGTAGATGGGTTGGAGCAATACATCACAAAATACTTTGGGGACAGAGCAGGGAGTCACAGCCTTCAGCTGATGGTAGGAAACCCCTGTCACAGGGCTATGATGCTTGCAGAGACCAATCCACAGTTTCAGCCTCACCTCTGTGACCTTCCTCAGAGCTGGATGAAACCTGCTGAATGCAGACTCCTCCAGGCATTTCAGGGCTGTCAAGCACTGGGTCAGGCTGTGCTCTCTAATTCAATAGCTGCCAGCTGATGTGTGCATCAGGGAAGCGGCTCTGCTGGGCTATAAACCAGGACGAAACCCTCTGTGCTTTCTGAGGGAGGCAGTGCTGGAGTCTTCGCTCAGGAGCCTTGTCAAATCAGGCCAAGCCCTCGCAGCTCAGTTTTTTGCCCCTATTTGAAGGAATCTGGATGCACACAGGATGATGATGTGCCATTTTCTCGGGACTATGCTGGGTTCCCTTGGCTGTCTCATGCTGTGCTTCAGTTCCCCAGTCTCGATACTGGGGATGACCTGTTATGTTTGATGGTGAAGTGGATCAGGCTTCTTCATGGAGGAGATCCTCACCTCACAGAAGCTGGTCCCACCACCTGTAGGTGCTCATTCTGCTCAAAGCTCATTCTGCTTGGTGCTGATCTTCAACCTCCTTGGCTCCATGGAGCCACTGGCTTTGGCTGAGATGCTGGACCAGAGCCATGGCTGGCAGTGCCTGGGGGAGGCAGTCACTCGCTGGCTCTAGGGAATGTGTGGGATACAGGACTTACTATCAGCCCTGAACTTCTGTGTGTCCTGTGGGATCTCACAGCTACCGTTGAACTGATTCAAGGGCCAGCCTGGTCTCAGGAGCTGCCTTTAAGCAGCCTCTGAAACACTGGGCTATGCAGTTCCCTCTGTGAAGAAGTGAGCAGCCTCCACCATCTCTTCCTTCCCATCCACATCGCCACATATCCCATCACACTTTTCAAGAACCATTTTTCTCCTTAATCACCAGCCCCAAGTTTCAAAGTTAATTGGGGCTGGTGAGGTATAAATAGATGCTGGACCAGATGGAAACTCTGTCGTGATTTATAGCTCGCTGAGCCATCACATGTTCCACTTGTACTCTGAGCAAGGGCACCATTAATTATGACACTGCCCAGGAAGATCGCAGGGGAGGTTACAACAATGATTTTCAAGCTGAGGACTTAAATATAACCAGGTTGTGATGTTTTGCTGAGTGAGCGAGATGCAGACAGGACCTGCTTTGTTGCAGTGGCACCATTTTCAGAGCATTTCTCCAGCAAGCACCACGGGAGCAGGTGAAGCAGATACTTTGGAGACTTTTGCATGGACAGAGCCAACATAGACAGTCCTTTACAGTGTCCTGCTTTTGCCCAGGCAAACTGCAATAAAACTGAGGGATATTTTCTAGGCCCTGGGAAGGGAGCACTGCACATTCCTGGCCTGAGGAAACCCAAAAAAGAAAGGAGGTGTGGGCATCCCACGCCACAAGCTCTGTGTGCTTTGCTCCACAGCTCCAGCTGGATGTGGACCATCATTTGGAGCTCATGCATCACCCCCAGGGGCTGCAGTCCAGGCTGATGAGAGCAGTGGAGAGGGACATCTCCTCATCAGTGTTTCCAGGGGGATGTAAGGATCAAAGGACTTGCTGGAGGTCATCTGGGAGGGTCTGGTACTGCACCAGGTCTCCTGAGTTTCAGGCCTCTTTTTATCACTGCCTGTTTCTCCTTGTAGCCCACGCTTAAAACTTCTATTCAGTTATCCATTGTGAATTGGGACTTTGCTAATTACTGGAAGAAAGGGAAGCTCAGGGCAAAGGGGGTGATGAGTCCTGCCTTTCCCCAAGCCCTTTCTGCCTGAGGAGCACACTCCCAATCACTTATGAAGCACTCGGTTCAACAATAGTTTGCAGTTGTCCTGATTTTTTTAGGACCTGCTGTTCAGAGGTAAAATGAGAACACAACCCACAGCTTCCTGTTCGTTTTTAAAAACATTGACCTCTTGCATTCCCTGCACTGTGCAGCTTCAAAATACAGACACGTCACACCCTACTGCCAGATATGGAGAAATCTTTACGAAATCTTCCTTGGGAACTCTTTGCACGACAAACTGAATAAGATGTGCAATTACAGAGCCATGATTTAAGAACTTAAAACCCAGCTAAGCTCGATAGAAGGTATCAGACTTAAAAACAATACGTAGGGAGAATTTAATCTTGCAGGGACTGCAGTTATTCGAGGGGAGAGATTGTGTTTGGGATTAAGAGTCAAATTACTCCACAAGTTTTTATTAAACTTTTATATTTTCAGCTGTACCTTCTTATGGCTGTTTTGGGACAGGAGCTTGATTTTATGATGGGCATAAATCCCTCTGAAACAGTTTGGATTCTCTGAAACAGGCGAAACATGAACAAAATGGATTTGGACTTTATCTGGGCTGCTGACGACTTAGAGCCCACACACAAGCATTTCATTAAGGCATGCAATTTTCCAGAAAGCAGAAAAAGGTCCAAAAAAATATCTAATTTCCCTAGTATTCCTAAAACCCCAAAGAAGCCCTGAGCATATACACATACCCCCACTAGGAACCCTCCTGTTCTGCATGCACACTCCTGCTGGGAAGGGCATATCTGAGCACCCCTGTTTTGAATTGATCCCACCATTGACACACCACAGAAACGTTCACTTGTGGAAGCAACCTCCTGGTTATCCTAGAGCTCCAGGGACCGCGCCCAGCTCCTCTGGTGAGATGCTGGGTGGAACTAATGTTCTGTACAGGGCTCTGTCTGTGCCTGGATGGCCACAGCCCTGGCTGGACATACGACTTGGCATTATGGTGGTGTGGGCTGGGGGCCCAGGGGCTCATGCCTGTGACTGTATCCACATATATCCATCTTCCACCCGACAAATTAATCCAAACACACAGACATGCAATGGATGTATCTGTGCAATGGATGTATCTGTGCAAGACAAATATTTGGTTTTGAGTGAGCATCATTGCTGTAGCAGAGAGGGCAGGAGCTGGGACAAATGCTTTTCCCCATTGATGTCTCCAATTAATTCAGCTGGCAGCCAACTCTGGGACTGGGGGCTGAGCTCAGAGCCGAATGGAGCTGACTGTCCCCAGCAGTAGGGTGGCATCCCTCTCCAGCTGTGTGATGGGTAATGTCATGTTATCAAAACAGCACAAGTACTTGTTATCAAAATACATGTTATCAAAACTGCATAAATACCTGGGAAAGAAGAAATGAGTGCCTCAGGCTTGATGTGGGCAGTGCTGAGGTCCCTGTGCTGCAGCTCCCTGCAGCTCGTCCTTGGTGCCATCACCCAGCAGTGAGCGCTTGTCTCGCTGCGTGATGAACAAACCTGCTCCTGTGTCTGCCCCTCTCCAAATCAGGTGACCAATGCAAAGTGCTTTGAGATCCTCTGTGGGAAATAACTCACTCCTGCTCCCAGACTTGAGTGTGTGAACATCATTTTATCTACTGGGAGTGCAGGTGCCTGCCAGGTGAACATGGGTATAGATCACCTGTCATGAAATGAACCACGGAGGCCAGGAGCTGGGAGAAGGAAGGAGCAATCTGAGATGGGGAGCAAAATACGAAGCACACACTGAGGTGTTCGCAGGTCAGATCCACGGCTCCACAAACACTTCTCTGCTGTGTCTCTGCACCAGATCTGTGCTGCCTCCCCACCGGCAGGGCTCCCGTGCAGGCTGCCGAGACCCCGCCGGGGCCAGGCACTGTCACAGCTGACATGGCAGCAGGAGAAGCGGTCTGTTCCCTGTCACCTCCAGCTGCGGTGCTGCCGGCTCACCCACTGCTCGATAATGGCTCGCTCTCCCCAGCTCCATTTTCTGCTTTGCTCTTTCCAGCCCAGCTCAGTTGCTTTATTCCTGCTGGGATTCACATGGTGTCCTAAATTGTCTCAGTCTGGGCAATTCCAGCTTGTGCCAGGTTCCAAGGACCTTTTCACCTTTGCACTTTTTATTTGAAGAGGATGAGGCAGAGCTGGGGCAGCATCATGCACCCTGGTACCTGAGGTGGGTGCCAGGGAGCTGCACCTCTGAGAGTATCACGGGCACCATGGACATGTATTAAACATTATTTGAGGAGTAGTGTGGTAACACTGCTATGAAAGTGTCCTGGTCACTGTGGCTGTGGTCAGCTGCCATTACAGACTGATCCAGGCAAACGTCCCTTTCTGTCCAGCAGCTGTGCAAATGCTGGCTGCTATTCCTGGGCCTGCAGCATCCTCCCAGCGCAACACCATCCTCCCTGTCCATGCCCTGGGCAGCAGGAAGGCAAAGGGTAGGGAAATATTCACCTAGTTCAGGGCTGGCTTTGTATCAGGGAGAAGCCCTGTTCTCTCAGCAGGATGAGCACTTCTAATTTATGGTGACAGAGGGAAGTAATTTGATGTTTTCTGGCGGCTGCACTCTTCCATCAGCCCTAACCTAATCACCACTTAATGTGGTGTGGAGCACTGGCTCTGTGTGGAGGGAGCTGGCAGACAAGGCTCCCCATCAGGAAATGATCCCAGCAAGGCTGCAGCCAGGCTCTCCATCAGCACACAGAAGGCTCCAGCCTAGCTCGCATGTACCTGGTGCTATTTCCCTGGCACAGCAATATGACCTCTGCAGGGATGCAGTGCCAGACCACCTTGCTCACCTCCTGGCACTCCCTGCTCCTTGTGCCCTCCTGGGAGGGACACTGGCTGTGCACACTGCAGTGCCCTCTCAGCTCTGCACACACCTGCCACAGCACATGCCTTCACAAGCACCAGCTCAGCAGCAGACAAGAAAAACGAGAGTCCTTTCCTCCAGTACCTTTGCCCAGGCAGCACCATCCCTGATGCAGGGCTGCTTCCTCCTCCCCGAGCCACCAGCTCCTTCCCAGTGACCCTGGCTCACTCCCACTGCGGTTGCTGCCGTTCTGGGTGATTAATTCACTGTGAGTAATTTTGGAGCAGATGATCTCATTCACGTGGTTCCTGCTATTTCTCTGGCAGAGCGGAGAGAAGGGGGAAAGGAGAGGAGAGGAGA